>CM038678.1:220613885-220923664 GCA_021605205.1 Aegilops longissima
CATTTTCACATCTTCCTGTCCCACTTACATGTAAGTGCTATTATTCATGGTCATTATTTTCCTGTTTTCTACTGATTGAACACATCAATGATTTACATTACATTGTTGTAAGTAGGCAACGGTCAATCTGGATAGTCATGACGAGCAAAACTTGTTTGCGCTTTTCAAGGAAGCATTGCAGTAGTATTTGTGTTACCTGAGGAAATCACACTTTGATGGCAAGTCTATAAACGAATTTCTGGTGAAGTCTCCTCTGCTAAATTTAGAAGACATTGAATGGAAAAACCATGTTATGCACTGGTCTCGTTCTGAGGATGAGGTATTGTCTATGATATCGCATGACAATTTGAACTTCCACTTTTCCTCATGTGCCTTACGGGTCTTTTTTGCAGGAAATCTGCTCGAAAAAGAATTCCGGTTTGAAAAGAACAACAGGATATCACAAATATGCTGCCCGCTGCTTTGCTCTTGTTAGTACCTGTTGTCTTGTATCACTGTACTTGCATACATACCTGGTTCATTATGTGACAGCAGTACGCATGATAGCTTGCTTATCAATTGTTCTCTCCAAATTATCTGATCTGTATGAATGGTTACATTAGTGTAGAATATATCCAATGCCAATGGAAACTTTTAGCTCTGCATTGTTCTTGTAAGTACCTGTTGTCCTTTATCAGTGTACTTATATTGACAGGTAGTTGTTCATGTACCATCACTCTGCAGCTTATTTTCCTTTGCCCTCCATTTTCTACACATAAGATCTATATTTACTCTTACCATAAGGTTGGATAACACCGATGGTACTGAAGAAGTTTAGCTCTGCATTGCTCTTGGCTGTACATTTTGCTTGTATCGCTGTACTTACATTTATAGCTACTTGGTTATGTAGCATCACTCTTCATCTTATCTTAAATATTCTCCATTTTTTCTTATATTGTCTTTTATATTTACTCTTAACAAAATATAGAACAAAGGCAATGCTTATGAAGAATATTATGTGGTAAACTTCTTGAATTGCCCCCCATCAGCATGGACAAGGGCTTTATAGAGCCTGCCTTCACCAATAATGTAAGTTTGTCCTTCTCAAGCCTTCAAACTTTGTTGTGTATATTTGGTTAGGCATGACTGCAACAACTGTTTATTTTTGGTGTTTGCATCAAATTGCATGTTTAAAGTTTATTATGTACTCCAGTTCATAAACAAAAGTTTGTCCTTCTCAATTTAAGTTTTCAGTTGCACAACCAAGTTCCTTCTTCATACCATGTAAATTAAACTGTACAGAGAAAGTGATCTTATATTGCCAATCTGAAATGGGATAAATTGACAGCACACTAACCATTGATACTTATGAGTTCTTGCTCAGTAATCCAGTGGTGTCGTGAAGCTGCCAACTCCTTCACAATGTCATTTCCTGCCATGTCTTGACCTTAACAATACCATATTGTGTTAATGCTATTTTAAACTATGTCACTTTATTCGTCAGTAAGAAATGTGATGAATTGTCAGCACTGATACTTGTATGTGCAAAACCTGTCATCTGTCTGCTTGTTTATCTTTCAGAGTGAGGAGGATATAAGTGTCCAACAAGTGCAGTCTCACCAGCTTGCTCAGCTGCTTGCGCTGCATCTCCCGAGCAGGGCTATCCTTTCTTGAACTCTATTGAAGGGCTGTCGACTTGGTATATTATTTTGTCAGCGTGTTTAGTTGCACTGGTGGCGATCTTGGATGCCCAGTGTATGTAATCTGTTGTTTGCTTGTGCTTTATTATCATAGTGGCGAACTTTGATGCCCAGTGGATGTAATATGCCGTAATTTCTTTATTGTATAGTCTAGGTTTTTTTCTTATTCACGATGCTGCAGTTATTTTACTATATATATATATCCTGTCTTCGTAGTAAACCGGCCAAACCATAAAATTACGGTACATAATCGGGCCGTCATGCAAATCATAAAGTATGATCCGCATCATGGGCCCCGTCATCTTGGTCTGTTAACAGGCCTATATGTAAACTGGCCCACTAGTAGATTCGGTCCTTTAATAGGCCGAGTAAACTGCCGGCCCTATTTTCCCAAGAAAACTCAATGGGCCTTTAGGAGGCTGAAAAGTAGGTTGGGTCTCAAACATGCCGAACAGCTCACGGGCGGCAAAGCAGTCGAATAGACCCCGCCCATGAATGTGCCAATCAAATCATGGGCTTATAACAGGCCAAAATTGTCTCGGTCGTTCTTTGGCCCAATCAGATTATCGGCTGCGAACAGGCCGGATGCAAACCGTGCCGTAGTTAGGCCCAACTATATGACGGGCTTTTAACATGCTGGAATTAATATAGGGCTGAAATGTTAAACGGGCCCTTAACAGGCCAAAACTAATATCAGGCCGAATTACTAAATGGGCCTTTAGCAAATGGGCCCAAAAGCGTAGCGTCCAGTTGACGGGCCGAATCTGATATGGGCCATAATTTAACCCAAAGCCTCTTAAAGGACCGGAACTGATCTGGGCCGTAATTTGGCCCAGAACATGGTAGGATTTTAACGGGCCGGATCTCATATGGGCCATTATTAGGCCCGGAACGTGGCAGGCCATAAATGGACCGGATCAAATATGGGTCGACATTTGGCCCAAAACATGGCAGCCAGTTAATGGGCCAGCCTACTAGGGACCTCAAAATCTTGTGGGCCTACAGCTGGGCCGGCCCATTAATGTCGGCCAAATCTCGTGGGCCTTTAGCTGGGCCGGCCCATTATGGTCCATAAAACTCTTGTGGGCCTTCACCTGGGCCGGCCCATTATGGCGCGCAAAAGTCTTGTGGGCCTTTACCTGGGCCGGCCCATTATGGCCCGCAAACTCTTGTGGGCCTTTAGCTAGGCCGTCCCATTATGGTCCGCAAAATCTTGTGGGCCTTTAGTTGGGCCGGGCCATTTAAACTTTATGGGCCACTGTTGGGCCATGCCACGTGTCGACGTATCATAGGCGCTTTGGGTCCAATGAGTGGATGACATTTGTCCCAACAGTGAGCTGACACATGTTTCCTCCAGCCAATGATGATTTTACATGTGGAAAATCCCCATTGGTCGGGGTTATTAATGGGTTATCGGATCCAAAACCGGACCCGATAGCTTAACGGCTTTCCGTTACGGCGGATGCCACGTGTCGGTCACCCTTGACGAAAGCACTTCTGTGACGCGTGATTTATCATCATGGAAGTGGACACTTCCGTGATGATAATTTTGGTAATGTCATGGAACACTTCTACGACAGCACATGTATGACTATCTTGATTCTGTCATAAATTTGTCATGGATGTACATGCATGACAGAAAACGTGACCTACTATGACAAACATGTATCATCACGGAAGGGTATTTTTTGTAGTGCCAACTCAGCAAGCACCTACGTGGTGGCATGCAGATCTCGGTGAAGACTCTGCCACCGCACCAACTCAGCAGCCAGCCAGCATGGCGCTACACGCCTCGTCAGCTCGGACGTGCGTCGAAGCCAGGCGAGGCGGCGACAGCTGGGACGAGATTCCTTGCCGTCCCCGATAAAGCAAGAAGGGCACGTCGGCAGCGCATCAAATGTGTTTGTCCTACGGTGTCAGGAGATAGACTCGACTACTGTACAAGTTTCCACCTCTTGTGTGCCACTGTGGCAGCCCCTTTTGACTATAAAAGGAGGCCCGCGGCGTACTGAGAGAGGATTCGGACTTTTTGGACCCTACATGCTTTATAGCTAGTCCAAGAACACCGGATAAACATAAACCAACAGGAGTAGGGTATTACGCATCACTTGCGGCCCGAACCTGGATAATCCCCCTGCATTGATCTTTCAAACCCACTCTTTCAACAGCCCCGCGCCCGCCAATCGTAGCAAAAGGGATTCTTCGTGATCCCGTAGGTGTCGTTTCCCCCGACATGCATGCCCCCCCAACCGAGGTTCATTCACCTAGAAAAGTACAAAGTAGCTAGCAGCCCCCCTCCCTTATGTCGGCACGAAGGGAATCCTAAGCTATGAATGCATGCCCCCCCAACCGAGGTTCACCCTAGCAAAGTGCGAAGTAGCTAGCATCCCCCTCCCTCGTGTCGGAACGAAGGGAATCCTAAGATGTGAATGCATGCCCCCCAACCGAGGTTTACCCTAGCAAAGTGCGATGTAGCTAGCAGCCCCCCTCCCTTGTGTCGGTATGAAGGGAATCCTAAGCTATGAATGCATGCCCCCAACCGAGGTTCACCTAGAAAAGTGCGAAGTAGCTAGCAGCCCCCTCCCTCGTGTCGGCACGAAGACATTCCTAAGCTATGAATGCATGCCCCCCAACAGGGGTTCACCTAGCAAAGTGCGAAGTAGCTAGCAGCCCCCCTCCCTCATGTCGGCATGAAGGGAATCCTAAGCTATGAATGCATGCCTCCCCCCAACCGAGATTCACCCTAGCAAAGTGCGAAGTAGCTAGCAGCCACCCCTTCCTCGTGTCGGCACGAAGGGAATCCTAAGCTATGAATGCATGCCCCCCAACCGTGGTTCACCTAGCAAAGTGCGAAGTAGCTAGCAGCCCCCCCTCGTGTCGGCACGAAAGGAATCCTAAGCTATGAATGCATGCCCCTTCCCCCCAACCGAGGTTCACGTAGCAAAGTGCAAAGTAGCTAGCAGCCCCCACCCCTCGTGTCGCCATGAAGGGAATCCTAAGCTATGAATTCATGCCCGCCCCCAACCAAGGTTCACCTAGCAAAGTGCTTGATAGCAACCCCCCACACACACACTTTTAGTCGGCGGGCCAGAGAGGCATATATCTCACCAAGATGGATCATAAAATGGACCAAGAATAATCCACCTTGGTTGTACAACCTCTCTCTTGTTGTTGGTCAAAGTGATGGCCGTCCATGTGACCCCGGAGATGGGCTAGCTCGCCAATTATCACGCAAGTAGCTAGTCCCCGAAGACAACCACTGCATGCGTGTGGCCCAAACATATGTATGGAGAGGTGTGTTTTTGAGTAACAATGGAACAACTTTGATGTGGCACCGTGATTTAGAACTAGAAATCCCCACACTAAGTGAGGGTTAGGTTGACGATGCATGTGTATGTTACATCACACTTCAAGCCAACGACAGGGATTCATACATGTATGCGTGCATAGTATATACGCTCAAACTTAATTAGGTCTGAATCTCACCATGACCTATACTACGATAACACGAACCAAATGAAGAATCCACCATGGTAACCTATCATGTTGTTGGTCAAGGTGATCATGGATGTCCACGCGGACCCACGAATATATAGGCTTGTTGCCGATAACCACGTGAGGGAGTGTACCGTTCGAAGGCAACCACTACATGCATATGTATGGAGGTTATGTGTGCATGCATGTTTGAATACACAACATTGGTGTGGCGCGTGTTTCGAAAGTCGTACACTAGCTCCCCACACAGAGCGATATTCGTTCATGATGTGTCGTTGTACTAGCCACTTCGACTCAATGGGAGGGATTCATGCGTACACATGTATGTGAGTGTGCTCAAACTGTATCATGCATGTCATCCCAGAGCAAAAATAATAATCCCCTCCTAAGTCAAATTAACCTCTCTTGTTGTCAAGCAAAAAGTAGTGATGGACCAAGCGGGCTCACAGATGGAAAGCATCGATATCGCTGGTAACCGCTTAAGTGGGTGCGAGAGGACAACCACCACCGCTTTGCATGTGGGCCAAACATATATATATATATATATATATATATATATATATATATATATATATATATATATATATATGTTGAATACCAAAATGCACAACTTTGATGTGCCACATGCCTCAAAAACTGTAAACCATGCACCCACACAGAGCGAGGTTCATATCAAGCGTACTACATATGATGGTCCCCTTCCCCCTCTTCACCGCATACTATATGCTCCTGCCGTAATATATGTACAACCCAAAAGAATCCTCATCGATGGTCAAATTAATTAACCTCTCCCGATGTAGGTCAAAGTGATGCATGCATGCATCGACGATGGCCTCGTGGGCCCACAGATGGAAGCGTCACATGTGACTGTCCTAGATAGGATATGCATGTGGCCAAAAAGGTGTTGTGTGATGTTTGAATAACAAATTTCAAAATTTTGATGTGGCACCTGCCTCAGTAACCAAAAAGTCCAGACACCGAGTGAGGTGTACTTGTTCACGGACACGTACGTATAGTATATATGCTAGCCCCCTCCCATATCTTCGACGTGTACTATATACCACCATAACACAAACAAAAAAGATTCCACCTTGCTGGTCAAATTAACCTCACTATCAGTTGTTCGTCAAAGTGTTGGACGACGACCTCGCGGGCCCACAGAAAGCGTCACACGCGAGTATCGAGTGTCGTGTAGGACAACCATCAACTGCATGTGGCCAAAAAATTTATGTATGAAAGGGTCGTGTAATGTTTTAAATAACGATTTCACGACTCTGATGTGGCACCGGTCTGCCTAACAAAACGGCCAACCCACACGGTGGCTCACAACTCGTAGTGTAGTGCGAGCCACCCGCCACCCCCAGACGCACACACGCACACAGACACCGCGAATCCACCGTAACTATGATGCATGTTAAATTAATTATCCCGCGGTGAACATACATGTAACCAAAGGAGGGACGTTTTAATTTCAAAAAAATCACAGAGATCATTAAGACGTTTTAGTACATTGATTGATTGATTTTCTATGGGTATAATGTGCAAAAATCAAATTTGAGCTACATCCACACGTGATAGTGCACCTAAATGGATTGCAAAAACACATGTGTCTCACTGGGTGCATGTTTACTCCCCGTGCAACAAATTTCAAACATTGAGAATCTTGATTTTTAAATTCTAGTACATCCAAAACTTATTTGAAGTTCATGAAACTTATCATGTTGTCATATGGACACCAATACAAAGTGGCATTGTACCTTTTTTTGTCAAATTTGAGACCAGTTTTGTTGTAATCTTTATCTAATTACAGACGGGGGATTATTAATAATTGGGAACAAATATCCCAAACAGATTATTTATTCAAATCGTGAGCGTTAGACCAACAATGGATACGTGCCATGCTTCGGTTAAGCAATAAAGCGGCAACATTAATCATCCAAATAGAAAAACAATATACGTGCCGTCGCGTGACCCGTGTGGCGTGCGAGCAGGCGTGAGTTGACGGGACGCATGCGAGCAGTCCGCCGCAGGCAGACGGGGAGGCATGCGTGCAGGTGTGTGAATTGATGGAGGCATGCTCGCTGCGCAGTGTCATCAGGAGGCGTGCGAGTATCTGTGTGAAACTTTGGTAGGCATGCCAGCAGTCCGGTGCGCAGGCTCACCAGGAGGCGAGCCATCGGTTTGACCACCGCCCGCCTCTCTCCCACAACTCCCACTACTCCATATTAATGGTGCGCCCGAGCGGCCGCACCCCCCATCCTCGCTACACACACAATCCTCTCTCTCTCTCCGCTTGCATCCTCGACGCCGCTCTCAGTCCATAAAGCCGTCAATGTATGAGGATGCTGCCGAAGCGCCCCATCGAAGGGAGTGGCGATGTCGAGGCTGCTAAAGCACCGGAGCACGGACGTGGAGATGGAGACAGAGGTTGCCGTCACCGCCGGTGAATTATCGCTGCACCCTGACGTCGTCGACGGCGTTGAGCTTCCACAACTGGAGGAGGAGTTCCACACCGGCTCTGACGACCACTCCGGCGATGACTCCGACAACGACGGACAATTGGTTAGTCATCTATATCCATTTTTGTGTCAAATAGATCAAAGGGTTTCTCTGGTTACTCCTGCCTCCCCCTTTTTGGAATAGAAATCCTATGGTTATGTTCTCCCAATCCATGAAATCTGAGTAAGTTTCGTTAGATCCGTGTAGTGTATTGATTGTTTGAATGGTACAGGTGATAAGTGATTAGTTGTTTCATCTGTGCAAATGATTTCCGCTAGTAATCCGACTAGGATTAGTGTTCGTGCTAATAATTCCTAGGCAGGGCTTGACAATTGATTTTGAATGACCTACATATGTTTGTGCCATTATTTTCTTCAAGATTGGTCTGTACATAGATGAGTGTGCTTAAAAATCGAACCATAATCTCTGGATATGTATAAATAAATAGCCATAAATTCCTAATCCTACTTCACGGCATGTAATCATTGATTTGATGCCAATTTTTTTTACTATTTGTATAGGTGCTGTCTGACGATGTGGGCAGCGAGGATGATGATGGACAGAGGAGGTACAAGAGGCAAATCCTGAGGGAGCTTTATGCGGGAATGCATAACAGGCATATTAGGACCTGGAACGCCGGCTATGGACGCCCATTTTGTAACCAGAAGCTTCATGACGCGTCTCTAAGTGTTCTGGCGCATGCAAGAGGACGGGTCGTTGGCTCCTTCAAGCAGAAGTATTCTCGCAGGGTGGTGCACGACACGTACGCCGAGTACCTTCAGAAGCTTCAGGATTGTGCCAGCCGCATGTGAGATGAGATGTGGGATGGATCGAACTATGTACGCTTGAGTATGCTTAATGACGGTTGAACTATGTACTTATGGTTGAACTATGCTTATGTACGTGTACGCTTATTATCTATGTCTGAGTATGTTAATTATTTCGCCAAATTTTGGTAAAAATTACAACAGGGGACCAATAAACCAGGACGGAGGTAGAACGTCAATCACACACACGGTTCCCAAAATTGGAACCATGTGCAATGACTTTCATTTTGCCTGATGCGTCAATCACACATGGTTCGCTCTAGCAAACCGTCGCCCCCAAAATTCTTTGTGGGACATAAAACCCTCACCACCCAATTCACAAAAGAAAAAAGAAAACCCTCACCATCCCCACGTCACAAAAACCCTCACCCTCCCGCCACCCCCTCGGCCCCTCCGGTACGTTCCCCATTCACACCTACACAAGCTCCTCCACGTCTATGCCATGGCACCGCCTATCGCGGTGGTAAACACTTAGCTCGATGCCTGCCGCCGCCGCCAGGCTGCCGGCAAAGCCCACCGCATTTCGCCACTTCCGCTTGCCGCCGCCTATCGCCATCGACTTTCTCGATGCTGCTCGCGGTCGACCCAGCTCTGCTCGGTTGGGGAATCTGCCGTACTGAGGGTTCTTTCTCATGGACGACAAGGTAACTAATTTAACGAGATATCTCATCTCTTATTCCAGTTCATCTGCCTCCTTTAATCGCCCGGCGGAAATCGCTGTGAATTCATTTTTATTCGAGCTGATTTGAGGGTTTTCTTTCATTCATAGAATGTAAAGTGCGCCGACACTTCAAGACTTTGCGCCCGCCCCAGAGATTCCATCTCACCGTACCAGATAACTTGTGGACGCGCGCGATATGTTCAATCTCACCCAAAATCGGTTGGCATGGCCTACTTTACTGAACATATTCTAAATATTGCTACATTTGGATAAAAGGTGCCACATGCACCATATACGTCAAAGGGGATTTTCCCCCTCTTCTTTCTATATTAGGCAAATTAATGATGTATTGTTCTTTCGATTACTCTCAGATTTCCATGATATCATGTTTACCCTATCTGTTTAATTATAGATTTTTGTCCTTCGATTTCAATTGTTGTACAGTTCTTTCAATTTGGGCCCATATTTGCATGTTACCATATTTTCTTTAACAATCCTACCATTTTCTGCAGAACATCCCTTGCTATGCAACAGATTATGTAGTGCACAATTTTTCCCTTTATCAAGGCTCCACGGATGTCATACTGCACACAAACCATGGATTTACAATCATTGCTACTATAAAACTTGATGAATGTGGTGACTCCTATTTTGGCACTGGCTTTTGGAAAGAGATTGCAAAGTTTTATGTACTTAAAGCTGGCACTAAAATTGCACTACACATAAAAGGGCCTGGTCATGAGATATATGCTAACTTCCCCGACAAAATCATCCATCCAGACTTTGTTCGAAGTAAGTTTTCTTTTCAACTATCTGCATGTTCACTTACCCAGCAATGTCAAATGAATTGTGTATATTTAAGCAACCAATCGTTATTCCCTTTTCTTACTATATTCCTACCTAATAACTTCTAGTTACCAATACACTTTTCTAATGACCTGTTTTAACTAAATATTCCATGTACTCCCATTTCTATCAGAAAGCGCCGCTGATAAGGAGACTCCAGAGGTGGAGAACGGGGCTGCCAACAAGCGGAGGCGGGGCAAGCTAGAACCGCAAGCGACTCTGGCATGCCTAGACTTCATCAAGAGCCCCGATGATATGTTGAAAGTCATCATCTCCCTCCTCCCAATCAAATATGGGGCGCGGACAACCCTCCTTTCCCGACGGTGGCACCCCCTATGGAACTCCAGCCCTCTCGACCTCATCGACACCCACGAGCTCTGCCATGGCTATCGCAAAAGCTTGGATGCATTCTCCAATACCCTTGGCAGTCACCTTGGCCCAACCAAAGGCCTTAGAATGGGCAAGTTCCGTTACAACGGCAAGGACCGATCCAAGCTTGACGACTGGTTCCGATCCCCCGCCCTAGATCAGCTCGAGGAGCTCAATTTTGATGATGGGCATATGCGGTCGCTGCCGACGTCCGCACTCTGCCTCACGCCCACGTTGCGCGTCGCAAAGTTCAGGAACTGCCATTTCCCGCCCCTTAATGATGTGCCCGCTCTTATTCTACCACTACTGAAGCACCTCGAGCTCGTCGTTGTATGCCTCTCAAAGGGTGACATGGAGTGCCTACTCTATGGCTGTACTGCACTCGAGTACCTTCGTCTTCAGGCGATCAATGGGTTGAGTACCTTCCACATCACCCCCATGACTCTCCGGACTATTTATGTGTGTTGTTTGAAAAGCGGCAGAAGACATCACAAGATGTGTACCACGGTATGGTCATTGAGGACACACTTGCACTTGAGAGATTACTTGTAGTTGATCAAGAAGGTCCAACAAGAATCAATGTCATTTCTACGCCGAAAATGACAGTGGTGGCTTACTCGTCTGACAAATACTCCGAACTTGTTATTGGATCCACACCCGTTCAGGTACAACAACCACCTTCTACCTCTTCTTCTACAAATTAACATTATTTCTAATTTTGAAGATGTTTGTTCGTCTGTCTTTCAGAAAATGATTCCGACAAGCTTGACCCCGAAACTGCGCACAGTGAAGGTCTTGGCACTAGAATCTATCGGCCCCGACCTAGAGCAAGTTGTCAGTTTCCTGAGATGCTTTCCGTGCCTGGAGAAGCTATATATTGAGGTGATGTTCCTTTCCTGTTAAATGTTAACCATAAGGGAGTTCAATTTATGACACCTTTTTCCAAGTTTACAATGACAATGTACTACGATTTCTGAAGGTTCTTTTGGAGGATTTTAGTACATACATGTCCCCCCCCCCATATTGGTTGCTTGATCCATATGGTTACAATTAATAAGCATTTCTCCTTTGGATTCATCTGTACTAGTTTTCTTAGGGAACTTTTCATCCACTCCAACCTCTTGTGAAGAAGGCTACATTTTTCTAGAATGTAATCAAATGCCCATGTTAAGCATGTCAGATCGAAGATGGCATGTTAGTGCATTTTACAAATCCTGCAAACCAAATAGCTAGGCCTGTAGTAGTAATGTTCAAAACTGCATGTAGGCACTAACACGTTTTCTTCTTTTGCAGATAAGATTAGGCCCAGTGGTGGATACTGTGACACAATATAACAATCACGTCGAATGTCTAGATCTGCAACTCTCAGGAACTACTTTGAACTCCTACCGAGGGATCTTACCGGAGATTATATTCGCCAGGTTCTTTGTTCTCAGAGCAAGGGTGCTGAAGGAAATGAGGTTTGTGCTACATTTATTTCACAAAAATGAATGGTTTGTTGATTAGCGCCGGCGCCTGTGGCAGAATGGAGTAGGCTCCAAAAATGCTGAATTTCATTTTGGAACTTCAGATGACAGAGTAATCGGAAGTCATCGTGTCAACCCCATACATGCCTTCTCAATGGCTGACCGCTTAGGTTTCAAAACCAGACTTAGAAGCGGTGATATTAGTTTTAACCTCTCTGATATCCATGTTCAGCGGATCGACGCGAGTGTTCGCAGCTGATGACCTGAATTTCATTTCTAATATCAGTTTGAACCTTGTAATCTTAGAATTTGAGCCATATAACTCTGGAATTTGAGCCTTGTAACATTTCGAGCTTTTGTGGTAGAATCGTTGAAATTGCATCGTATGAGACTCGTATATTGCTAGCACTATTTTGACCATAATATGCAATGGTCTTGGATTTTATGAACCATTCTCGAATCAGTTTACCTTGTCGATCTCACAGCACACGATCTATATAGCTAACTCGACTGCGATCTTTGACATTATTGCACACAGTTGGTTTCTTCCATCGCGTGCACTGTAGAGCACAAAAATTAATTATCTAACTCGAGTGTCCATCATCACCCTTCTATGTAACTTTGACCTCATCACCCAAGGGTAAACTTGTGACCGAAGTCATTCCACACACTTCGTTTTTACAAAGCTTTTTGCCAATAAACACCCATGATTTGTCCCTCTTCTAGCCGACGCGTGGCCAAACTAGCCGGTAAACATCGCGGTAGCGCGGGAACAGGCTCACCGATGATACATTTGGCGCCTCTTTGAGCCCACGCGTGCGGTGTAGTGTTGTCAAGCATGCACTGGAATCCTCCGCTATGAACGTCGTCACAAGACGTGAGGATTACAGGCCGACCGACCCCCATTTATTATAGCGGCCATTTAACCAACCCTTGTGTCTCTTCAAACTTTCGATCGCGCCCCACCACTGCAAAAAGCACACCCACCACGAGAAATTCTTAGAGGTAATCCTGCGCGGCTCCAATGGCGCTCCAAGCGGCTGCCGACGACGAGCAGCAGTTCACCATGCGTGCCGTCGAGGACACCCACAGAAGGTTCATGGACCTCTCGGTGGTGTACACCAATGACCCGGTCTGGGTGGAGCACTCCATCCACATCATGGAGTTGTTTCTTGCCGTGGAGAAGTACAAGGTGATCGGGTTCCACCTCGAGTACACCCGCGCTCGTGTCGGGTCTCATCCCAAGGTCGCCGTCTCCCAAATGTGCGTGCGCCACCACGTCCTCGTCTACCACTACTGCCTGGCCACAAGGCCTTGAGCGTTTCGCCAGGTTTGTCAACAACCCCCACTACATGTTCGCTATGGTGGACATCACCAACGATGTAAAGGCGCTCGAGAATTCGGGCATCGCCTGCCAGAATCTTGTCGACATCCGGGGCCAATACAAGATCTGGGGCAGCAAGGAGCATGAGAAGGACTCACTGGTTCACCTCGCCGAGGCCATCATCGACCCCTACTACAGAGACATGAAGGATTCATGCAACAAGGACAAGTGTGCCTGGCACTCGGCCTGGATGGAGAAACTCGACAAATCTCACGTCGTGTACGCGGCCAAGGAGGCGTACACGAGCTACTTACATGTACAAAGCGGATCATTGACATGAGGAAGTGCCTCCTTCCCCAAAACGGCCAGGGATCCAGCCGGAAGCAGAGCAATGGCAAGTGTTGTCGCAACAATAAGTAGATGATTAGATCCTCGTTTCTCCTACTTTAGTATGCATGTAATTGCTTTCTTTGGTGTGTGGAAATGTTATGTGTGTAGTCACTTGTGTAATTGTATGATTAATTTGGTTATACAATTCTGACTTTTTAAGTATATATGCTGATGCTCTGTAGACAGAGTGTAGACGTTGTGCGGACAAAGAAAATCACATCACACACGGACTAAACAATGGAACCCGTCGGTGATGTTTTCATCAATCACTCGCAATTGTATACAAGCAATCGTTTGCTCACAACACACAAGGCTTGTTAGCAGTAATCATCTGCGTTGTTATCGGTCTTTGCACACGTTTCCGATTACAGACCTGTTTGCCTTGTATCACACACATCTTGTTCATTTGAACCATTTCTGTTCTCATGTCTCAATGCAAACAGTTCATCCAAGTGAACCACATGTCGTATATCGCACACACCTTTGATCTGGCTGACCATTTATTTTGTGTTGGCTAATCACAAACAGTTCATCCGAGTGAACCGTATGTTGTACATCGTACACACCTTCATCTGGATGCCCGTTTCTTTTGTTCCTCCTCATCACAAATGGTTAATTGAGCTGAATCGTATGCCCTGCATCACACACACAACTAAAATCTGAACCGTCTTTGATGCATCATCCATCGCAAACGTTTTGCACCTTTTTTGACTGTTTTTTTACACCACTGTTTGCGATTAATGCATCGCACACAGTTCTGTCGAAGGGTCTCTGATCGTAGTGTCGCGTTAGCAGCATCCTGACGACGTTGTACTTAAGTAGTGTCGTGTTTCATGAATTGATAAATGGTTGAGCATGATGGGCTAGGGATAACTTATTTTAGCGTTGATATTTTGAAAGACATGGTTGCTTGTAGATATGCTTGAGTATCTAAATTATTATGTCAAAATTAGACATGCTTTGAATCACATAAAAGTCCAAATGTCCATGCTATAAAGAAAAGAATATGATAAGACATGTTAGGCAGCATTCCACATAAAAAATTCTGTTTTATCACTTACCTACTCGAGGACGAGTAGGAGTTAAGCTTGGGGATGGTGATACGTCACCAACGTATCTATAATTGTCGGTGTACAAAACTAGCGGCATATTTTTGTACACCTTTACCTGTGCACGGGCAGTCAGAGCCGCGCTCGCGGTCACACTAAGCAGAGCGAGGGAGGTGAGCCAAGGTAAGACCGAAGCCCAAGATGGCCAGAGCAACGACAAGGACCAAGGCCACAAAGATCAGATGGACGAAGCAGGTTTCCCCGGCAAGGACCCTTGGCGGGGGCAGCCTCAGCGGCCCTGGCAAGGCCCTTTCCGGGGCAGCTCGCCCACGCCAGTCGAGCGAGCCACTCTCGAGCCCACCAACACTCGACAAATGCATTGGAACAGGGCTCGGGAGGCACCTCTATGGTGGCATGCAGATCTTTGTGAAGACAAAGAATAGTCAAAATCAAATGAGGATAGGAAGGCAGCCATCCTCACCAAAGAAACCCATAAGACCCCCGGCAAGATCCTTGCCGGGGACGCCTGCGCGCCACGGCAAGACCCTTGCCGGGCCACCCGGCAAGGCCCTCGCCAAGTGCACCAGCAGGGCCACCGTCAGGCCCACACCAGCCAAGTCTCCGCCGCCGTTCGCATGCAGTTGCCGACCCAACCAGCTAGGCAGGCACCTGCGTGGCAACATGGAGCCCTTCGTGGAGGCTCCACCACCGCGCCATCTCAGCTTCCTGCCTGCCTACATGGCACCGCACGCATCGCTGGCCAGGGCGCGTGTCGAAGCTTGGAGGAGCGGCGACGGACGAGACGGGCCTCGCCCCAGTCCCTAATAAAGTGAAGGGACACCTAAGCCTCACATTAAATGCGCTTTGTCCTGTAATACCAGCGATAAGCTCGTGACGCTGTAGCACTTTCCACCTCCTGTGTGCCACTGTGGCAGCCCCTTTCGCCTATAAAAGGAGGCCCATATCCCACGGGAGAAGGATTCGGCTTTTTTGGAGCTGGTTACACTCTGTAGCTAGTTCAAGAACTCAAAATACATCCACCAAAGCAGGAGTAGGGTTTTACGCATCCTCGCGGCCCGAACCTGGATAAACGAACCGCGTGCTCTCTGTTAGATCCGCTCTTCTCTCAACCCCGCGCCCCGCAACCGCAGTAGGGATTCTTGTGATCCCATAGGTGTCATTTTCCACCGACATCTTTGGCGCGCCAGGTAGGTGGCGCGCAATTGTGAGAATCGGTTTTAGCAGTTAAGTGAGCGTTTCTTCATTGCGATGGCTCTAAGAGAAGCAGGAGAGGGGGTCGAAAGATCGACGCCGGCGCGACTACAAGTAGAAGCTAAGTCACACCGAACCCTGACTACTTTCTTTCCTTTTTATTTGAGGTTATTTCCCTCGGAGATGTCGTGCCTTTGTATGGAAAACCTGCACACCAGGGGGCTCTCCCGCTGTCGGCAACGCCCTTGCCCTGTTTCGAGTCCGCTCAACAGCTCAAGCGGCTGCGTCGAGAGCGGCAGGGCAGCCTTCCGCGATTGAGAATGCTCTCGATTCTGACTCGAATCAAACTCGATTGTTCGAGCGGCCGCGTTAAGAACGGTAAGGTGGCTCGCCTGGCAGCACGCATACCCGGCAGGCTAATGGGGATCCGTCCCCAAGATGCCAACTTGGGCTTCCGCGCCGGCGAGCCTGCCCAGTTGGTGTAGGGTGCGTATACAAAGGGAAATTGAACAGGGAAATAACATGCATAGTACTGAAAGTGATGCAGAGTTATGTTACATCAAATTGTTGCCGTGGTTCTAACTAGAGGTAGCAATTGTCTTGGTTGTGAACCCGCAGCGGCAATAAGGAACGGGATGCCTAGTCCCGGAGATGGCCCTCCACCCTCAGAATTCCGCCGACACGGCTGATGATGGGCTTGATGCGCTCCCTGAGCGGCGCGAGGTCGACACCCTCCGGCAAGCTCTCCAGCGCGGCGTCAAAGTCGAGGTCAGGGTACCAGTGCGCCACCTTGGTGAGAACCTTGGTCATGGCGCCCTGACAAAGCATCCGGGACTCCTCGGCCAGTGAGGCCGCCCGGTTGGCGTGGAGCCGCTCCAGAGCATGGACGACCTTCTCAAAGAACAAGGTCAGGCCGCAATTGGCGCTCACACTCTGCTCCAGGACATACCTCACGCCCGGCATCCCCATGGTGGCAAACTGTGCGGCGGCCTGGTTGGCAACGGCGGCAAGGCGTTCGAGCCAACGGTTCTCGCCCGCCACCTGATCGGCGAAGTTGAGGCCTTCGTTCTCCCGCAACTGCTTCTCGCCCTCCAGCGCCTTGGCCAGGGTTTCCCCTCGAGTCTTAGCCTCCTCCAGCGCCTCCTCGAGACCCTTCAGCTTCAGCTTGAGATCCCCGATGGAGTTGTTGGCCTCGGCAAGCTCCCCAGCCTTGCTGATGACCGCGCCCTGTGCCTCCGTTAGAGCACCGTTAAGCGTGTCCTTCTCCTGGGACAACTTTAACGCCTGCTCCTTCAGCCTATCACGCTCCTCCTCCCGCTCCTTCACTTTGCCGGCGTGAACCTGGGCCTGGGCATTGAGTGCCTCCTTGTGCCTCTGCTCCAGCTCACTGGTCCGCTGCAGGACAAGCTTCTCCACCTCGGCATCTTTGCCATGAAGTGTGGCGGCGAGCTTCTCCTCGTGTGCGGCAAGGTCCTCCTCCTGGGAGTTCAGCACGGCCTCGCGCTGGGTCCGAACGGCCTCGGCAGCCTCGGCCGAGTTCTTCGCCGCCTCCTGAGCTTTCTCGACGTCGGCTAGCTTCATGGTAAGCTCGACGTCGTGCTTGGCCTGCTCATCCTAGGCAGCCTTGAGCTCCTTGTGGGCCTCGCGGAACCAATCCCGCGCTTCGGCAATGCGCTCCCGTAGGTCCGCCTCCGCCTTCTCCACCACCGCCGTCCTGGACTTAACCTTGTCCAGGCAGGCGCGGTGGAGCGCCTGGAGCTTCCGGAAGCTGGCGCCCACAGCATGGAGGAGCCACTCTTCCTGCGGACCACCGCTGCCAAAGATTGGCTCGTCAACGACTTCGAGCCCGGCGGCGGCAAGCACCTCGTCGTCAAACACCTCTCCTTCAATAGGCGTCCTGGTGCTCGACGTGCCTGGAAGGTGGACGAACAAGTCGTCGCTCACCCTCAGGTACTTGCCGGAGTCGGAAGCAGCAGAGGAGGAAGGCCGGTCACCAGCCTCCTCCTCCATCTCCCCGGCAAGCCACTTGCCGGCCTCCTCAGTGGCAGCCTTGTCGTCCTCCCTGGTAGGCCCCTCGGCGGCCTCCTCGGCAGCGTCCTTGGCGGCCTCCTCGGCGGCCTTGGCGACGCCCTCGATGACGGCGTCCATGTCCTATGGGTCCGTCAAGGAGGAATCTGGGCACCAAAGACAGGGGTGAGGCAAAGCCAAGACCAAGAACCAGAAAGAAGAAGAAGCAGGGACGAACGGCGAACGGCTTACCGGTACCGGCACCCAGCTGGGAAGCGGAAGTCCCCTCCCGCCAACATTTGGCGTCGAGGCAAAGCCACCGGCGCCCAAGTTCTCTTCCTCCTCCTCCATGTGTGTGGGCTCGGTGCTTGGCGCCTTTGCCGGGGACGTCCCTCGGGGCGGCGTGGTCGATGGGGGCGGCTTGTTGGGAGTAGCCCCATGTGGCTCCTCCTGCTGCTGCTCCCCTCCTGCATACTTGGCAAGGTCAGCACCAAAGTGTCGCGCCCCTGAAGCATGTCAAAGAGAGAAGAATGATGAACTTATGCTAGGGGCTTTGCCGTGGGCTACTGTCCGGGCTGCTCAATACCACCAAGGGCGCCCTCGAAGTACCGGCCAGGGGCTGGCCACCCGCCGAGACCTTGGCCCTTTTTGCTCTCTAGGCCAGCATCTCCGCGTCCCTGCAAAGATGAAAACAAGTCAAGATCAGTAACGCAGGTTGGGGAGGTAGAGATAACGGAGAAGAACCGGATGCTTACTCATCGTCCTCCTCCTCTGCGTTCTTCCTCTTCCTCCTCGGACTGAGGGATCCATAATCAAAGGCGATCCCCGCGCCGACGTTCACCGAAGGAGGGGAGGGAGGCGGCGTCTGGGCACGCTTGGATGGAGAAGGAGCGGCCGTCTTCTTCTTCTTCACCGCGACCTTCACCGGCTTCTTCGTTGCTGCCCTCGTGGGGGGCCGGACCTCCAAAGTCGATTCTTGCGGCTGCGTAGCCTCTGGGGGCGAACTGCTCACGGAACTGCCTACCGCAGGAATCGCCCCCTCCCCGCAGGTGGCGTCCGGTCTGCGGTCTCGTCCCCCTCCTCTGACGACTCGCCGGTCACATCCTCAACAAGTGGAGCCTCGGTGCCGGCACTGCTGGCTCCCCCGGTGGCCGCCGCCCACCGGGCAAGCTCCTCCTCCTCCGCGGCCGTCGCGGCCTTGTCCTCCACGCCGCCATCGCCGGCCTCCCTGACGAGCTGTGCCTCCCTCGCCCTAGTGGCGATGTAGTCCAGCTCCGCCCGGGTGGTGTCCATGACAAGCAGTCGCTCGGCGTCGGCGTCAACATACACCTCATGCAGGGTGTCGAAGAACTGCTGCACTTCAGCATCCTCCGGCTCCTTCCAGCTCGGGACGGGGCCGTGCGCGTTGCAGTCCGGCATCATGGCAATGATCTCGGATCGACGCGAGTTGTTGCACAACGGGACCACCCCCGTCGGCAGCTTGAACAACGGCCCCTTGAGGACCTTGCCGGCCTTCACGGCGGCCCTCGCAACCTTGCCGGTCCGCTCGACCTCGCCGTCACGGCCCACGTCAAGCTGGAAGAGCCACTGGCAGAAATGGGCGTGCGCCATCACCGTGAAGTTGTGGTCAACGCCTTGGCGGAGTCGCATGATGTCAGCGGGGTTCGTGAAGAGCCAGGCTGGCCTCCCCTTGTTAAGCAACGGAGCAATCCGGCGGCGGATGAAGTCCGCCCCGATCATTTCGAGGGTGAGCCCGGCCTGGGTAAGCCGGAGAATCCTGGTGGTGGCAACCGTGAGCTTTCCGTCAGCGGCATCAACATTCCTCCAATTGTTGCCGCGAACCGGCGGCACCCGGCGAACTTTGCAGAACACCGGCGGGTCCTTCTCTTCAATCCAGCACCACCGGCCCCGCCACTCCTCCCACCTCTCCTTCATGGCACCGTCCGGGTACGCCCCCTTGGATCTTGGGATCCAGGTGATGCAACCAGAGATGGCGCCCCCCGGCTGGATCCGAGGGGAGAAGTAGTGGCGAAAGAGCGCCGCGTTGGGGTGCACCCCGGCGAAGCCCTCGCAGAGATGCACGAAAAGGGCCATACATGCCACCGCATTCGGAGTAAAATCCAAGAGACGGAAGCTGAAGGTGTGCATGATGTCATTGAAGAAATCGGAGAAGGGAGGGAAGAGCCCGCAAGAAAAGTAATTAACTAAGAAGGGGTACCGATTTGGGGCAGGCGCAGGCGGCGGGGATGACGCGCGTGGCCGGGTGCCCTGAATTCTCCCCGCCTTCACTCCCCACAGGGGGCTCAAGGAGTCCCAAGCTCAACACGCCGACCGCCGAGGGAAGAAGAAGGCGGACTCGCTCGATTGCCCGACAACAAGCTCTCCGGTGGCTCCACAGCCCCGGCATCCTTGGCCACCCCCTTGCCCTTGGTGGATTTTGGCGCCATGGTGGCTGAAGGAGGATGGAGGAGCGGAAGGCGGCAGAAGCTCAACGGCGGCGAGCGGACACGAAGCTTGGAGAAGAGGAGAGAGACAGGCGGAGGTTTCCGAGATTGGGGTTGCGCAAGGGTAGAAGGAACAGTGCGCCCCCGGTTATCCCTTTTATGGGGAAGCCGCGGGTCGCACCGTCCAATTACTGCGATGTGACGCATGCGTGCGAAAAACCGCCCCACGCATGCCGTCCACATCACGCACGCCCCTCCACGCCGCGCCGGGCGCGCGGGTCGTGGGAAGCACAGCGCGTGAAAAATCTTACCGCGGTAGAAACCGCCCCGCCTGCCCGCACACCGTTTTGGGCCTGACCCAACAACGTGTCGCGCTTATGTGTGGCCCAGGCCCTGGGGCTCCTGTCGGTGTACAAGACTTGGGGCACATTTTTGTACCCCTTTACCTGCGCACGGGCAGTCAGAGCTGCACCCACACCAAGCAGAGCGAGGGAGGTGAGCCAAGGTAAGACCGAAGCCCAAGATGGCCAGAACAACGAAAAGGACCAAGGCCACAAAGATCAGATGGACGAAGCAGGTTTCCCCGGCAAGGACCCTTGCCGGGGGCAGCCTTAGCGGCCCCGGCAAGGCCCTTGCCGGGGCAGCCTCAGCGGCCCCGGCAAGGCCCTTGCCGGGGCAGCTCGCCCACGCCAGCCGAGCGAGCCACCCTCGAGCCCACCAACACTCGACAAATGCATTGGGACAGGGCTCGGGAGGCACCTCTGTGGTGGCATGCAGATCTTTGTGAAGACAAAGAATAGTCAAAATCAAATGAGGATAGGAAGGCAGCCATCCTCACCAAAGAAACCCACAAGACCCCCATCAAGATCCTTGCCGGGGATGCATGCGCGCCACGGCAAGACCCTTGTCGGGCCTCCCGGCAAGGCCCTCGCCAAGCGCACCAGCAGGGCCACCGTCAGGCCCGCACTAGCCAAGTCTCCGTCGCTGTTCGCATGCAGCTGCCAACCCAACCAGCTGGGCAGGCACCTGCATGGCAACATGCAGCCCTTCGTGGAGGCTCCACCATCGCGCCACCTCAGCTGCCTGCCTGCCTACATGGCACCGCACGCATCGCTGGCCAGGGCGCGTGTCAAAGCTTGAGGAGCGGGCGACGACGGATGGGCCTCGCCCGTCCCCCGATAAAGTGAAGGGACACCTAAGCCTCGCATTAAATGCGCTTTGTCCTGTAATACCGGCGATAAGCTCGTGATGCTGTAGCACTTTCCACCTCCTGTGTGCCATTGTGGCAGCCCCTTTCGCCTATAGAAGGAGGCCCATAGCCCACGGGAGAAGGATTCGGCTTTTTTGGAGCTGGTTACACTCCGTAGCTAGTTCAAGAACTCAGAATACATCCACCAAAGCAGGAATAGGGTTTTATGCATCCTCGCGGCCCGAACCTGGATAAACGCACCGCATGCTCTCTGTTAGATCCGCTCTTCTCTCAACCCCGCGCCCCGCAACCGCAGTAGGGATTCTTGTGATCCCATAGGTGTCGCTTTCCACCGACAATAATTTTTTATTGTTCCATGTTGTTATATTATCAATCTTGGATGTTTTGTAATCATTTTATAGTCATCTGATATCATTTTTTTGGTAGTAACCTATTAACATAGTGCCAAGTGCCAGTTGTTGTTTTCTGCATGTTTTTTACATCGCAGGAAATCAATACCAGGCGGAGTCCAAATGCCATGAAACTCCATGGAGAATTTTTATGGGCCAGAAGGAACACAACAGGACCTGGCTGCGCGTGGGGGTGCCCCGAGGGGGGCACAACCCACCAGGGCGCGCTAGGAGGCCCATGCGCACCCTGGTGGGTTGTGCCCACCTTGGGTGCCCCCCGGACCGCCTCTTTGCTCTATAAATACCCCAATATTCCAAAAGACCCTAAGAACGTCGACGAGATATTCATCCAGCCAATATAGAGTCCAGAACCACCAGATCCAATCTAGACACCATCTCGGATGGGGTTCACCACCTCCATTGGTGCCTCTCGGATGATGCGTGAGTAGTTCTTTGTAGACCTTCGGGTCCATAGTTAGTAGCTAGATGGCTTCAACTCTCGCTGAATTCTCGATACAATGGTCTCTTGGAGATCCCTATGATGTAACTCTTTTTGCGGTGTGTTTCTTGGGATCTGATGAACTTTGAGTTTTTGATCAGTTATATATTTTTATATCCACGAAAGTTATTTGAGTTTCTTTGATCTCTTATATGCATGATTGCTTATATCCTTATATTTCTTCTCCGATATTTGGTTTTGTTTGGCCAACTTGATCTATTTATCTTGCAATGGGAAGAGGTACGTTGTAGTGGGTTCGATCTTACGGTGCTTGATCCCAGTGACAGAAGGGGAACCGACACGTATCTATCGTTGCTACGAAGGATTAAATGATGGGGTCTATCTCTACATAGATAGATCTTGTCTACATCATGTCATCGTTCTTATTGCATTACTCCATTTTTCCATGAACTTAATACACTAGATGCATGCTGGACAGCGGTCGATGTGTGGAGTAATAGTAGTAGATGCAGGCAGGAGTCGATCTACTAATCTTGGACGTGATTCCTATAGAATGATCATTGCCTGGATATCGTCTTGATTATTCAAAGTTCTATCAATTACCCAACAGTAATTTGTTTACCCACCATTTGCTATTTTTCTCGAGAGAAGCCACTAGTGAAACCTATGGCCCCCGGGTCTTCCTTCTCATATATTTGCCTTTGCGATCTACTTTTCTCTTGCATTTATTTTCAGATCTATTAAACCAAAAATACAAAAATACCTTGCTGCATTTTATTTCTATTTATTTTATTTGCGATCTATCTTCAATCTACTACAAATTTATCTCACGTCTATTTGCCTATCTTGAGGCATCGCACCCCGGAAGGGATTGACAACCCCTTTAACACGTCGGGTTGCGAGGATTTGTTACTTGTGTGCAGGGGTTGTTTATGTTGTGTTGCTTCGTTCCCCTACTGGTTCAATAAACTTTGTTTCATATCTGAGGGAAATACCTACCGCCGCTGTGTTGCATCATCCCTTCCTCTTTGGGAAAATACCGACATAGCTTCAAGCGACATCAGGGGTCGGGTGTGGATTACCTGCCTGGATACACGAGGCCGAGCAACGTGAAGGAGGGTCACCGGCGAGGAAACAGCACTGCAAGCAAGGAGTGAAGGTTTCAACTTGGAAAGGAAGGCGGAAACAGGGGAAATGTGGCTTTTGGTAAGGGGGAGGGGGGCGGGGAGGTAGATATTTCCGCGGAAGACAAAATTTGGAATCGGTTCAGCGAAAAAACTTGCATGCAAAGTGTCATCAGACACGGTCCCTTATTCAGAACCGTGTACAATATGTGAACATCACAAATGATTCATAGCTTAACCCATGTGTGATGAGTTTGAACGTCAAAAATTTTGGTTCGAATTTTCGTGGTTACAGTGGTCATCCACGTCATTGCATAATTTAGTTACACAAAGGAGATTACAGCACACCCACACTTCTTAATCAAGCAAGTTCAGCAATTAAACAGAGCTAGCTGACCTAAACATTACTCTAACAAATTAAAGACAACGGTCTTAATTAAACAAAACAAAGAGTACTACTACAGCTGGTGCTCGTCGATCTCCGTCGCCGCCTCCATGTCCAGCTCGCGCCCGACGGTCTCCTGAGGAAGGGGCTCCATGGAATCCATCGCACCATACTCGGCAAGCATCTTGCCATCCATGTCCGCCATCTTTTTAGAAAAGGCCGTCACGAGATGGGCGTGGGCGGCCGCGATCTGGGCTTGGACGGGTTCCGTCGTGGCAAGGTATGCGACGGAGGAACGGCCTTGGGTTGCGGACCATTGTTGGAGAAGCTTCGTTCGATTTCTGCGATGACCGCCATGAGCTGGGCGTGGGCGGCCTCGACATGGTCGTGGGCGGCCTCCATCAGGGCTAAGGTCGCCGCTGCAAAACGGACAGCTGCTATGCTGCTCTCGCCAGTTGCTATCCCTGAGGCAGATGTTGATGCCGCCACCTGAGAAGCAGCAGCGGCTGTTTGGGCTGCCGTGGCCACCCGATCGCAGATTGAGGCCATGCTCATGCACCTTGTTAGCACGCGCTTGGCGGCTGCGGCCGCGCTCTCGCCGGAGTAGGCCGCCGAAGTTGCCCTCACGACGCGGGTCCACATCCCCATCTTTCATCAGCGATGATTGAACAGTGAAATGATATTTTGGGAGCGAGCTAGTGTGCTTGACATACCGGTTGTGGACTGTAGCCGACGCACCTTCTCGCGTAAGCCATAGGCGTACTATACACCGACGGTGCTCCAGGATATTTTGTGCTACATCTCACACAGTTGGTGATAATAAACTGTGTGGGATCTACTTGATTTTTCATCTTGATTTGAATTACATGATGGGGTCACAGCGGCAATGGACGGTGTTTGAATTGCTAGAACTTTTATCTGAAGTGAACACGCAACTATATGTGTGTCGTAAAAAAATATGAATTATTCAGGGTTCGTTTGGACATTTTATATATTAAATTGGTTTTCTAGCCATTTCAGGTGCACAATTCAAAATTAAACTACATGCACATGCTCCGGTGCACCAACATGGGTTATAAAATCATATATTTGTCCATGGGTTTATGCTAATGTCCCATGCAAGAAATGGGGATGAATTTCGAACACCACGGCACCGTGGCTCTCCGGCAAACATTGAGGTACCTGCTTTTGTAATTCTAGTAAATCCAAAACTCGTCTGAAATTCATGAAACTTGGCATGCTATCATGGGGCGGCATGAACATGCTGTGGTAAATTTTTTGTCCCATTTGGGGCAGGTTTGGGTATAAGCTTCTCGCGAACCAGAGCTTCTCACAACAAGCCTGATGGTTTCGGTAGGGAATGTGCCACCTTTGGGCACGAAACGATATCCATTGCCTCTTATTGCTTTCAAAAAATTTCTAGTGTCAACATAGAACAACAGGAGCGTCGTGTTAAATTTTGGAATTTTTCGGGGTTCGTTTGGATATTTTTATACATTAAATGGGTTTTCTAGGCATTTTATGTGCTTAATTCAAAATTTGAACTACATGCACATGCTCCAGTGCATATAAATTTGTTGAAAAATCAAATATGTGTCCTTGGTTGCATGCTTAGGTCCCATGCAAGAAATAGGAATGAATGTCAAACACCCTGCCACCGTCACTCGGCAGCAAACGTTGAGATACCTAATTTAGTTAATCCAAAACTCGTCTGAAATTCATGAAACTTGGCATGCTATCATGGAGCGGCATCAACATGCCGTGGTAAATTTTTTGTCCCATTTGAGGCAGGTTTTGGCATAAGATTCTCACAAACCAGAGCTTCTCACAACAAGCCTGATGGTTTCGGTAGGGAACGTGCCACCTTTGGGGATGAAATAATATTCGTTGCCTCTTATTTCTTTCAAAAAAATTCTAGTGTCAACATACAAAAACAGGAGTGTTGTGTTAAATTTTGTAATTTTTCGGGGTTCGTTTGGACATTTTTATACGTTAACTGGGTTTTCTAGGCATTTTATGTGCATAATTAAAATTTGAACTACATGCACATGCTCCAGTGCATAAGTTGGTTGAAAAATCAAATATGTGTCCTTGGGTGCATAATTAGGTCCCATGCAAGAAACATGAATGAATTTCAAACACCCTGCCACCGTCACTCGGCTGCAAACATTGAGATACTTGGTTTTTAAATTCTAGTGAATCCAAAACTTGTCTGAAATTCATGAAACTTGGCATGCTATCATGGAGCGGCATCATCATGCCGTGGTAAAAAAATTGTCCGATTCAGGGCAGATTTGGGCATAAGCTTCTCACAACCCAGAACTTCTCACAACAAGCCTGATGGTTTTGGTAGGGAACGAGCCACCTTTGGGGACGAAATGATATCCATTGCCTCTTATTGCTTTCAAAAAATTTCTAGTGTCAACATAGAACAACAGGAGTGTTGTGTTAAATTTTGGAATTTTTCGGGGTTCGTTTGGACATTTTTATACGTTAACTGGGTTTTCTAGGCATTTTATGTGCATAATTCAAATTTGAACTACATGCACATGCTCCAGTGCATATAAATTGGTTGAAAAATAAAATATGTGTCCTTGGGTGCATGCTTAGGTCCCATGCAAGAAACATGAATGAATTTCAAACACCCTGCCACCGTCACTCGGCTGCAAACATTGAGATACCTGGTTTTTAAATTCTAGTAAATCCAAAATTTGTCTGAAATTCATGAAACTTGGCATGCTATCATGGAGCGGCATCATCATGTCGTGGTAAAAAAATTGTCCCATTTGGGGCAGATTTGGGCATAAGCTTCTCACAACCCAGAATTTCTCACAACAAGCCTGATGGTTTCGGTAGGGTACGTGCCACCTTTGGGGACGAAATGATATCCATTGCCTCTTGTTGCTTTCAAAAAAATTCTAGTGTCAACATAGAACAACAGGAGTGTTGTGTTAAATTTTGTAATTTTTCGGGGTTCGTTTGGAAATTTTTATACATTAACTGGGTTTTCTAGGCATTTTATGTGCATAATTCAAATTTGAACTACATGCACATGCTCAAGTGCATATAAATTGGTTGAAAAATAAAATCTTTGTCCTTGGGTGCATGCTTAAGTCCCATGCAAGAAATTGGAATTAATTTCAAACACCAGGGAACTGTTGATTGCCATCAAAATGTTGAGATACTTTGTTTTTAAATTCTAGTAAATCCAAAACTCGTTTGAAATTCATGAAACTTGGCATGCTATCATGGAATGGCACCCGACATGTTGTGGTATTTTTCGTGTCCATTTTGAGAGAAGGTGCACTCGAATAACAACCAACAAAGGCATTTTGAAAAAATAGCTACCACTTTAATATCTCAAATGTTTGTATCATTCAAATTGTGTGTGTTCTGTTAACCATTCACGTGACGCCACGTGTCTTGGTTTTAATGGCTATAGGAGGTGCCGTGCGGACAGCTGCTTGACTAAACGGGAGGCGTGCGAGCGGAGTCTGATGCGTAGGCTGACCGAGAGGCGTGCAAGCTGTCCTCCAATGCGCAGGCTCACCGGGAAGCATGCGAGATGTACGCTGCGTAGGCTCACTGGCAATCGAGCTCTATTACTTCCATGGCCGCTCGCCTTCCTATCCATTAATGGCGCCCGAGCCACTGTTTATTATGGGCGGCCTTACTGTTCGCCTCCCATTCCCCTCCCTCCCGTAGACCTCCACCAACGCCATGGCGCAGAATGATAATCTGCCACTAGTCTTCAAGTTTGGTGAAGTTGACTCCAAGCCGGAGGAGATAGAAAATAAGGAGGAATGGGGCCTCATGGAAATGGCCCTAAACAAGCTGGCCGCGGCGGTTGATCCCTCGCTCCCGTCCCAGCTCCCATCCCCGCGCCCATGCCTACGACCATCCCCGTAGCATTGACGGTCTCGTCTCCAAGCCCTATCGTAGAGCTATAAGCCGAGGGCGTCAGCGAGGTATCCACGGACCCACGTGAGCTCGTGTACATGCCAGCGCCAGCGCCCGTGCCCATGTGCGCCCCTCCACCCACCGTGGCGCCGGTCCCCGTGCATTTGGCTGCACCCGCCGCACCCGTGCCCATGCCCGTGCACGCCCCTCCACCCACCGCGGCGCCGGTCCCCCTGCGTTTGGCTGAACTCGCCACGCCCGTGCCCGTGCCCGTGCGCGTGCACCCCTCAGTGGCATGGGACGCCATTGTCGACCACTACCTCTCAGCGCAGCCAGTTGACGTCCTCCCACTCCCCGCCCGTCGATCGTGCGACGACATGATGTTTGATTTACAAGTGAAGAACATTCTGTGTTGCCTTGAAGACTTCAACAACGGCGTCCTGGAGGACAACAATGACAACGACGGCGCGGCACGCTGCCTCCATCGCCGCCAGAAATAGTTTTCTTTGGGGTTTAATACTGTATCTCGAATTCTCGATCATGTGAATATAAATTTGTAGTGTGACTGAATGAAAGATATGGTTTGAACGAACTTGCATTTTTCTCTCTTATTGTACAGACTTATCAAACAATTTTATTTTGAAAAAAAGTCAATGGTTTTTAAATATAAAACACTCATCGCAAACGTTTTAGTTAGAACAGCCGTATGCAAACCGACAACTTCCCCAAGAAGCCAAGGGAAAATGTGCCGAGCGGGAATTCGGCAGCTCTTGATCGCAAACTTTTTAGATAGAACACCCGTATGAAAAGTGAAAGCTATGGTCTTCCCCCTTAAGTCAAGGGAAAATTCGCAGCGCAGGATTTGTGCATCCCTTCAACGCAAATGGTTGTTTTGGATGACCCGTGTGCAACCACGTACAAACAATTTGATAAGATTTGCATCTGTCATATTGGGTATGTTGCCATTTGTCAAACTGGAAAGATTAACATTTATTGATCTAGTAACACTGCCATTTCTCAATCCTTGTAACACTGCGATTTTTTAAAATATGCAGCTAAAAATCACTAGCACTATCTAATTTTGCAACTAAAATTCAGTAATTAAGCATATATTTCATTCATAGATTAAGCAGTCATTCTTTATACAAACAGTTCAACTCGACAGCTGAACCAACCAAACGTTTCCCCAATTGTTGCCAACCACGTACTGAAATAGCTAGTTCAACTATATATACTAGCTAATTTTAAGTACGTTATACAGTTCCACCACATCTATAGTCAGATGAACTGAACAAAATAGCCCCTAAATACTAGTACTACGGAGGGCCTTTGTACTACTTCCGAAAGCCTCTCCTCTGTCGAGCGCGCTCAGTAAGAGGCAGAGGAGGAGGAGCCTACCAACGAGCTGGACAACTGCAATACGGTGCCTGCCGCCGCTGCAGCTTTAGCGATGCTCACCTCGAACGCCCTCTACCGCTCCAGACGACCCCTCTTGTATATCTCCTGATTCTTGCCTCTGAGGCAGCGTGTGCCACGGCCACGGCGGCGGTAAGGCTCTTTGTGTTGGGGAACGCAATATTTCAAAAAAATTACCTACGATCACGCAAGATCTATCTAGGAGATGCATAGCAACGAGCGGGGAGAGTGTGTCCACATACCCTCGTAGACCAAAAGCGAAAGCGTTTAGTAACGTGGTTGTTGTAGTCAAACGTCTTCGCAGTCCAACCCATCCAAGCACCGAATGTACGGCACCTCCGCGTTCAGCACACGTTCAGCTCGATGACGTCCCTTGAGCTCTTGATACAGTTGAGGACGAGGAAGAGTTTCGTCAGCACGATGGCGTGGCGACGGTGATGATGAAGTTACCGGCGTAGGCCTTCGCCTAAGCACTACGACAATATGATCGAGTTTTGTAACTATGGAGGGGGGCACCACACACGGCTAAGACAATTGATCTTATGTGTTATAGGGTGCCCCCTTGCCCCCATATATAAAGGAGGGGAGGGGGAGGCCAGCCGACCCCTGTAGGGCGCGCCAAGGAGAGGAGTCCTACTAGGACTCCAAGTCCTAGTAGGATTCCACTTGGTGGAAGGGGGAAGGAGGAAGGGAGCGGGAGAAGGGAAGGAAAGGGGGGCGCCGCCCCCTACCCCTAGTCCAATTCGGGACCAAGGGGGGGGGCGTGGCCAGCCCCTTGTGGCCCTTCTCTGTCCCCACTAAGGCCCATGAAGGCCCATTAGTTCCCCCGGGGGGTTCCGATAATCCTGAGGCACTCCCATAGTTATCCGGTACCTCTCGGAACCTCATCCGGTGTCCGAATAACATCGTCCAATATATCAATCTTTATGTATCGACCATTTCAAGACTCCTCGTCATGTCCTTGATCTCAAGCAGGACTCCAGAAAAACTTCGGTCATCAAATCACATAACTCATAATACAAATCGCCATCGAACGTTAAGTGTGCGGACCCTATGGGTTCGAGAACCATGTAGACATGACCCAGACACATCTCCGATCAATAACCAATAGCGGAACCTAGATGCTCATATTGGGTCCTACATATTCTATGAAGATCTTTATCGGTCAAACCACATAAGAACATACGTTGTTCCCTTTGTCATCGATATGTTACTTGCCCGAGATTCTATCATCGGTATCACCATACCTAGTTCAATATCATTACCGGCAAGTCTCTTTACTCGTTCTGTAATGCATCATCTCATGACTAACTCATTAGTCACATTGCTTGAAAGGCTCATAGGATGTGCATTACCGAGAGGACCCAGAGATACCTCTCTGATACACGGAGTGACAAATCCTAATCTCGATCTTTGCCAACTCAACAAACTCCATCGGAGACACCTGTAGAGCATCCTTATAATCACCCAGTTATGTTGTGACGTTTGATAGCACATAAGGTGTTCCTCCGGAATTCGGGAGTTTCATAATCTCATAGTCAGAGGAACATGTATAAGTCATGAAAAAGCAATAGAAATAAAACTAAACGACCATTATGCTAAGCTAATGGATTTGTCTTGTCCATCACATCATTCTTTAATGATGTGATCCCGTTCATCAAATGACAACAAATGTCTATGGTCAGGAAAGTTAACCATCTTTGATTAACGAGTTAGTCTAGTAGAGGCATAATAGGGACACTCTATTTGTCTATGTATTCACACATGTACTAAGTTTCCGGTTAATACAATTCTAGCATGAATAATAAACATTTATCATGATATAAGGAAATATCATTAACAACTTTATTATTGCCTCTAGGGCATATTTCCTTCAGTCTCCCACTTGCACTAGAGTCAATAATCTAGATTACATAGTAATGATTCTAACACCCATGGAGTCTTGGTGCCGATCATGTTTTGCTCGTGAGAGAGGCTTAGTCAACGGGTCTGCAACATTTAGATCCGTATGTATCTTGGAAATCTCTATGTCTCCCTCTTAGACTTAATCGCGGATGGAATTGAAGCATCGCTTGATGTGTTTGGTTCTCTTGTGAAATCTGGATTCCTTCGCCAAGGCAATTGCTCCAGTACTGTCACAAAAGATTTTCATTGGACCCGATGCACTAGGTATTAGAACTAGATCAGATATGACCTCCTTCATCCAGACTCCTTCATTTGTTGCTTCCGAAGCAGCTATGTACTCCGCTTCACACGTAGATCCCGCCACAACGCTCTGCTTGGAACTGCATCAACTGACAGCTCCACCATTCAATATAAATACATATCCGATTTGTGACTTAGAGTCATCTTGATCAGTGTCAAAGCTTGCATCGACGTAACCATTTACGACGAGCTCTTTGTCACCTCCATAAACGAGAAACATATCCTTAGTCCTTTTAATGTATTTCAGGATGTTCTTGACCGCTGTCCAGTGATCCACTCCTGGATTACTTGTTACCTCCCTGCTAAACTAATAGCAAGGCACACATCAGGTATTGTACACAGCGTTGCATACATGATAGAACCTATGGCTGAGGCATCAGGAATGACTTTCATTTTCTCTCTATCTTCTGCAGTGGTCAGGCATTGAGTCTGACTCAACTTCACACCTTATAACATAGGCAAGAACCCTTTCTTTGACTAGTCCATTTTGAACTTCTTCAAAACTTTATCAAGGTATGTGCTTTGTGAAAGTCCAATTAAGCGTCTTGATCTATCTCTATAGATCTTGATGCCCAATATATAAGCAGCTTCACTGAGGTCTTTCATTGAAAAGTTCTTATTCAAGTATCCTTTTATGCTATTCAGAAATTTAGTATCATTTCCGATCAACAATATGTCATCGACATATAATATCATTAATGCTACAGAGCTCCCACTCACTTTCTTGTAAATACATGCTTCTCCAAAAGTCTGTATAAAACCATATGCTTTGATCACACTATCAAAGCGTATATTCCAACTCCGAGAGGCTTGCACCAGTCCATAAATGGATCGCTGGAGCTTGCACACATTGTTAGCACCATTAGGATTGACAAACCTTCTGGTTGCATCATATACAACTCTTCTTCAATATATCCATTAAGGAATGCAGTTTTGACATCCATTTGCCAAATTTCATAATCATAAAATGCGGCAATTGCTAACATGATTCAGACAGACTTAAGCATCGCTACGGGTGAGAAGGTCTCATTGTAGTCAACTCCTTGAACTTGTCGAAAACCTTTTGCAACAAGTCGAGCTTCAGAGAAAAGAACATTATCGTCGTGTCGGTCTTCTTCTTGAAGATCCATTTATTCTCTATGGCTTGCCGATCATCGGGCAAGTCAACCAAAGTCCATACTTTGTTCTCATACATGGATCCCATCTCAGATTTCATGGCCTCAAGCCATTTCGCGGAATCTGGGCTCATCATCGCTTCCTCATAGTTCATAGGTTCGTCGTGGTCAATTTACATGACTTCCAGAACAAGGTTACCATACCACTCTGGTGCGGATCTTACTCTGCTTGACCTGCGAGGTTTAGTAGTAACTTGATCTGAAGTTTCTTGATCATCATCATTAGCTTCCCCACTAATTGGTGTAGTAATCACTGGAACTGATTTCTATGATGAACTACTTTCCAATAAGGGAGCAGATACAATTACCTCATCAAGTTCTACTTTCCTCCCACTCACTTCTTTTGAGAGAAACCTCTTCTCTAGAAAGGATCCATTCCTATTAACGAATATCTTGCCTTCGGATCTGTGATAGAAGGTGTACCCAACAGTATCCTTTGGGTATCCTATGAAGACACATTACTCCGATTTGGGTTCGAGATTATCAGGTTGAAGCTTTTTCAGATAAGCATCGCCGCCCCAAACTTTAAGAAATGACAACTTGGGTTTCTTGCCAAATCGCAGTTCATATGGTGATGTCTCAACAGATTTAGATGGTGCCCTATTTAACATGAATGTAACCGTCTCTAAAGCATAACCCCAAAATGATAGCGGTAAATCAGTAAGAGACATCATAGATCGCACCATATCCAATAAAGTACGGTTAAGACATTCGGACACACCATTACGCTGTGGTGTTCCAGGTGGCGTGAGTTGCAAAACTATTCTGCATTGTTTCAAATGAAGACTAAACTCATAACTCAAATATTCACCTCCACGATCAGATTGTAGAAACTTTATTTTCTTGTTACGATGATTTTCTACTTCACTATGAAATTTTTTGAACTTTTCAAATGTTTCAGACTTATGTTTCATCAAGTTGATGTACCCAAATCTGCTAAAATCATCTGTGAAGGTCAGAAAATAATAATACCCACCGCGAGCCTCAACACTCATCGAACCGCATACATTAGTATGTATTATTTCCAACAAGTATGGTGCTCGCTCCGTTGTTCCGGAGAACAGAGTCTTAGTCATCTTGCCCATGAGGCATGGTTCGCAAGCATCAAGTGATTCCAAAAGCCCATCAGCATGGAGTTTCTTCATGCGCTTTACACCAATATGACATAAACGGTAGTGCCACAAATAAGTTGCACTATCATTATTAACTTTGCCTCTTTTGGCTTCAATATTATGAATATATGTATCACTACAATCGAGATTCAACAAGAATAGACCACTCATCAAGGGTGCAAAAAGATATTACTCATATAAATGGAACAACCATTATTCTCTGATTTAAATGAATAACCGTCTCACATCAAACAAGATCCAGATATAATGTTCATGCTCAACACTGGCACCAAATAACAATTATTTAGGTCTAAAACTAATCCCGACGGTAGATGTAGAGCTAGCATGCCGACGGCGATCACATCGACTTTGGAACCATTTCCCACGCGCATCGTCACCTCGTCCTTAGCCAATCTTCGTTTAATCCATAGCCCCTGTTTCGAGTTGCAAATATGAGCAACAAAACCAGTATCAAATATGCAGGTGCTACTATGAGCATTAGTAAGGTACACATCAATAACATGTATATCAAATATACCTTTCACTTTGCCATCCTTCTCATCCGCCAAATACTTGGGGCGGTTCCGCTTCAAGTGACCAGTCCCTTTTCAGTAGAAGCACTCGGTCTCAGGCTTAGGTCCAGACTTGGGCTTCTTCACTTGAGCAGCAACTTTCTTGCTGTTCTTCTTGAAGTTCCCCTTCTTCCCTTTTCCCTTCTTCTTGAAACTAGTGGTCTTGTTAACCATCAACACTTCATGCTCCTTCTTGATTTCTACTTCCGCAGCCTTTAGCATCGCGAAGAGCTCGGGAATTGTCTTATCCATCCCTTGCATATTATAGTTTATCAAGAAGCTTTTGTAGCTTGGTGACAGTGATTGAAGAACTCTGTCAATGACACTATCATCAGGAAGATTAACTCCCAGTTGAGTCAAGTGGTTGTGGTACCCAGACATTCTGAGTATATGTTCACTGACATAACTATTCTCCTCCATCTTGCAGCTGTAGAACTTATTGGGGACTTCATATCTCTCAATCCGGGCATTTGCTTGAAATATTAACTTCAACTCCTAGAACATCTCATATGCTCCATGACGTTCAAAACATCGTTGAAGTCCCGATTCTAAGCCGTAAAGCATGGCACACTGAACTATCGAGTAGTCATCAGCTTTGCTCTGCCAGACGTTCATAATGCCCGGAGTTGCTCCTGCAGTGGGTCTTGCACCTAGCGGTGCTTCCAGGACATAATTCTTCTCTGCAGCAATGAGGATAATCCTCAATTTACGGACCCAGTCCGTGTAGTTGCTACCATCATCTTTCAACTTAACTTTCTCTAGGAACGCATTAAAATTCAAGGGAATGGTAGCACGGGCCATTGATCTACAACAACATAGACATGCAAAATACTATCAGGTACTAAGTTCATGATTAATTAAAGTTCAATTAATCATATTACTTAAGAAATCTCACTTGGATAGACATCCCTCTAGTCATCTAAATGATCAAGTGATCCAAATCAACTAAACCATGTCCGATCATCACGTGAGATGGAGTAGTTTTGAATGGTGAACATCACTATGTTGATCATATCTACTATATGATTCACGTTCGACCTTTCGGTCTCAGTGTTCCGAGGCCATATCTGCATATGCTAGGCACGTCAAGTTTAACCCGAGTATTTTGTGTGTGCAAAATTGGCTTGCACCCTTTTTATGTGAACGTAGAGCTTATCACACCGGATCATCACGTGGTGTCTCGGCACGACAAACTGTAGCAACAGTGTATACTCAGGGAGAACACTTCTACCTTGAAATTTCATGAGAGATCATCTTATAATGCTACCGTCGTACTAAGCAAAATAAGATGCATAAAATATAAACATCACATGCAATCAAAATATGTGACATGATATGGCCATCATCATCTTTTGCCTTTGATCTCCATCTCCAAAGCACCGTCATGATCTCCATCATCACTGGCTTGACACCTTGATCTCCATCGTAGCATCGTTGTCGTCTCGCCAACTATTGCTTCTACGACTGTCGCTACCACTTAGTGATAAAGTAAAGCAATTACATGGCAATTTCATTTCATAGAATAAAGCGACAACCATAAGGCTCCTGCCAGTTGCCGATAACGGTTACAAACACTACAAAAAATACACTTCCGTGATGATATGTGTTTGTCACAGTAGGTCGCGTTTTTTGTCATGCATGTACATCCATGACAAATTTATGACAGAATCAAGATAGTCATACATGTCTGTCGTAGAAGTGTTCCATGACATTACCAAAATTATCATCACGGAAGTGTCCACGTCCATGACGATAAATCGCGCGTCACAGAAGTGCTTTCGTCAAGGGTGACCGACACGTGGCATCCACCATAAAGGAACGCCGTTAAGCTATCGGGTTGGGTTTTGGATCTGATAAGCCGTTAACAACCCCGACCAATGGGAAATTTCCACGTGTAAAATTCTTATTGGCCGGACGAAACACGTGTCAGCTCGTCAGTGGGTCAGATAGGCGCCTATGATACGTCGACACGTGGCACGGCCCAACAGAGGCCCATTCATGTGAAAAGGCCGGCCCGTTTGACTTGGTCAAAAGGTGGCCAGCCAGCCCATCGAAAGCCTGTTAACGGTCTGTTCGCATATAGCCCTTTTACAACCCGCTAACCCAAGGCCCGTTATGCCCTATTCAAATTAGGCCTAGTAGCGTCATCTGGGCCATCCAATATGATTCCAAATTCGTTTTCTTCGGCCCATGTATGGCCCATGACGCCTTTCGCCCATATGAGGCCCTATGTATCTCTTGGCCTATTAACGACCCGTGGTGAAACTGGCCCGTAATGAACAGTGTATCACTTTACACCCATTAACGGCCCGTGGTGAAACTGGCCCGTAAAGAACAGTGTATCAGTTTATACACATTAACGGCCCGCTATTCCATTGGGCCGTTTCAGCCCATGTTATCTTCGGCCTTCTCGAGCCCATTTATTCTTGGGCTCATTTCAAAGATTCGCTTTACTTACATTCGTTCTCGTAATTTTCGCTTGTGGGCCAAATTCAGCCCGTGGTTACAGTCGGCCCGTTTGTGGTCCGTTAGTACGTTGGGTCATTTTCATAGCATCATCAAATACGGCCTATTAAAGGTGGCCCGTTATGGTCGGCCCATGAATGGACGATTCCAACTCTAGCCCGTTTACGGCCATAATGCGGTCTGTTTGGCCCATGTTTGGCCAATCGATCATACGGCCCGTATAAGGCCCATTGATGATACGGCCCACAGAAGGCCCATTGTTTCTACGGCCCGTAGAAGGCCCATTGTTTCTACGGCCCGTAGAAGGCCCACTGTTTCTACGGCCCGTAGAAGGCCCACTGTTTCTACGGCCAGTAGGAGGCCCGTTGTCACTACAGTAAATATTAGCCCATGGTTATTGCGGCCTAGTTTTAAAAAATAGGTTATTGCAGCCACTAGTTAACCGCGGAAAAAGAACTGCAATGATTACAAGCAAACAAATAAACAAGACAACAAGGAAATAAATAAGCAAGCAACTAACGCTAGGCTATCACGGCTATTACACATATTACATCCATTGGGCATCAAAGTTCGCCACCAGTGCAAATATAGGGAACAAAGCAGCATATCATATACACTGGTTGTCAAAGTTGGCGAACAACGCAAATAAACGCCGCAGCAAAACAAATCCAGAACTGAAACCACTTTAGAAGATCTCAAGAAACAATATCCTGGGTACCCATAATGCTGGCAAGATGCTTAGCAAGCTTATTAACTTTCTCTTGTTTGGCCCTTAAATCATCCAGCGCTAGCTGTTGCACCAGAAAATATGCATCTAAATTCTGCAGGGAGTTCCTCAGTCCTTCAGCTTCCTGTCGCAGCACATCTGATCGATGTCTTTCAACTTGAAGTTGAGACTCAAGAAGACGAACTAATTCAGGCAGCGAGTTCGAAGAGCTTGTGCCAGCAGAAGTGGCCAGTAACTCGAATACTACATCAAGACAGGACTTTTGGGTTCCGTCACTGTCGTCAAGATAGTTTTTATTAGCTTTCTTGGAGACCAACAGGGATGTCTCACTATCTTGAACCTTATCTGCTTTACTTCCTTTACCATTGGATGACGCGGTACTGTTCTCCAATATTTTGTCCGCATTCTAAAAGAGAAACAAGCAGACACATCACATGTTTTCCATGTTGTATATGAAACTCATTTTGGTAAATGAGTTCAGTAGTAAAGTGGACAGGATAACAACATGAAACAAACATATATCTATGTACCATGGTCACTTTATGGTCTATATCATTCTAGTTTTTGTTGCCAAATCAAGATAGAGACATAGTTCAAATAATATTTGTTCAAGACAAAGCAGAATAGGCAGAATATAAGTGTGGGTAACTATAGAGCAATAACAACACTTGTAATGTGCATGACATGAGAACATAACTGATTATTCAATTGAAACTGAAATCAACATAGAGCAGGTTACAACAACAAACCAGTTAAAGAAACAGGTTTAAAACATACCTTTTGCGCCATTGGAGTTTCAATTCCATCCTTCAAATTTGAAAATAGTTGGTATGAGTAAATATAGTAATGCAAGAGCAAAGGAGTATGAACCATAGCTACAGAACCCGACCTGAGAACAAATCTTCTTCTCCTTTAAGCGTTGAGTTGGGATTCAGAGTGGTGGTCCTCGTGCTTTGGGCACTGCAGTTCCCTTACTAACTGTTCGTGTTTGGGTGCTTTGTGGTGGAGACGGTGTTGTGTCAACTGAACTGGGTTACTATCTGCCGGGTTGGGGTTAGAAGGGGTGTAGCTGGTTCTCTGTCCAACCGGGTAGGGGTACAATCTGCGAGTCTGGGTTATGTGTGGTGGATCTGGTCCTTGGGCAAGTACAACCGTGGTTCTATCTGCATCAACTGCTAGCACTAACTTTTACAAGACCGTGTTGTTACTCCTTAGATACTGCCATCACGCTCTCCAATTCAAATGGCTGATAAACAAGAAAAGTAATTGAAAGTATAGACATTGTATGATAGACAGGTGCAATGGATAGTGGGGAATAAAATAGGGCATAAATAATTCATATTTATGTTGTCTAACCAAACAGGATAGCATGACACAATTTCACATATATGATGGCTAACTAAACAGGATAGCATGACACAATTTCACATTATGATGGCTAACTAAAAAAGATGGAAAGACATAGTTCAAAATATGAGACTATGTAAACAGGATGACATGACATAACTATATAATGTGTTTATTAAATAGGTTGGCATGCCATAATTCACATACATTCACGGATAGAATGCCATAATTCAAAATATGATGACTGTAAACACTAAATAGGATGAGATGATATAACTATATGATGTCTTTATTAAATGGGTTGCCATGCCTTAATTCAGATAGATGATGTGTATGTACTATGTAAACATGATGGCATGATATAATTCAAATATATGATTTATATAGTAAGCAAGTAAGCATATGGCAATCCATATATGATGTAAAAACTAAGCAATGCATGACATGGGTAATATAACCCTGCCAAGTTTGAGCATAGACCTCAAGGGGGAAATAGGGCTGGTCATCAGTCTCTGAATCCTCCTCGAGGAGCTCTCTGAAACAAACAAGATGTCCGCTTGAGCAGTAGCATTGTCTGCTCTGAATACCTTGTTTTCACTCCAGATACTTCCATCACCGCTTCAAATGGCTGATGCACAGGAAGAGTAGTTGAATATACAAATGTTGTCGACAAATGAAACGCGTAATACAAAAAAATGATAGCATGATATAATTCACATACATGATGATTGGCTAAACAGCATGGCATTGCATAATTCACATATATAATGCCTTTGCAACAAGATAGCATTGTATAATTCACATATATAATGTCTTGCAACAAGATGGCAATGCATAATTCACATATATGGTAATTAGACACTGAACAGGTGTTATTCACACAAAGCATGTCTAAACTAATCAAATGACATAGCAATGCGAGACACCATACGCACGATATGAGCAACATAACCCTGCCAAGTTAGAGCATACACCTTGGGGGGAATAGGACTGGTCATCTGTCTCTGAATCCTCCTCTGAGGAGCTATTCGTAACCAGCGAGATATGCGCTTCGCCAGATAGCATAGTCTACTCTGAAGACCTTGTTTTCACTCCAGAATTTACCATCACCGTGTCAAATGGCTGATGCACACGAAGAGCAGTTGAATGTACTAACATTGTTGACAAATGCAATATGTAACGAAAAAAAGGATGGCCTGATATAATTTACATATAAGATGACTGGCTAAGCAGGATGGCATTGCAAAATTCACATATATGATGCCTAGCTAAACAAGATGGCGTTGCATAATTCACATAAACGATGAATAAATTAAACAGATGGCATTCGCACAAAGGATGTCTAAACTAAGCAGATGACATATTTGATGTATAAAGTAAGCAACGCAAGACACCATATGCATGATATAACCAACATCAGCATGCCAAGTTAGAGCGAAGACCTCATGGGGTAAATAGGAGTTGTCTTCCTACAATCCCCTCGTAATAGATATCTTCCTCTCGATTACAATCCGAAATGCGTGGAGGGGGGGCGCCTTTGCGCCTACCATGGAGCGACGTCTGCATGAAATTTTATTGCCACGCAAGGCTCGTCTCTTTTGCTCTACATGTTCAGTTCCATTGTTTACAATAACTGTCATGCATAGGAATAAAACATAGTGAGATTATGTAAGGAGTGCATGCAGAAATCCAGAGTGATGGTAGCAACCTGTGGATAGACCTAAAACCAATAATAGCAGGCAGATAATGGCTTCAGTTAAAAAAATACAGATAATGGATTCTTTACTATTTGTTTCCCACCCAACATGAAACTCATAGTAGACACAGGAGATTAACCAGATAGTAGATAGATACTATTGATAGAGGCCCCGATATGTACCCCACAACCATTTAAAAACTCAAGTTTGACCATTAGTTTGGAGCTGACTCAGAGTCTAATCGGTGAAGAGGACGATAAAGTAGCATGTAATATTAAGCGATGCATAACGTAAGTAGACACGAAAGAGTGCAACCTCTCTTGCGGACCCGTGTAGTCCTCGAGGTCATCTGCTCGGTTGATGATGGTAATGCAGTTTTCATGGTTGCCAGCCGCGGGGAAGAAGATCTGAGGCGGAGAAAGACAGTCTGGAGGTCGGATCCCTGCTGTGCTGGACCCTTCTGTTGTTGGAGCAGCTGAGCTAGGGTGGACGATGGCGCAGCAGGAGCGGGACAAACCACGCAAGGTTTTCTTCGACAACTATCTGTAAGAGAAGTAATTAGTTAAGGGCTCGTTCGAATTAGAGGATTCCAACAATGCAGGGATAGGAAATAGACATGAATAGGATAGGAATGCACATGCAAAACAGAGAATTTAAAAACACAGGATTTCTGCCAATCTGGGTGTTTGATTCACAACAATTGGAAGATCACAGGACGCAAAGAAGCATGGTGAGATTAAGTCAAACCACAAGAAAATGTACGGTTATAATGCTATTATTCTACTATCTCTTAGTCTTGTGCTTCATGAATAGGAATTTGAAAGGGAGGACAAGTGAAAATTAAAATTCCTACGTTTATTCTTTCAAGGAGACACTAAAGGAACAAATCCGTGTGCTCAGTGGACAATATATATAACATGTAGAGTAAAAAAGAGATGCAACAAGTGTAGAACCTCTTTGGTGAAGCCATGTCGATCTCAGCGTGATTGGGTTGGCCGGTGAGGATGCTCCGGCTGACTTTGCTCTCGGAGGAGGGGAAGAAGATCTTAGGCGTCTGGAGATGGAGACCGAGGTATCGCTCACTGTGATGGAGGGTTTCGCCATTGGAGCAGCTCCGTGAGTTGTACGACGCCGAGGTGAAGAAGGACAAGAGAGACAAAAAACAACGTTAACCTGAGTGGAATTCTAATAGCATCTCCAATACATGACGTAAAATACATAACCACAAAGTGCTAGATGTAAAATACATCAGCCGCTCATCTCTGAACTTAACTGTCGAAACTGAACTTAACTGTCGAAACTGAATTTTGCCGTCGAAACTGAATTTTGTTGTCGAAACTGAACGCACTAGCAAGGTGAGGCTACACGTCGGTCGACTGACTTTTTCATCTCTGGTCAGTCGATTTTGCAGCCGTTGGATACGAAATCAAGGGCCTGTGGTTCATCTTCAACCTCCACCCCCCTGAGCCGCCAGCCACCACCGGCCAAACAGCAGCCCCGCCGCCCGCAGCCGGCGGTGCGCCGCCCAGCCACCCCAAAACACTCCCCGCCGCCGGTCCGCCGCCCAGCCATCCCTCTAGCCCTCCCCCCCCGTGCCGAGCTTTTTCTCCGTGATCCCCACACCACCGCCCGCCAATGCCCGCCACCGCCGCGACCACCGCCCCATCCTGAACCCTAAGATAGATAGTGGGTACCTCTCCGTGAGCCCCCTCCCACAAGGCTGGTTCTTCCTTCACCTGGCGAGCCCCCCACCCTGAAAATCGATGACCCAAAAGTCAATTCAGTCGATCAAGTGTAGCTAAATTGGAGCAGCATCGCAAGCAAGAGCAAGAGCGAGAGCAGCATCGCGAGCAACAGCAATAGCAAGAGCAGACCAGGCAGGGGACCGAGAGCAAGAGCAGAGCAGCAGCGCGAGCGAGAGCTAAAGCAGCAGCAGCTCCTACTGATGTGGACGTCGCCGCCGAGGGAGAGATGCCATGGAGGAAGTGGCCGGCGACGCCGCCGTGGATGGAGCCGCGCCGTGTCGGCTCGGGACCGTGCGCCGGCAGCATCGTGAGATCGAATCAAGAAGAAAATGCGGTGATTAGTGTACAACCTATTTGGTGGCGCCGATTAGGCCGCCGCTTCATCCGAGGAAACGGTGATGATGATGCTCTTCCGGTGGTGCAGGTAAAGACGGCGGTGTGGGAATGGAGGTGGCGCGAAAGACGAGGGGAACGTCGGGGCAGCTCCTTGAAGGTGGAGGACTGGGTGGCTGAACTAGCGGGACGATGAGGTCGACGACGGATCCTCATCCGGTACGGTGGATGAGGGATGTCGAGGTGTTACTGTGGACGACGTCGTCGGGGAAGAGGCTCCGGCTGGGTGGCGGACGGAGCAGGGTGTGGGGTTTCGTCGCGGGTTTTCGCGGCCTCGTTGTACGAATGGGTGGGCGGATGGGATGGCAGTGGGGAACCATGGCTTAGAGACGCGTTTGTCCGAAATGTGGGGTAAGTTACGAAAGTACCCCCACCGATTTGAGGCGGTTCTTTCGGTTCAGGGGTACCACGGGCATTTCACGTGTCGGGATTTCAGAGAAGGTGGGAGTTTTTGCGTGCGTTGTAATTTCGGAATAGCAAGGCGTGGGTTGAGATGGAGGGAGTTGTCGGAGCACAACAAGACAAAGATATATCTTAAATATTTCAGGCTCACAAGGCACGGTTTGAAATTTCCGGACAAGCCTAACGTGTACTGTGCCAAATCAATGCGCACTACAAATGTCATTCAAAACTATGAATTCATGTTATGTTCAATTAAAATATTTCTCTACGTGTATAATGCATGCAACCTACTACTCAAATGAACGTTTTAGTGCATTCCAAACGTATATACTACCACTTCAATATGAACTAAATTTGAATTCGTTTCTCTATTTGAATAAGATTTGCAGTAATGATTGTTGTGAAGTCAAAGCATTTGAATTTTTTTCTCTGTTTTAATAATATCTACAATCATCATTATTGTCAAGTTAAAACCATCGTTTGTGTATTATCTTCACAGCACACCACATGATTAGTCTCGAGTTACATATGAACTATGTGTACTATATGAACTCGAACTAGATTTATTGAATCCACTTTATTTTGATTTCAAATCACATTACATTTCTAGCTCTAGCTAGATCTTCATAATCTAAACCATGTCTCATATGTATAATGTGTTTATCACATTATGTATGGTGCCACGTCCCCTACGGCTACAAGTGTTTAGATGTGAGTTGCAAACACCACACATTACCACAAATTCAAATAAAATGTGAGAATGTTCGATATATAGTATTGTTTAGATTGTTTGATATTTAGTTGTAAGGTGCAAACGCCACACATTATCACAAATTCAAATAAAATGTGAGATTGTTTGATGTATAGTATGGTTTAGATTGTTCGGCATTTAGCTGTGAGTTGCAAACGCCATGCATTATCACATTATGGTATAACATGTGAACAACACGTGTATCACCGCTATATTCATGCATGCAATGTTTAAAACACTATGATCTCCTATTCAAATATATGAATCCGCTTTCATATCAAATTATGATCTTTGTTAGTCTCTTACACCTACACAATCCTCTAACCTTTGTAGCTACCACTAACTTTCTCTCGTGCATGCACACGCCCTCCTCGCCCCCCCCTCCCTCGGCATTCTATCCACCGGGCACATTCAATTTTTTTTCTTTAGGTCGTTCTCCCAGAGTCTCCACAACTCCTTTCCGACACACACTGATCGATAAACCTCTCCAGCGATGCCTGCCTACAACATACACACACACCTTCAATCTCCTCCTTTATGTGTCCTTGCCTCATGTATCTCAAACGGTCAGACACACGTGTAAACTCTCGCCCCTCTTTTCATCTATCTCACAATCGCACACTCCTCCCCCTATCTAGCTAGTAGTTGGGCCTCCCGCACCACCTCCTAGCTCCATTCTCTCTGTCTATCCGTCTCGCTGGGCCTTATTTGCCTCTATAAAATGGACGTACACCGGCCGATCTCTCGCTATACATATAGCTAGCTAGGTCCTTATAACTCGTTTTTACCCACACGTCAATCGATCTACCTCATTAGTTGTGTCTCTCCCTTCCTCCGACAAACAACAATTGATCTACCGATCTAGTTAGGTTTGCTTACCAAACACATGGTTCCCCTTCATCATCCATGGATGCGTCCCGACAGATCTATCACGCATGTGCACACACACGTAAACACATCCCCACTCTTATTGATAACATTGCAGTTCCACCCTCAGTTTGTCTAGTAGGCCTCTCCCACCATCTTCGAGAAGCAACTCCATCACCCATCCAGCACTCTACCCCTCTCCCTCCCTCTCCCTCCTCTCTCTCTCTCTCTCTCTCTGTCCCATCATATTTCCCGTCCTTCAGTTATGTATGGATGTCGACCGATCTCCCTCAAGACATAGCTGGGTCTCTCCTTCTCAACACATATACGAGTCATTCTACCTCTATAGTTAGGCCTCTGCCTACCCCTCCCCCACCCCCTCCCCCACACACACCGATACATCGAGCGCTCTAGTCATGTCTCCCTGCCACACACAAACTTGACATGTGCCCTCTAACGTTCCGTAGGCCACCGCCCTATATCTTTGACTTGCACACACACACAATTTCGATGGCTCTCTTCATCGATCTCGCACCCACCCACTTGATCCTCTCTTGACTCTATCGATAGCTATGACCCTCCCTCTCTTCTCGTGGATTGCCCGCCCTCTATGTATGATATGGATAGGCCTCCATTTCACACACATTGCATGCAAAATTTGTTTGAGATGTCATCACACATATTCCCACAAATAATTCACGAAATCAACCCCCACCCCACCCCCACCCCAAAACAAAAACACTCACAAACGTGGTTTGTATCTCTCACACACACCCACGTAGGTGGGGGACGTGCACGAAGAGAAGAGGTGCCTACAGGGCGCACGTACTCCCATCTCTTTCCCAACCACACCCGCTGGTACACGGTGGAGCTCATTTCTGTCTGAAAAAGGCAGCCCACGTGGTAATTTGGCACGTAATTGGTTGTCCACTTGGTGGAGGGAGGATCGCCTACCACGGTGAACAAACAAATTGCGACTTGACGTGTTATGTTAAATTAAAAAGAGGCAAACCATGTGGGGCCTACCTTAGAGGCAAGGCTCTATACACCGGAGTACTTTTGATGTGTCCCACAACTCGTAGAACGAGGAGAAGCTTGCTTAGCACGCCGTCTCTCCCCACAGGCGCGGTGGCTCGCAGGATTAGGTGAAGCTTGCTCCGCCTTACGCCCGCTCCCTCGCCCATGCGCGCGGTGGCTCGCAGGACGAGGAGAAAAATTTACTACTCCCTCCGTTTACTCCTCGTCCCTACTCCCTCCGTTTACTCCTCGTCCCTACTCCCTCCGTTTACTCCTCATCCCTACTACCTTGGTTATAGAGATTATATCATATTGTTTGGAATATATATGTTCTTTAGTAGATTTCAATATGAACTACTAGTACATACTCCAAACACTGATGTATATAGATGTATTTTAGAGTGTAGATTCACTCATTTTGCTCCGTATGTAGCACTCTCCCTCGCCCCTCGACCCTCGCCCACGTGGTGGACGTGCAGCAATTCATTCGGTCTCATATAGCCAGAACGATATATACTGCACTACCATTATTGCTCGACTTCCCGAAGAGGCGAAGAGCCACTTGCAAGGTTAATATTTTGGAGATGCCAAGCGCAAGGTTATAGGAGAACGAGTAGTAGGTGCCGCGTCATTTATAAATAATGTTTTTTTCTTAAGTGGCACATACGCAATATGATAGGTTCATATGGAGAGAAAAGGAAACCGCTCCACTATATACATAGTCAGGACGGGCCAGCCTACACGATTGCTTGCTGGGGTTGCTCTCTTCACACTCTCTCGCACAAAACGACTGTGGCCACATCTCTAACATCCCGGCGGATCACATCCGCTTGGGGAAGGGGTGGATGCTTAGTGTAGATGCGGTGGCCGTCGCCGACGGCAAAAACCCACTGTCGACACGTCCCGATCAGGGGTCCCCGACGTTCTCTCTCACAAAGCCGGTGAGGTTGCATTCGTCCCTTGCTCACTACCACGACGTGGGCAGTTGCCGCCTCCCGCCGCCCTCCTCAAGGTTGAGCTATGCCCCTCAGGTACAACTCCCTTTACAGCCGGCTTGCACCACTGCTCCAGCTGCCCACATCACTCCCTGTGGATATTTCTCAACTTCTTTGCCCCGCACATACCTCTATTGGCTTCTACGTATTGTATTTGTGATGAGTTTATGTCTCATCAACTAGTCCCAGTAATCTTATTCTAATCACGCTTCTTCAATTTCTTTGCCACATGGATGCTCATCTCGATTTTGGTGAAACTGCACAAAATGATTCGATGGTCAAAAGGTTGCAAACTTCATTTATTAGGAAGCTCGAACATTGCCAGCAAATTGAAGCCTGGTCAGGGATCACGGTTCAAGGGCTAGGGACTGCATGGATTGTTTTTTCTTTAGCTGCCTCTGTTCCAAAATAAGTGTCAACTTTAGTAGTAGTACAACTTTGTACTAAAGTTTGCACAAAGTTGAGACACTTATTTTGGAACAGGAGGAGTACATATTTGCTATGATCAGTCAATCATTGAGATGCAATAGCATGCATGTTAGTCTCCTTTGTATTTGATGAAATGTTGCAACGGGCAACCTTGGATGCAAGATACATGTAACAGAAGCTGGAAGCTTCATAGCATTGTACAAATTTATCTCGCTGATAAATTACAGTGTCTAGATTTATCCATTTTGTTCCGTGTGTAGTGGAATCTCTACAAAGACTTATCTACTAGTAATAGCTAGCCCCCACTACTAGGAATTCTCTATCCTCTCCTTGAGCCACATCATCAAAATTGATGTAGCCGTTAGATGAAGTAAATCAGTCCATAATAGCCGTCTGATCTAGATGTTGAGAGGCTCCGCACTAAGCCACATGCAAGCATGCAGAAATACTGTGGCACATGCATGTGAGTGGGTTTTAAATCACATCAACATGTCTGCATGCAAGCATGCACCGGTAGCATGCATGTAAGTGAGCTTTTAAGTCCCATTAACATGTCAAATGGAAAAATATAATCCCATTATGCAGTAGGAGTTGGCCGATCTTTTTTCCTTACGTGGGATGATCTAAATGATGATGGGAGTTTATTTAGTTTGGCTACCACATTTATCATGCGGTTACAGAGTTCTTTTAGTTCTATGAAATCGATAATTTTCACTGGTCCTGTGATAGTGTGAGGTGGGTCATGTAATCACTGAGCCTGGGTGTTTTCACTGCTCTTGCACGCCTCCGCTGTAAGAATGGATAAAATTGTAATCTAGTAGTAGTACCTCCTTTCGCCGAAAGCGTGGGACATCCAGCAGTCCTACCACCTCAGTAATAAAGACCAATGAGCCGTCAAATCACATAGACCCAGCAGTAAGTTGGAAGGACGAAGCAACCATCAGTCTTGCACCAGTGAGAGGTCGCATCCGCTCTGCCCGGGCATGAATGCGGCACCAATTCTTTGGAGCGGCGCTGACCGCTTGGCGGGAAGCCTTGGCGATGGAGGGGCTTTGGGTGGGCCAGGCTGGTCAGGAGCGGGCGTGGCAGCTGTCCGCATGTCCCTATCGGACACGCCCGGAAACGAGAGGATGCACCGACTCTCGCGGCTAAAATAGTACACTACACAACATCTCTCTGTAGGAGTAGGTCGATCTGTCGCTCTCTCTAACACACACATGTTGTTAAACACACACACACACACACACACACACACACACACACACACACACACACGCACACGCACGCACCTTGGTCCCGCTGCACCTTCTAACGTGACTTATTACACCTAGACGGAGGGAGTAGTAAGTATACGAGATACGGTGGCACACTGACTTAAGTCGAATACAAGTGCCCAAAATTTGTGTGCATATTATAATAAGGATTCACTTAAAATAGTACATGAGCGAACAGAGGGATCAATTGGACAGTGTTCCCGAGCAGTAGCGAGATGTGTGAGGTAAGATACACTGTTGGCGCTTTTAATTTTTCTTATTATTTTGTTTGTTTCACCCTCTGACTGGTGGGAGTCAACGTACTACGTGGAGAGAGGTAAGGTGACTAAGGCTGCATTATTTCTGCACCACCGTGGATAGTCTTACCACCAAAGCCACATGACACGATTATGATTGAAATCCCAATGAGTCCCACACACACACACAAAAACACGTCATCCTTGTCACACGAATGCAGGAATGTATAAAATGTTATTTCCCTCTCGTTGAACACAACGGGAGGGTTGTGTAGCTGGCTAGCCTGTTCACTCATCAAACTTGAGGTCTCGGGTTCGATAACTACACTTGAGCATAATTTGTGCCAGGAGGATTCTTTGACTGGTCAAAATGTTTTCCAGGGTTGGCACGCTTCACACTCTCTCTCCAAATATATATATACACTGGAGCCTCAACGCTTGTAGTTGCTCTCTTCACACTCTCTCGCCTCTCTCCACTGGAGCCTCAGCCTTGTAGTTGCTCTCTTCACACTCTCTCGCCCTCTCCAGATCTAAACAAGACTTCGTTGGCCTCTCTCTCCCCTCACTGCTGCTTAAAAAGGCGGCAGGATCCGTCCGCCGGGAAGGGAAGGAGGCTTAATGCTGTCGCCGTCGGTGGGGACTACCGGCGTAGCTGTTCACTTTCCACCCAGCGGTGGCACGGGAGGGCCTCCGACCCCTTCTTCTTCGCCGTCGTCCCGTCGCCCACCGAACCACGCCCCAAGAACCTTAAGGTATAATTTACTTACTCCACATGCATTGCTCTAGCTGCATGTATACCATGAATCTAGGACGTGGTTCAAAGAGGAAAGGAGTGGGGGAAAGTAGTGGGAAAAGTTGTATATAGCATGAATCTAGGACGTGGTTCAAAGAGGAAATGAAGGGGGAAAGTTTCATGAATCTAGGACGTGGTTCAAAGAGGAAAGCAATGTGGGAAAGTAGTGGGGAAAGTTGTATCGCATAAATCTAGGACATGGTTCAAAGAGGAAAGGAAGGGGCGAAAGTACTAGTTCAAAAAGGAAAGGAAGGGACAAGGTTGTAGAGTTTGAGCAGGACTAGATTTGCTGCGCTCACATAGGGAAAGGTGTCTAAAGATAACAAAACTGGGACCAACACAAATATGCTCCTTGGTTGTTTGTTGTTTGTTCTTTGTTGCAATAGACTGTGCATGACCACAGTACATCGGTAGATGCACATGGTGCTGGTGCGTCCACTGTCCCGTGCAACTCATTAGCTGTTGTTAATCTAAGGCCCGTTTGGTTAAAACTCCTAGTCCCTACCGCTTGGTTCTAGGGACTAAACATGGACTAGAGGTTATTAAATGACATGCTAAAAGACCATGTTACCCCTAGTAATGAACTAATAGAGACAAGGTGCGATGCGTGGCAGGGGCAACTGTTGGAAAAAGTCCCAAAAAGACTCCCTCAGGGTCTTCTTTCTTTAGTCCCAAATGCCCACTTTTAGTCCCTAAAAGTCCCTCCTGTTTGGTTTAGATGGGACTGACACAGAGTTTTTTTAGTCCCTACACCAAAATGTCCCTGTAAACAAACACCCTCTAATAATGCCGCTGGAAAATTGATGCAATGCCACATTAAAAGCAAATTACATTTTTAACGAATTTTATTGTAAATATAATCTCTATGTTAATATTAATCAATGCCACCGTTTGAGAAATGCTACTGTCTTGCTTTCTTTCCCATTTAGATAAGGTAGACGCTTCTTTTTGTTGGCTTCTGTGTCATCCACCGTTATTGACAACTAATTGTTTCCTTTGCACATTTGTGTAAACAGGGTTATCTACTTCACCTCGTTGCCATTGTGACCTTTTGTTGCACAGCACAAAACACTTTTGTAGAGTGTTTTGTGCAGTTCAACCAAAATGTCACACCGACAATGTTGCTTGATTGCTTGATCTTAGCGGAACTGCACAAGAGGAGATCTTACTTCCTATCCGTTAAGGCGAATTTGGTTCAGATCTTCTTGTGAGTTGTTTGAATTCCGCATCATGAGAGGTCAGTACTAGCCTTCTTTCACATGAAGTGTGCTTTCATATGTTGTGCTACTTGTACGATAATGTTGCTTGATTTTAGTGAACTACACAAATGGAGGCAAGACTTCCAATCTCTATGTGCACCGTAATATCCCATTGAGGTAAGATAAGGATATTTCACAACTGCTGGCCTATATTTTGCCACTTTCATCAGAAAATTAAGTTTAGTACTATACTTGTGCTCCCTAATTGACATGCCAAATCTTACATTGAAGGCAAAGCTTGTCTGTTATTGAACCAAGTGATGAAGGGGAAGAACAAGCGGAAGAAAAAAAATCAACTCCCGGTGCTATAATGAAGCACTGGAACTGTGATGACACAAGTAATGATATAGTTTTGCATCTTAATTTATTGCTATGGCTGGAATGAGCAGTTGTTTTGCCACTGATTTGATGCCACTCTTAATGTAATATGTAATTATCTCTACTTGTGCAAACAGGGATCTACTTTGAAGATACCATATATTTCAGTGGAACTGCACAAGAAGATGTTGGAAACATTAAACTAATCGAGGAGTATATAGTAAGCATGGCCACCACCGTAGATAGCAACAGATGGTTCCGGAGAAGTGCTTCATCTGTATGCTCTACACAATGAGCCTCCTGACAAAGGTTGGTACTCGCCCACTGATTTCATCCATATGATTGAGCTTTGTCATCTCTATTGGTGTTGTGCTACTGTTTAGATACTGTCATGAAAAAGTGGTATTGTCCTTGAGAAGTGCTTCATCTATGTTGTTTTCAATATTTCCTTTCCTTTTTTTCGAGCAAACAGGGATGCTAGCATTTAGTAGTCCTCTTGTCTTTGCACAACAGGATCATCTTCCTCTGAAGAAGAATATGGAGTACGTGAAGTGACTAGTTCCGATTATGCTAGGATGAAGAAGCCCTGTCTATCTTCTCATCAGAAGGAGCAGTTGAAGGATCGTTACATTACTCCCCACAAGACCAAACTAACTTCAGCTCGTAAGGACCGACAAATCTCCATGTTTTTGCTGTGATGCGAGTACAATGTTGTTCTAGGATTCTTTCCGGTGAGTTCCATTTTTCTAAAAGTGTGCTCTACATGGACCATGTATGTGCTGTTGAAACTGTCAATTCACAGTATAGTTTGCTTTATACTAATCACTTTTTTGTATTTGTGCAAACAGGGGTGCTCAGCTTGATTTCAATGGGAACTGCACAAAATGTTCATGAATACATCGAATCATTCATTTCCACCACAAGAAAGGAGGTGCTGATAAGTTCAAGGTGTTGCAACATATAAGGGCGAAATCATACAAGCTACGCGCGAATTTGGTTGATTTTGGTGGAACTGCACAAAAAGAACAGCTAGTTTATTTAGCACGAGGTGCCATGTCAATGTCCGAACTGATAGCAAACCCTGCCCATTTCACAACCGTAGGCATTTGATATTTTGGAATGGGACAACCTTGTCAAATTTTGCTCATTGATTTTAGCAAGACATGCGTTTGATATTTTTGAATGGGACGCCCTTTGCTGTCAGCAGCGTCGATCAATTTTTTGTTTTTTATTTAGTTGTGAAGTAAATATTGCCTCTGACATGTGAGTCGCTGAGATGCATAATCATCGATTGTTTTGAATGTTCTCTATGAATTGCCGTGCCTGTGTGTTTGATTGCAATGTACTGTAAACGCTAAAAAGCTGCTCAAACTCTTTGTACTCCTTCTGCTCCTTTTACTTCGCACATTGTGAAAGTGCATACTTTTTGTATAAGATTGGTCAAAGTAGAGATACTTTGACCGCAGATAAAACTTGTATGCGACTAGAAAGGACCGAGGGAGTACATGTGAAACTGCTGAAAACGAGGTGATCACCACAGGAATAATGCTAGTACATATTGTTTTGCATGTTCATCCAATGCCGTGATACAGAATTGAACTAATCAAATAAATTCATTCATACACGGTCGGATTTCATATAAACATGCCGGATTTCATTACATTTCATACATTCTTCAACTAAAAGGGGTGCGCTGGAGGTATAATTAATTAACCAAAGCTACCCACCTGTCTCTTGGCCGAGCAACAAAGCTTGAAGGATTTAGCTGCAGTGCAGTTGCGAATCGACATGTGGCCTATTGGGCCCACGTGTCAGTCAGCCAACTGCACCAGCAGATAAGTACAAGCAGCGTTCGTCTCCAGCGCAGCTCTCCGACTCCACGTCGCTGCCAAGAAGCTAACCGACCGTCAATGGTCAACCCGCCTAGCTTGGCTTCAATCGGAGGGTAGCAGCGGTGGCCTTACTTGGACCCGAGCGGCGGCGACCTACCGTGTTCTACTCTTCCTTGTTTTCTGTGTGGCGCGGCCTCATTGGCAGTGGGGCGGGGCCTTGGCGGAGCCGGCGATGTCCTCTGTCTCGTTGCCGGCAGGGTGGGGCCTCGGGTGAGCCGGCGATGTCCTCTGCCTCGTTGTTGGCGGGCCGGGGCCTCAGCGGAGCCGGCGGTGTCCTCTGCCTCGTAGTTGGCGCTGCGGGGCCTCGGCGGAGCAGGGCCTCATCGATGCCAGCGAAACGGGGACTCGTCGGAGCCGGCATTGTCCTCTCCATCGTCCTTGGTCTCGCCAAACAGCACCTCGCCCGCTTCATCGCCCTCTTTGCTAGCCTCTTTGTAGGCGGCCGCAGCCTCCGCCACCCGCATGTGGTACCGCCAGCGCTCGAGGCGGCCCTTGCGGCGGGAGTGGTACGAGTCGAGCAGCGCCTCGCCCGCTCCCGCTCCAGGTGATCTGCTCCTCCTTTGTAGGTGCTCCCCGGAGGAGATGGTGGTTGTAGGCGGCGTCGGCCTGCGCCTCCCGAAACTGCTCCTCACGCTTCTGCCTCACACTGTCCATATATTGGGCACGGGCCTCGCCGATGGTCATGGTGCAATGCACCGGCGAGGATGGCGCAGAGGAGGGGGTTGGCGCTGGATCGTCGACTACCATGTTCTCCATTGGGACATCGTCGTCCTCCGACTGCGTGCCGGCCAGCCGGTCGACAGCAATGGCTGCCATCTCCTTGTGGACCGTCGTCCGCCCGTCCCGAAGAGCACTGGAGCGCGAGGAAGCCATGGTGGGCTATGGCCGGCGCAGCAGTTTATATAGCAATGGTTGGCGGGCGGAGGGACGGACGCGTGGCGCCGGAGTAGCCGCCTCAGCAACCGCGTATCATTAATGTGGGCGGCAGATGGACGGAAAGATGGCACTTGTGTCGTTTGATGAAGGCGGAGCAATCGCCTGCACCGAGAAGCGGGGCGGGCGGTGATGACTGTTTCGGGCGGAAAGCGCGCGCGGGCGAGGAGATAACTTTACTTGGAGAGGATGACAATGGGGACCCACCAGGTCCATAGCCTCAGGTACGCAAGTGCCTCCTTATTATATATATATATATATATATATATATATATATATATATATATATATATATATATATAACTATAATTTATTTTTCTTCCTCCCGGTTTCTCGACATCACGGTCCCACACCATTGTAAATAAATGAGAGAATTGCACAAGAAGCGGCCGACAGCTGGGACCAAGCAGCTCGAGCAGTATTTGTGTTTTTGAGGTGTGAGCACTGCAGAGTTTTTTGATGTTTAGCCCAGATATTAATTTTTCTCCTGTGAACAGCAACGAAAACATCGCTGCAGGTATTAACTTGGCGGGTTGTGGCCTGCCTAGCCCAGCCGATATCCAGCCCAGATATTAATTTTGGGTTAATTAGATAAATGCCACTCCAATTATGGTGATTCATAAAATGCCATCGCAATTTCAGATTTTGAAAATGCCACTGCAATTTTTGCAAACTTAGAAAACCCCATCAGCAGACTTCAAAAATGCCACTAGAAATGGTATGAAATGGCATTTTCAAAGTTTGAAATTGTAGTGGCATTTCTGAATCGCCAAATTTGGAGTGGCATTTGTCAAATTAACCCATTTTTTTCAAGCTGAAAATGGCTAGCCCAGCTATAATTTTTTTTAGGAATACCTAGGCATGGTCAAGTTTTTATTCTCCTACATTGGGCTGCAAATCTTTCCTAGGAGGGATGCATTAGGCTTAACAAGAAAATGGGCTTTAAGAAATAATAAATGGGATGTAATTAAAAAACTGGGCAAAGAATTATAAAAATGCACCATACACGTGATTACTTTATAAAATATTATTTTGGATATTGAAAATTTTAATTTCATTAATTGTTGCGAGCGCAAGGTTTCGTTGCATTTTTACGTAATATAAATTTATATTGAAATTGTATTTAATCTGACTAGAAATTTCAGGATAAAAATATTTTGGATCCCATCAAAATGTGGGAAATTTTATTGAATTCTATTTTGAACGCTTGATTGAAATGGGTTGTACTTTTAACAAACTGTAAATGGGCTGTAGTAAATTCCAATAGAATTCAAAAATGGGCTACACATTCTTACAAATCTCAAATGGGCTATAAGTTCTCTGCCACACACTACGGCCTTACTAAGTTGACGTGTCCCTAAAAAATAGAGTTGACGCAGATGCAAGGCGTTGTCAACTTGTAGTCAACACACGGTTCTAGCAGCGAAGTGGTCGTTGGATGTCCATCCAACGGATGCCGTCTTCTTCTTCAATCTCGGATATTCTAGCTTCACCCGCCCAAAAATGATTCCTCCCCGACATCCGGGGCACACAGCTTGGAGTCGACTGGGCCTACTAAGTTGACGTACCAAGGGCTTTGTCAACTTAGTCAATATAAACGATTCTAGCTGCAGTGACCGTACGATGTCCATCCAACGGCCGTCGTGCTTCTTCAACCTCTGGTCTTCTTGCTCCGACCGCCCAAAGCAGCGCCGATCGTGCTGCCTGCTCCTGCCTCCCATGGCCGGCTGTGCTGCCACGGAGGCCTCACCGCCCCCTACTACTCCCACCGCTGGCCAGGACATCCCTCCACTCACCCACATGTAACGCCCTCGATGCGGCTATATCTCCCACGTGTCGAAGCACGACTTAGAGGCATAACCGCATTGAAAGCAATGTCGCAAGTGAGGTAATCTTCACACAACCCATGTAATACATAAGGGAAAGAGATACATAGTTGGCTTACAATCGCCACTTCACACAATACATGAGTAAAGCATTACATCATACAGATACAATCAAGGTCCGACTACGGAACCAAAATAAAAGGAGACTACCCCAGATGCTACACAGATCCCGATCGTCCCAACTGGCTCCACTATCGATCAACTCAAACGAAACAACACAATGAACAAGATCTTCATCGAGCTCCTCCTTGAGCTCGGGTGGCCACCTGCACGGTTTCATCGGCACCGCAAACTGGTTTTGAAGTTTCGTGAGTCACGGGACTCAGCAATCTCACACCCGCGAGATCAAGACTATTTAAGCTTAAAGGTAGGACAGGGTAGTGGGGTGGAGCTGCAGCAGCGACTAGCATATATGGTGGCTACCATACGCAAATGAGAGCGAGAAGAGAAGGCAAAAGCACGGTCGAACAACTATGATCAAGAAGTGATCCTAGAACAACCTCGCCAAACATAACTCCAACACCGTGTTCACCTCCGGACTCAGCCGAGAAGAGACCATCACGGTTACACACGCGTTGATGTATTTTAATTAAGATCAACTTCGGTTTTCTACAACCGACATTAACAAATTCCCATCTGCCTCATAACCGCGGGCACGGCTTTGAAAGATAATACCCTGCAGGGTGTCCCAACTTAGTCCATGATAAGCTCTCACGGTCAACGAAGGATATTCCTTCTACCGAAGACCCGATCGTCTCGAATCCCGGACTACAAGACATTTCGACAGCAATAAAACAAGACCAGCAAAGCCGCCCGAATGTGCCGACAAATCCCGATAGGAGCTGCACATATCTCGCTCTCGTGGCACACCGGATGAGCAAGACGACGGCAACCGACGATACCCCAAGTTGCCTCGGGCGGCACCGCAAGTGGCTCTAATTTGGACCAGCACTGGAGGAGCACCGGCCCGGGGTTAAAATAAAGATGACCCTTGAGTCTGCAGAACCCAAGGAAAAAGGCTTAGGTGGCAAATGTTAAAACCAATGTTGGGCCTTGCTGGAGGAGTCTTATTCAAAGCGAACTGTCAAGGGGGTCCCATAAATCACCCAACCGTGTAAGGAACGCAAAAATCCGGGAACATAACACCGGTATGACGGAAACTAGGGCGGCAAGAGTGGAACAAAACACCAGGCATAAGGCCGAGCCTTCCACCCTTTACCAAGTATATAGATGCATTAATTAAATAAGATATATTGTGATATCCCAACAAGTAAACATGTTCCAACAAGGAACAACATCTCCATGTTCCAACAAGGAACAAACTTCATCTTCACCTGCAACTAACAACGCTATAAGAGGGGCTGAGCAAAGCGGTAACATAGCCAAACAACGGTTTGCTAGGAAAGGATGGTTAGGGGCTTGACATGGCAATATGGGTGGCATGATATAGCAAGTGGTAGGTATCGCAGCATGGGCATAGCAAAAGAACGAGCATCTAGCAAGCAAAGATAGAAGTGATTTCGAGGGTATGGTCATCTTGCCTGAAATCCCGCAAGGAAGAAGAACGAGTCCATGAAGAAGACAAACGGACGTAGTCGAACGAATCCTCACAACTCCGGAACGAAACCGGCTAAGCGAGAAGCAAACCGAAAGAAGCAAACAACATGGTAAACACACAAGCATAATCATGGCATGATGCACAAACAAATATGATGCATGACCGGTTTAATGAGGCATGGCATGGCAAAGAGCAACAAACAATACTACAAGTTAAGTGGAGCTCAATATGCAACGAGTTGCATATTGACGAAACACCACATGCAAGTATTTAGTTCTCTCTCGGTTATGTACCCAACAATATTAAATGTTGATTATCATGGCAAGGGGTGAAGCACAACAAAACTACCTAACTAGGCAAGTTTAAATGAGGCCGGAAACAACGAACAACAAGTCCGGAAAATCCTCATGTGCATATTTATGGATTAGGTACTGTTCTGCCCTAAATCACATTTTATTGTTGTTAAACAGGAAAATAAAGTGCACCATGTTAAACTAGGCATTTTTCTACCCCATTTACATATATAATTTATTTAAAATGGAGCTACGGTTATTTAGTTATGAAATAAATCATTTTAGCATGGCATTATGCAAAATAAACACAAACAGCATGTTAAACATTTTAACATGGGATGAAAGTGGCATATTATTAATCTACACAAATTTCTGAGCATTTTACATATATAAAACATTTGAACTGATGCACCAATTGTGAGTTATTAAATGCATGATGTAAGAGGGTTTTTCGAAACTGGTAAATCACAGGATAAATAGCAAATTATAACGCAGAAAAAAAACCCTCGCTGGCCAAATCTGGCTGGCCCAGCAGAAGCTTTCGAGAGAGGGGGGTGGCTGCTCACGCTCATGGGCTTGGCCCGTTCGGTGGAGGAGGCTGGCTGGGCCTCGCCGGGGAGGACGGGTCAACGCGGCGATGGGCGGGTTAGCTGCTGCTCGCTCGACGTAATGACAAACAGCAGGACGCCCATGGCGATGCAGGAGACGACGGCAGGGGTCCCGGCGACGGGGTCGGCAGGAACCGGCGAAACGGGCGGATCGAGGCGCGTGACGGCGTTCTCCGGCGAGGTGGCGTGCGGGCGGAGCTGAAAGAGGCGGGCGATGTTCTCTGCTTAAACGATGAGAAAGTTTCAGAGGAGGAAAGAAATCGGGGAGGAAACAGGGGACCGCAAGGGGGGCTTGACTGCGGAGCTCACCCCCAACAATGCGGCAACGCGGGCAAGGCAGGGAGACGGCGAGGCATCCGCTGCGAGGCTCCAGGACGAGGCCAACGGTGGCACAGGGACTTGGTGCGGACGAGGCGAGGAGATCGGCAAGGGGCGGCACGGAGGAGGTCTGGGGATGGGTGGTCCATGGCGGAGGCGGCGAGATCCGGCGGTTGCCGGCCGGATCTGACGCGAAACGGCAGCGGTGGTGGGCTCGGGGTAGAGCAAGGGCGTCCATGGCGTCGGTCCCTGTGAAGAGGAAATTAGAGAGATGAGAGAATCTGAGAGAGATCGTTAGGGAAGGGAGAGAGACAGGGGAGGAGAGGAGCGGGACGAGGCATGTCCTGGTCGTTGTTGCCGACGGCGGGGTCGCCGGAGGGCACGGCCTACGGGTTGATCGCCGGCTCAGGCAGAAGAGCTCGCGGCTCGCACGAGGGTTGCGGGCACGGGCCGGCTCGGCATCGGGAATCAGAGGAAGCACACAGGGAGGAGCGCTCGGGCAGGAGGCGAGGAGGTGGAGCTCGGGTTCCTGCGGGGTTTGAGCGTCGGCGGTCGTTGACTCGAGATGGGTCGATGGGATGGATGGATTGGATCTGGGTGTGGCTGATGGTTGGTGCAGGGGGAATGAGAGGATCCCGAGGTGGGAAATGGGTGCGGCGGCGGCGGCTGGGAGGATGGATTGGACAGGTAGAGGCTAGGGTTAGGTTGATTAAGTAGCTAGGTGGACTAGCTTAGGGGCAAAATGGACCCTCCGATTAAAATCGAATGGTCGAGAAAAATATAGGTAGGGAGTCCATATAAGAAAACGGAGATGTTTTGTAGACGTTCGGGGATGATCCGGACACAACGGTAGTGGCAGTCCGGTTTGGGTCAAGGGGAGTTTTCGGACTAGGTTGCGGAGGTGGTCGGTGGTTGTGCAAAGAGGGGTTAGGTGGTCGGACAAAAGGGAAATGAAAACGCGGTTGGTCTCAGAAAGGTCAACGGAGACAAATGGTCTGACAACATGCCACGAAGCCAAGGGGAGAAACGACAACTACTAACGGCTACGAGTTTTTATGAAAACATGCAGATGCAATGCGCATGATGCTATGAGATGAGATGCATGACAAAACAAATCACACGACAAAACTCGGAAACCCTGGAAGGCAACTGAAGCTCCGGTCTTGGGGCGTCACAACACTCCACCACTACGAGAGGATCTCGCCCCAGATCTAGGATGGCACCGAGAAAAGCGGAAGAGGAAGAGGTAAAACAAAGTTGCTTCTTTGACGAACGAGTGAAACCACGAACCTTGAGAGGTTGAGCAAATTGAAAGAAAAAAATACAATGGAATGAACGAGATTGCGAACAGTCCGTTAGAAAAGAGGAACACGGAACATTACGGGAACTTGAAAGTTGCAAAGACATGAATCAAGAGTTTAAGGGACAAGATAGAATTCGAAACCACTCCGGTTGAAACAAGATAGAGTAGGATTAAGAATGATATAATTTGGACAGCACTCCGACTGTAAATGGAAGGAATTGAACATGAACTTGAGAAGATGGGATGATACTTGATGAAATCAACAACACACTGCCTCCGGAACTATTGAAAAATGGCACAGGGGGTAAGAAAGATTTCAGACAACACTCCGGTTGAGAAGGGGGGCAAAACTTGATAAGATGAGAGAACTCGAATGAAAACATGACACTCCGGTTAAATGGATAATGCAAGAAAAGAACATGATCTAGACGATGGGTCGAAGAGAGCAACATCACAATGCCTCCGGAAGAAAAGAAAGAATGGAATGGAATGGATGAAGAGAAACAAGATCTTGAAAGAGCACTCTTACAAGAAATGCTAGAATGGAGTTGTTGGAAAACCAACAACGAAAAGAATAAGCTTGTAATGGGCTTATGAAAACATCTCAAAATTATGAGGTGAGCTTCTGCCACCAACGGAAACAATTGATTGGATTGTGAGCAACACGGAGATGAAAACTTATTTCACCGAGAGGACAAATGAAGAACTTGTGTCATTTATAAGCACCACAAATAGCAACATTCCTTCGGAAAGGCTTTAGGTGAAATCTAAACCAAGATAACTCCAATGAAGAGATTGATGGACTTAAATATATCATTCTTGACCAATCATGAAACACGAACTCAAATTGTCGAGAATGACATAACACCACCTCAAAAGATAAGATCGAAAGAATTGCACTTCGGAATGCAAGATGAAGAATACTTGAGCTCCTCAAAACAAAACATGTGTTGACACCATGCTTATTTTAGAGTATAGCTTGGCGGATCTTAACTCCAAGAGAAAATCTTGAAGAACAATTGAAGAATGAAAAGAATCCTTGACGAACCATCATGTAGAGCCTCCATGAAGAACTCCGGTAAACAAAAGGGTGATAGAAAGAAAGATAAGTTGACAACACAAGGTGAAGCCTTGCAGTGACAAGATGAAGCTTTGAAATGATATAACCGAGAAAACTTTGAACTCCGGAAAGAAAGATGAACAAATGAAATCAAGAATTTTGATGAACCTCCGGAATAAGGAATTAATCACTTGGATGAAACAAGAACAAGAATTATGTTATGTGTATCCTTCACCAAATAAATTGATGACAAGCAACGGATTAGGCATACTACTTATTCTCGTAGAAAGGATTAAGATAGATATAGCGTAAACTTGGGAAGGTCTTCAGCGAACCACCGGTAGGATTTGGGAAGAACGAATGAATCTATATGATAACGAAGTTAGAGAACTCTTGAACGAACCACCGTAAGAATTGAAAATGAATGAAGAAAAGATAACAAAACATCGGGAAGAATTAGAAAATGAACGAAGATACTTGAGAGAATTTAGATACAAGAGAACGGAGAGATCATGAACTGATTAGAGGATATTTCGACGATGCACCGGTGAGATTTGGAAAACAAGAGTTGAACGCTTGAATGAATAATTCTGAGATGATGGGCTCCAGAGAATCAAACTGAAAAGACTCCTGAAATGCTCCGGGTGGGTTAAAAGAATTCTCACAATCGAAAATAATTATGAGAGGATGGCGTCAAGCTAGAACCATGAATCTTCAAGAGAACGGACCAAGATTTAAGAGAAACTCTTCTTCAGTCTTCAAATGTTGAGAATGATGACGAGAAACACCACCATGAATTGTTGAGACACTCCGGAATGAAAATTAGAAAGGTTGAACCAACAATGAAAATAATTTGAAAGATCTTGGAGAAAGACATTTGACTGATGATAACTCATTCTTACGTCAAACTTTGCAATGAATTTGGGAATAGCTCCTGAAAATTAGAAGAGTTAGGTAAGATCCTGGGAAAAGACCTGTGGGTTAGGGCCCACTCAAAAGAACCACCGTTGAACGATTGTTTGAAAAGAGAGATTGCACCGGTTGAATTAAATGGCTCAAAAGGGATAACAACTACGAGAAATCTTGCACGGATTAGGAATGAAAACACGAATCTTCTGAGATAATCTTCGGCACTCCGGAACAATTGAATAACAAGAACTAAAAGATTATGAGGTGCACCGGTATGAGAAAACATTTGAAACGAGGAAGGGAATATGATGAACACCGAAAAATTGACTTAAATCCACCGGAGAAGAAAATTAGAATGGAACAATGATAAGGTTGAAACTTCCTTAGCGTCTTCATGAGAAATCACCGGATAAAACAATAAAGGAAAAGAATGAAGAAACTTCACTCAATAAAATGGATAATTGATTAAGAAATCTGAGTCCTTGAAGAAAAAGGGGTGGGAGGGTGGGAAAACAAAGGCAACTTGGGTCGGATGAAATGAACACCGTTGAGAAAAACTTAGAATTGATCTTGCAAACGTTGAAATGATCGGATCCACTTGAAGAGAAGCACGCCAGTTGGCAAAAGAATTAACATGACGACCTCGATGATCAAGAAGGACTAGTATTCACATAGCAATATGAGAACACCGTTTAGGGAAGGTATGGAATCCACACTTGGCATTGAAGCAACTCGAATACCACAAAAACAAAACAAAAACAAAGGATTTGGCTTGCGGAATAAGCCGGAAACAAACATACGATAGATCCCATATCGTATCATGTGTCTGTTGGAAAGATAATCTAGGAGCTACTTGAATTCCCACCTATAAACTCCCGAAACTTTCTGGTTATGCAATCAGGTGTTGGGGAAACAGGGGACACAAAATATATCACCCAAACTAACAATACCTAGATCCAGCTGTATCCATCCGTCAACACATAACCAAGAAACCTTCGGAAATCGTTTACCTCGACCTTCGAAAAGCATCCGTTATACGAGTCATGGCAATACTCTCGAGCTCGCCCCAGTACTGGGTTATCGAGGTTATCTCACCAACAACTGCATAAAAGAGATTTTCGATGTCGGCAAAGCTCGGTATTCCGAATCGCAACGATAAAATTGTGACGACAACACCTCGGAGCTCAACTCCCGGGACACCGCCACAACCCCTAAATGTCGAGGCACCAAGAACAATGTTCTCGTCACAAAACCATCGGAACGATTCCAAGATACCCGCGTGATCCTAAAAAAAAATTTTAGTGAAATTTGAGGAGAGAAGAGTCAAAACACTACGTCAGGATACCTCACCAGAGCGACGAAGGGACTGGGGAGTAAAAAGAATCCTACTCTCGATATATATAATCCTAAGACTCAAAACATTTTCCATTCTAGACTCAACAACGCCAACAAACAATCAAGTAGGGGCTCTAAGTCGGGAAGGCTCGATTACCAACTTGTAGCGCCTCGATGCGGCTATATCTCCCACGTGTCGAGCACGACTTAGAGGCATAACCGCATTGAAAGCAATGTCGCAAGTGAGGTAATCTTCACACAACCCATGTAATACATAAGGAAAGAGATACATAGTTGGCTTACAATCGCCACTTCACACAATACATGAGTAAAGCATTACATCATACAGATACAATCAAGGTCCGACTACGGAACCAAAATAAAAGGAGACTACCCCAAATGCTACACAGATCCCCGATCGTCCCAACTGGCTCCACTCTCGATCAACTCAAACGAAACAACACAATGAACAAGATCTTCATCGAGCTCCTCCTTGAGCTCAAAAGGCCACCGCACGGTTTCATCGGCACCGCAAACTGGTTTTGAAGTATCTCGTGAGTCACGGGACTCAGCAATCTCACACCCGCGAGATCAAGACTATTTAAGCTTAAAGGTAGGACAGGGTAGTGGGGTGGAGCTGCAGCAAGCGACTAGCATATATGGTGGCTACCATACGCAAATGAGAGCGAGAAGAGAAGGCAAAAGCACGGTCGAACAACTATGATCAAGAAGTGATCCTAGAACAACCTACGTCAAACATAACTCCAACACCGTGTTCACCTCCCGGACTCAGCCGAGAAGAGACCATCACGGTTACACACGTGGTTGATGTATTTTTAATTAAGATCAACTTCGGGTTTTCTACAACCGGACATTAACAAATTCCCATCTGCCTCATAACATGGGCACGGCTTTGAAAGATAATACCTGCAGGGTGTCCCAACTTAGTCCATGATAAGCTCTCACGGTCAACGAAGGATATTCCTTCTACCGAAGACCCGATCAGTCTCGAATCCCGGACTACAAGACATTTCGACAAAGAATAAAACAAGACCAGCAAAGCCGCCCGAATGTGCCGACAAATCCCGATAGGAGCTGCACATATCTCGCTCTCGGGCACACCGGATGAGAAGTATGTACGGCAACCGACGATACCCCAAGTTGCCTCGGGCGGCACCGCAGTGGCTCTAATTTGGACCAACACTGGAGGAGCACCGCCCGGGGTTAAAATAAAGATGACCCTTGAGTCTGCAGAACCCAAGGGAAAAAGGCTTAGGTGGCAAATGTTAAAACCAATGTTGGGCCTTCTTTGAGGAGTCTTATTCAAAGCGAACTGTCAAGGGGTCCCATAAATCACCCAACCGTAAGGAACGCAAAATCCGGGAACATAACACCGTATGACGGAAACTAGGGCGGCAAGAGTGGAACAAAACACTGGCATAAGGCCGAGCCTTCCACCCTTTACCAAGTATATAGATGCATTAATTAAATAAGATATATTGTGATATCCCAACAAGTAAACATGTTCCAACAAGGAACAACATCTCCATGTTCCAACAAGGAACAAACTTCATCTTCACCTGCAACTAACAACGCTATAAGAGGGGCTGAGCAAAGCGGTAACATAGCCAAACAACGGTTTGCTAGGAAAGGATGGTTAGGGGCTTGACATGGCAATATGGGTGGCATGATATAGCAAGTGGTAGGTATCGCAGCATGGGCATAGCAAAAGAACGAGCATCTAGCAAGCAAAGATAGAAGTGATTTCGAGGGTATGGTCATCTTGCCTGAAATCCCGCAAGGAAGAAGAACGAGTCCATGAAGAAGACAAACGGACGTAGTCGAACGAATCCTCACAACTCCGGAACGAAACCGAAGCTAAGCGAGAAGCAAACCGGAAAGAAGCAAACAACATGGTAAACACACAAGCATAATCATGGCATGATGCACAAACAAATATGATGCATGAACGGTTTAATGAGGCATGGCATGGCAAAGAGCAACAAACAATACTACAAGTTAAGTGGAGCTCAATATGCAACGAGTTGCATATTGACGAAACACCACATGCAAGTATTTAGTTCTCTCTCGGTTATGTACCCAACAATATTAAATGTTGATTATCATGGCAAGGGGTGAATCACAACAAAACTACCTAACTAGGCAAGTTTAAATGAGGCCGGAAACAACGAACAACAAGTCCGGAAAATCCTCATGTGCATATTTATGGATTAGGTACTGTTCTGCCCTAAATCACATTTTATTGTTGTTAAACAGGAAAATAAAGTGCACCATGTTAAACTAGGCATTTTTCTACCCCATTTACATATATAATTTATTTAAAATGGAGCTACGCTTATTTAGTTATGAAATAAATCATTTTAGCATGGCATTATGCAAAATAAACACAAACAGCATGTTAAACATTTTAACATGGGATGAAAGTGGCATATTATTAATCTACACAAATTTCTGAGCATTTTACATATATAAAACATTTGAATCCGATGCACCAATTGTGAGTTATTAAATGCATGATGTAAGAGGGTTTTTCTGTAAAACTGGTAAATCACAGGATAAATAGCAAATTCGCAACGCAGGAAAAAACCCTACGCGGGCCGAATCTGGCTGGCCCAGCAGTGTTCAGGAGAGGGGCGGGTGGCTGCTCACGTTCATGGGCTTGGCCCGGTTCGAGGAGGCTGGCTGGGCCTGGCCGCGGGGGAGGACGGGGTCAACGCGGGCGATGGGCGGGCTAGCTGCTGCTCGTTTCTGACGAACAGAAACAGCAGGACGCCCATGGCGATGCAGGAGACGACGGCAGGGGTCCCGGCGACGGGGTCGGCAGGAACCGGCGAAACGGGCGGATCGAGGCGCGTGACGGCGTTCTCCGGCGAGGTGGCGTGCGGGCGGAGCTGAAAGAGGTGGCGCATGTTCTCTGTTTAAATGACAGAGAAAGTTTCAGAGGAGGAAAGAAATCAGGGAGGAAACAGGGGACCGCAAGGGGGGCTTGACTGTGGCAACGCGGGCAAGGCAGGGAGACGGCGAGGCATCCGCTGCGAGGCTCCAGGACGAGGCCAACGGCGGCACAGGGAGTTGGTGCGGACGAGGCGAGGAGATCGGCAAGGGGCGGCACGGAGGAGGTCTGGGGATGGGTGGTCCATGGCGGAGGCGGCGAGATCCGGCGGTTGCCGACCGGATCTGACGCGAAACGGCAGCGGTGGTGGGCTCGGGGTAGAGCAAGGGCGTCCATGGCGTCGGTCCCTGTGAAGAGGAAATTAGAGAGATGAGAGAATCTGAGAGAGATCGTTAGGGAAGGGAGAGAGACAGGGGAGGAGAGGAGCGGGACGAGGCATGTCCTGGTCGTTGTTGCCGACGGCGGGGTCGCCGGAGGGCACGGCCTACGGGTTGATCGCCGGCTCAGGCAGAAGAGCTCGCGGCTCGCGCGAGGGTTGCGGGCACGGGCCGGCTCGGCCTCGGGAATCAGAGGAAGCACAGGGAGGAGCGCTCGGGCAGGAGGCGAGGAGGTGGAGCTCGGGTTCCTGCGGGGTTTGAGCGTCGGCGGTCGTTGACTCGAGATGGGTCGATGGGATGGATGGATTGGATCTGGGTGTGGCTGATGGTTGGTGCAGGGGGAATGAGAGGATCCCGAGGTGGGAAATGGGTGCGGCGGCGGCGGCTGGGAGGATGGATTGGACAGGTAGAGGCTAGGGTTAGGTTGATTAAGTAGCTAGGTGGACTATCTTAGGGGAAAAATGGACCCTCCGATTAAAATCGAATGGTCGAGAAAAATATAGGTAGGGAGTCCAAATAAGAAAACGGAGATGTTTTGTAGACGTTAGGGGATGATCCGGACACAACGGTAGTGGCAGTCCGGTTTGGGTCAAGGGGAGTTTTCGGACTAGGTTGCGGAGGTGGTCGGTGGTTGTGCAAAGAGGGGTTAGGTGGTCGGACAAAAGGGAAATGAAAACGCGGTTGGTCTCAGAAAGGTCAACGGAGACAAACGGTCTGACAACATGCCACGAAGCCAAGGGGAGAAACGATAACTACTAACGGCTACGAGTTTTTATGAAAACATGCAGATGCAATGCGCATGATGCTATGAGATGAGATGCATGACAAAACAAATCACACGACAAAACTCGGAAACCCTGGAAGGCAACTGAAGCTCCGGTCTTGGGGCGTCACACCACACCTCCTGTTATTCTGCGGCGACGGCAGCGTAGCCGAACCAGTGAACCCTCATACTCCTCTCTGCGTGTGCATCCACTGCCGCGTCTTCCCTTGCTCCGCGTCGTCCCCTTCCTAGGCCTCGCCGTCGGCCACTGCCCTGGTGCTCTCGGCGCGGCGTGGTCAACGTGGTCAAGGAACGACTTCCACCGGACATGGACTGTACGTGGAGAGGCTGATAGCTGGGTCCATGGCAGCCGCAAGGAAGTGCCTCCTGATTACGCGCAAAATAAGTATTCCTCCACCTGACAGCGGGGACCCACCGGACGGGCCACCGTATTTCGTGAAAAAAATGATTCGCTCCCTGACTGCTGGGACCCACGAGCTACATCTTCGCACGCAAGGAAGTGCGTCCGAGAGAAAAACGATTCGCCCCCCTGACTGCTGGAACTCACCAGCTACATCTTCGCACGCAAGGAAGTGCATCCAAAAAAAATGATTCACCCCCGACTGCTGGGACCCACCAGCTACACCTTCGCACGCAAGGAAGTGCGTCTGGGCAAAAAAAACGATTCGCCCCCCTGACTGCTGGGACCCAGCAGCTACACCTTCGCACTCAAGGAAGTGCGTGCGGGCAAAAAAACAAAACGATTCGCCCCCCCTAACTGCTGGGACCCACCAGCTACATCTTTGCGCATAAGGAAGTGCGTCCGCGCAAAAAAAACGATTCGCCGACCGTGGGACCCACCAGCTACATCTTCGCACGCAAGGAAGTGCCGGATACCGGGACCCATCTGGTCGAGCGCACGTGGCGTTGTCATTCTGGTCGCGAACGGTGCGCACATCTTGGTCGATGTAGAGGCGCACGCGTGTCATACCAGAGGCGTGCACGTGTCGTAGTAGAGGCGCCGCACGTAGCATGTACACGCACGCATAACGCCAGGGTGCAAGAAAGAAAATACGCCACGTATGTGTACATACGGGCGGGTCTCGAACGCGCCTACTCGATACGCACGGGCGGCGAGGCTCGCTGACATGGCTGGGTCGGAACGAGAAACAGCGTCGTCGTCGTGTTCATGGTGAGGCAATGGAATGTGTCATGTTCATGGGAAGGCAATGGAATGCGTCGTGTTCATGGGGAGGCAACGGAATGCGTCATGTTCATCGGGAGGCAACAGAACGCGTGGGAGCCAACCGGCTGGGTCGGAACGGAATGCGTGGTCGTGTTCATCGGGAGGGTTTGGACGAACAGGCGATGGAAAGGAGGCCTGGTGTACCGCTGAACGGAGGAAACGGCCTTGTGTTCGACCGGCCACGTTCGAAACGGGATCCTATTCATCGGGAGGGGTCTGGCGTACCGCAAAACGGAGGAAACGGACCTCCTATGGTCGAAAAGGGGGTCCTGTTGATCGGGAGGGGTGTGGCGTACCGCAAAACGGAGGAAACGGACCTCCTACGGTCGAAACAGGGGTCCTGTTGATCGGGAGGGGTGTGGCGTACCGCAAAACGGACGAAACGGACTTGTGTTAGAACGCTACGGTCGAAACGGGGGTCATGTTCATCAGGAGGGGTGTGGCGTACCACAAAACGGGACTCCACGGGATACTGTTCATCTCCACCGTCGACCTCCTCCAGCCTCCACGGGCTACCGTCGACCTCCTCCAGCCTCTACATGCTCCTGTTCATCCAGCCTCCACCGCGCGCTACTCCACCGGCTACTATTCAACCACCCCTCCACCATCTACTGTTCATCCAGCCCTCCACACCACGGGGTCCTATTCAACCACCCCTCCACGGGCACCCCTCCACTGTCTACTGTTCATCCAGCCCTTTACACCACGGGGTCCTGTTCAACCACCCCTCCACCGTCTACTATTTATCTAGCCCTCCACCACACCACGGGGTCCTGTTCATCCAGAGGCAACGCCACCGCCACTCGCTCATCCAACCCCCCCAGCATAACGCCATCGCTCATCCAATCGATCGGCTTCACTTAGTAGTAGTAGCGGCGAATCGATCGATCGGGTTTAGTTAACAGCCATCGATCGATCGCCGAGTTCAATACGTAGCCTGCGCAGGCAATCGCCGGGTTCGATTAGAGCCCAACGCCGCTCGGGTTCGATTAGAGCTAACGCCTCACACACGCAGCGTCGTGTATGAGATAAACGCGCATCGCTCGGCCCCCGACCTCCCACCGTAACCGGGAACTCGCCGAAATTTTCCTTGCCCTCGCTTCTACCATGGTTTTTTCTGTCATGGACGGCCCAAAGAATGTCATGCAGCTGCATCTCCGGCCCGCCCAGGACGAAAAGCCCATTTTCTGTGATGATTTTTTGTCATAGAAGTAGGATCCCACCACATCTATGATGATACCGGGTTTTGTCACAATTATCGTCATAGAAGTGTCATATGTATGACAGAAAAAAAATTCGTTCGGCCCAAAATGTCACGGACGTGTCTTTTTTTTGTAGTGAAAACATGATCATCGCATACAATAATTTATATCTCATCACATCTTGACCATATCACATCACAACATGCCCTGCAAAAACAAGTTAGACTTCCTCTACTTTGTTGTTGCAAGTATTACGTGGATACTACGGGCTTCTAGCAAGAACCGTTCTTACCTACACATCAAAACCACAACGATTTTTCGTCAAGTGTGTTGTTTTAACCTTCAACAAGGGCCGGGCGTAGTCAAACTCGATTCAACTAAAGTAGGAGAAACACACCCGCCAGCCACCTGTGTGCGAAGCACGTCGGTAGAACCAGTCTCATGAACGCGGTCATGTAATGTCGGTCTGGGCCGCTTCATCCAACAATACCGCCAAATCAAAGTAAGATGTTGTTGGTATGCAGTATGACAATTATCGCCCACAACTCTTTGTGTTCTACTCGTGCATATAACATCTACGCATAGACCTGGCTCAGATGCCACGGACGCAGTATTTCAAAAAATTTACCTACGATCATGCAAGATCTATCTAGGAGATGTATAGCAACGAGCGGGGAGAGTGTGTCCACGTACCCTCGTAGACCGAAAGCGGACGCGTTTAGTAACGCGGTTGATGTAGTCGAACGACTTCGCGATCCAACCAATCCAATCACCGAATGTATGGCACCTCCGCGTTGAACACATGTTCAGCTCGATGACGTCCCTCGAGCTATTGATCCAGTTGAGAAAGAGGGAGAGTTCCGTCAGCACGACGGTGTGCCGATGGTGATGATGAAGTTACCGGCGCAGGGCTTCGCAGGAACTCGGTGTAGCGTGCAAGGTCGCTCATGCACGTGCGGGCCTCCACCTCCGCCTCTCGCCTTCGGGCGGCGGTGGTGGAGCGGATGATGACCCCGGCAGTCGATGGTGGGCTGGCGGCCACGACAGCCAATGATGGGGCGGCAGCCACGACCACCACCTCCCTCCTTCGGGCCGCGGTGGTGGAGCACGTGATGGCCGGTAGTGGGGTGGCGGCCACGATGGCCACCTCCTGCCTTTGGGCTGCGGGGGCGAAGCAGGCGATGGCCCTGCCTTTCGACTGCGGTGTGGTGGCAACGGCGGCCGACAACAACTGTCGACGGGCAGCGGCGGCGGAGCGTGTGGTGGGTGTTCCGCGCACACCCAACAGGGACGCCATGCGCACTACACTACACCGGGGACTGCACCGCCACCGCGGTGTAGCCTCCCAGCTAGAGCTGTCCTCTGATGACGGTGGAGTGGCTGAGCGACGATGACGGACCGGTGCCATCGGCGATTGTGGGAGAAGTAGCCGAAATAACCTACAGAGAAGGAGGGCAAACTGAGACGCAGGACTCGCCGGCCGTGAGGGTTTATATAGCAGGCCCATAAGCATTGGGATTTTGGGGCATTTCACTGAGTTGGGCGGGAAGCTTGCGCGGGAACCTGTGAGGTTGCGTGGGAACAGGCTCACCGACAATTCATTGGCGCCACTTCGAGCCACCGTTTGGCCAAAAGAACGCCCCCGCGTGTTGCGCAAGCTTGCGCTGTAAGCCATCTGCGTCAGCGGGGTGACAAGACATGCGAGAGGAGGACGAAAGGCCACGTACACATACGGTTAATACTAAAAAAATATTTGAGGTTTAATTACCTACTATACCCCCGTCCTGGTTTATAAGTATGATTTAACTAATAAAATACAAATGCATGTCGCCAAAGATTATATAGTTGGATTCGTATTTGAACATAGTTTCCAATTATATAATTTTATAACCTGCATTAACATTTTGTTGGCTAAATTTAAGGGCAAAGTATGGCAGAATATAAAGGGGACTATAGACCAAGACGGAGGTAGTAGCACACGGCCGCTCTCTAGGCAGCGACGCAACTGTTGGACGGCTTGGAGGCGACCATTTCCCTGCGTGTTCAATTGCTCTATGTGTGTGGTTGCTTGGGGTTGAGGCGATCGCGGCGCGCTCTGCTCGCGTCCCGCCACGCGTGCTCTGCTCTCGCGTCCCTCCGGGTGCTCTGCCCTTGTCCCTCCATGCTCACTGCCAGTGTTTGGGGTCGGCGCATGATCACGCAAGTTCGTGTGCATGCAGTTGCGTGGGGCGCGGTGCGACGATGCAGTTACCTACTGCAAAATCTGCCATGTGGACGCGCCAAGAATCCAGGCCGTCCGGCCCCCTTTTATTTCTGTTTGCATTTACCTTCATCTCTCGCATCACACGACACAATAAGCACACCCACGATGACACATATAGAGAGGACATCCAGCGGTTCCAATGGCGCTCCCTGTGGCTCTAATGGCGCTCCCAGCAGCCGACGACGACAACGGCGGGCAGTTCACCACACATCACGTAGTGGACGTCCACGTGAGGGGGAAGGCCCTCTCGGTGGTGTACACGAGCGATCCGGTCTCGGTGGAGAGCTCCATCCAAACTATGGAGCAATTCCTTGCCAAGGACAAGTACCAAGTGGTCGGCTTCGACCTCGAGTACACCATCGGTCGTGTCGGGCATGATCAGAAGGTTGTCGTCGCCCGGTTGTGCATACGACATGACGTCCTCGTCTACCACTACCACCTAGCCACAAGGCCTTGCGAGCATTTCTCCATGTTTATCAACAGCTTCGACTACAGTTTCGCTACGGTGGACACCACCAATGATCTAAAAGCGCTCAAGGTTTCGGGCTTGAAATGCCCGAATCATGTCAACATCCAGCACCGGTGCAAGGTCTGGGGCAGCGACAAAAACAAACGGAACTCCCTGGTTGACCTCGCCTCGGCCATCATCGACCCCTAGCACATGAAGATGAAGAATGAGAGCAAGAAGGACAAGAACCCCTGGCACAGTGTGTGGCATGAGAGATTGGATGAACAACATGTCAAGTACGCGTCCAAGGATGCGTACACAAGCTACGAGATGTACAGGCGGATCGTTGACATGAGGAAGTGTCTTCTTCCTGCACCAGGCGAGGGATCGAGCCACAGAGCAGTGGCGGGAGCGTCACAAGAAGTAGATGACTAGACGATCATTTTTCCTACTTTAGAATGCATGCAATTGTTTGTTGAGGTGTGTGTGAATGATCTGTATAATCACTTATGTAGTTGGATGTTTATTTCATTTATATATATACATGTTATTCTTCTGTAGACAGAGCAAACCACATGGCTTATTAGCAGCAATCGTCTGTGTTATTATTGGTCTTCGCACACATTTTTTATTACGGACCTGTTTGTCGCGTATCACACACATCTTGTTCAGTTGAACCGTTTCCATTGTGTTGCCTAATCCCACATAGTTCATCCTAGTGAACTATATGTCGTATATCGCACACACCCTCATCTGGCTACCCGTTCCTTTTGTTCTGCATCATCGCAAATAGTTCGTGTGGATTAACCGTTTGCCACTCATCGCACATGCAAATCTAATATGAACCGTGTTTGATGTCGCCACCATCGCAAATGTTTTGCACCTTTTTTGACGGTTTTTTACACCACCATTTGTGATTATGGCATCGCACACAGTTTCGTCGAAGGGTCATTGATTCGACTGTCTTGTTTGGACCATCCTGCAGTAGTGCTTTATTCTAACAGGGAATGGTGGTTTCTCAATATAAGCAGTAGGAACAATAGGATCAACATTATAATTAATAGTTTCTTGTTCAACTTTAATAGGTTCAATAAATTAACTTCAATGGGAGGACGATATTTAAACCACTTCTCCTTAGGGAGATCAACATGAGTGATACGTCTCCAACGTATCTACTTTTCCTAACGCTTTGCCCCTTGTTTTGGACTCTAATTTGCATGATTTTAATGAAACTAACCCCGGACTGACGTTGTTTTCAGCAGAACTACCATGGTGTTGTTTTTTGTGCAGAAATAAAAGTTCTCGGAATGGAGCAAAACTTTGCGAGGAATTTTTATATAATAAATAAGAATTTCTGGAGTCAAGACCTACCGGAGAGGGGCACCTGGGTGGGCACAACCCACCAGGGCGTGCCCCCCTCTCCTGGCGCACCCTGAAACCGACGCTATAAAATCCTATTTTCCCAAAAAAATATTAGGGAGAAAGAATTATCGCGATCCACGAGACGAAGCCGCCGTCACCTCCCGTTCACCGGGAGGCCAGATCTGGAGTCCGTTTGGGGCTCCGGAGAGGGGGATCTTCGTTCTTCGTCATTACCAACCCTTCTCCATCGCCAATTCCGTGATGCTCCCCACCGGGGGTGAGTAATTCCATCTTAGGCACGCTGGTCGGTGAGGAGTTGGATGAGATTCATCATGTAATCAAGTTAGTTTTGTTAGTGCTTGATCCGTAGTATCCACTATGTTCTAAGATTGATGTTGCTATGACTTTGCCATGCTTAATGCTTGTCACTTTGGGCCCGGGTGCCATGAACTCAGATCTGAACCGTTTATGTTATCATCATTATATCCATGTTTTAGATCCGATCTTGCAAGTTATAGTCACCTACTACGTGTTATGATCCGGCAACCCCGGAGTGACAATAGTCGGGACCACTCCCGGTGATGACCGTAGTTTGAGGAGTTCATGTATTCACTATGTGTTAATGTTTTGTCCCGGTTATCTATTAAAAGGAGACCTTAATATCCCTTAGTTTCCAATATGGACCACGCTGCCACGGGAGTTAGGACAAAAGATGTCATGCAATTTCTTTCCATAAGCATGTGTGAGTATTTATGGAATACATGCCTACATTATATTGACAAACTGGAGCTAGTGCCGTATCGCCCTAGGTTATAACTGTCTCATGATGAATATCATCCAACAAGTCACCGATCCAATGCCTACGAACGTGTCTTATATTGTTCTTCCTAAGTTACTGCTGCTGCTATCACTATTACACTTGTTACAAAGTTACTGCTATCACTGTTACCGTTACCATTACTGTTGCTATGATTATCATAACTACCATATTACTTTGCTACTGATTACTTGTTGTACATAATTAATCTCCAGGTGTGGTCGAATTGATAACTCGGCTGCTAATACCTTGAAATATTATTTGGCTCCCCTTGTGTCGAATCTATAAATTTGAGTTGAATACTCTACCCTCGAAAACTATTGCGATCCCCTATACTTGTGGGCTATCAAGACCTTTTTCTGGCGCCGTTGCCGGGGAGCATAGCTATATTTATTGAGTCACTTGGGATTATAATCATATTATCACTATGAAGAATCTGAAGGATGCTAAGACTAAGATATTTCCCTCAAAGATGAGGGGAGGTAAGGAACTGCCATCCAGTTCTGCTTTAGATTCACCTTCTGTTATAAGTAAACTTGCAACACCACCACATGCTATCAATTCTAATATGTCGCAAGTTATTGATGATGCTACTTCTGCTATGGATAATGCTTATGATGATGCTAGTACTTTGCTTGATAAGATGACGTGCCACTTGGTGATTTTCTTGATGCACAAATTGCTTGAGTAATACAACATGATGTTGTTGAATCTGATGATGAGCTTGAAACTGAAACTCCTGAAACACCTGCTAGAACTAGCCTTCCTAGATATGAATTGCCTGAGGTACCGGAAGGTTATGTTATGAATGAGGAGACAACTAGAGATATTCTTGCTTGTAAGGATAGAGATGATCTAGAGAAATTCGTATGCAAGTATAAAGAAAAATCTCTGAATGCTAGAATGAAATATGATCCTAAGTTTGCTACTTCACCTATCTTTATTGATGATAAGGATTATGAATTCTCTGTCGACCCAGAGTTAATTACTTTGGTTGAATCTGATCCTTTCCATGGTTATGAAACTGAAACTGTTGTGGCACATCTTACTAATTTGAATGATATAGCCACCCTTTTTACTCATGATGAGAAAACTCATTATTACTTTATTCTCAAATTATTTCCTTTCTCATTAAAGGCTGATGCTTAAGCTTGGTACAATACTCTTGCTCCTGGTTGTGTGCGTAGTCCCCAGGGTATGATCTATTACTTCTCTGAAAAATATTTCCCTCCTCATAAGAAACAAGCTGCTTTACAGGAAATATTTAACTTTGTGCAAATTAAAGAAGAGAGTCTCCCACATGCTTGGGGCAGGCTTTGCCAGTTACTTAATTCTTTGCCTGATCATCCTTTTAAGAAAAATGAAATACTTGATATCTTCTATAATGGACTAACCGATGATTCTAGGGACTTCCTAGATGTTGTGCTGGTTGTGTTTTTAGGGAACGAACTGTTGGACAAGCTGAAGAATTATTGAATAACATATTGAAAAATTATGATGATTGGACTCTTCCTGAACCACCGCCTAAACCCACTCTGAAGAAGAGGGGTATATTTTATCTCAGTCCTGAAGATATGCAAGAGGCAAAGCAATCTATGAAGGAAAAAGGTATTAAAGTTGAGGATGTTAAAAGTTTACCTCCTATTGAAGAAATACATGGGCTTAATACACCACTAGTGCGTAAGGTGTTAGAGGTAAATTCTCTAATGAAGTTCAATGATAATGACAATTCTCACAATATGCTCCCTAGCCAATGCCTTTATGAGTTTGAAAACTATATTGGAAAACAAGATCACTTCAATGCAAATGTTATGAAACAATTGAAATACAATTCTGATATGATTGCTCGCTTGAGTGACTTGTTATTTAGAATCTCAAATGATGTTAGAGGTGTTGGAAAACATGCTTCTATGGTTCAAACTTAGTTAGAACAAGCTGCTAAATCTCAAAGAGAATTTCTTGATGAAATGAATAATAATATACATGACTTTGCTGTTAGAGTTTCAATTAGAGGAGGTAAAATGACTCAGGAACCACTTTATCCTGAGGGACACCCAAAAAGAATTGAACAAGATTCACAAAGAGTTAATATTGATGCACCTAGTCCTTCTAGAAAGAAAAAGAAGAAGAAAAATGATAGGACTTTGCATGCTTCTAGTGAACCTGAATTAGAAAAACCTCCTGATAATGATAACGAAACTTCTATCTTTGATGCTGAAACTCAATCTGGTAATGAACACTCACCTAGTGATAATGAAAAAGATAATGATGAGGTTCATGAATGAAAAAGAACCAGATAATGATGTTGAGATAGAACCACCTGTTGATCTTGATAACCCACAACCTAAGAATAAAAGGTATGACAAAAGAGACTTTGTTGCTAAAAACCACGGTAAAGAAAGAGAACCGTGGGTTCAGAAACCTATGCCTTTTCCATCGAAGTCAACTAAAAATAAAGATGATGAAGAATTTGAACGCTTTACTGAAATGCTGAGGCCAGTCTTTTTGCGTACGCGCTTGACTGATATCCTTAAAATGCCTCCTTATGCAAAGTATATGAAAGACATCATCACAAATAAGAGAAAAATACCGGAAGCTGAAATCTCCACCATGCTTGCTAATTATACTTTTAAAGATGGAGTACCTGAAAACTTGGAGATCCGGGAATACCAACTATACCTTGCTCTATCAAAAAGAATTGTGTGAAAACTGCTTTGTGTGATTTAGGAGCAGGTGTTGGTGTTATGCCTTTCTCTTTATATAAAGGACTTGATTTGAATAAACTCACACCTACTGAAATATCTCTGCAAATGGCTGACAAATCAACTGCCATACCTATTGGTATCTATGAGCATGTGCCTGTTGTTGTTGCTAATGTTACTATTTTGACTGACTTTGTTATACTTGAGATGCCCGAGGACGACAACATGTCGATTATCCTTGGTAGACCCTTCTTGAATTCTGCAGGGGTTGTTATTGATTGAAATAAAAGCAAGGTCTCCTTTCATATTAATGGTAATGAGCATACCATGCACTTTCGGAAGAAACAATTCCAAGTGAATGGTATTAATATTATTGAAAAATCTCCGACAATCACTATTGGAAGTTTTCAAATACCTCTACCTGTTGTCAAAAAGAAATATGAAATGCTTATTGTTGGGGTCATTCATATCCCCATTGAGGTAACTTAGTGATTTACAAAAGTTCTTCAGTTTCATGCTAATTGAAAGTGGTTGTTAATAAGACTTGATCAACCTTATTAAGAGATCATTTTTAGCGGTATGAAGTTGATGAATTTTGTAAGCACTACCTTATGTCCCTACTTTTAGTTCTCTGTTTTTATTAGTTAAATAAAATAAAATGCCTTGTTTTGTCTGTTTTCTGAATTTCCTGTGCAATAAAAAATGACCCAAAAATAGAAGTTCTCAGAATGCCCTGAAAATTTAATATGATTTTTTCTGAATATTTCTGAATTTCTAGTGCAAATAATATCAGAGGGAGGTGCACCAGGTGGGCACAACCCACCTGGGCGCGCCAGGACCCCGAGGCACGCCCTGGTGGGTTGTGGTCCCCACATGGGCCTCCTCACTTATCTCTTCAAACCACATCATCACTTGCCTCCAGAAAAAGATCTCCATTGCTCTCTCTCCCGTTTTCTTGCTCTCAAACCCGCGGATTTCGATCTCTTTGCTCAAAGCTCCGTTTCCGAAACTGTTTCGAGGGATTGTTGCCTGGTATGTGACTCCACCGTTTGTCCAATTGGTTTTTGTTTTAGTGGTTTATATTTTGAATAATTTGCTACTCTTGGTGCTGCTGTAGATGAGCTTGCATGTTGAATTCTTAGAGTTCTAAGTAGTTTGAATGCTTCCTATGACCTCTATGTATCCCTATGAGTAGTTGCTATCAATTTTGTGAAGTTCTGTCGATAAAATTTTGTGGGATAATAAATTTCATAACTTTTGTTCATAGGAAAACCATGAATATCTTTAGGAAGTTTGGCTCTAAGAAGAAATCCAAGGGTGTTATTGGGGAGTCATATGATAGTGTTCTCCATCCTCGGAGGTTAGCGGAAATACGGTCATGTGAATGACCGCACACCCCGTTCCTGGAAGAGGCTGGAATCCTTCAGGAGTTCGCACAATATGCTGCTAATGCCGACCTCACCGACTTCATCCCAGATGAGTGTGAACAACATCAAATCCTCACAAGCATCTTTGTTCAAAGTTTTACTTTCCTTCCTAGGAACAATCCTCCTGAAGTGAGTTTTGATTTATATGCTAAAAGCCATCAGATACCACTTACTGAATTTTCTAACATATGCATGATCCCTTCTGATGGGAGCTTAGCCGAGCTTAGGCTGGCAGAGTTTGAGACCTTTTATCACACTTTGACAGTGGGAGATGAGAGAGGCGTGTCAGCTATCACTGCCGCTTGCTTGCATTTTCCTGTTGTTCATTACTTTGCTCTTTTCATTGCAAAATGCTTGCTTGCTAGACAGAAGGTGGGTGCACTCAACTCACCAGACCTTGCTATTTTTCATCGTGCATTAGAGGGCAACAACACTTATAGCTTGGGAGCTATTGTGGCCCGTCGCCTCCACATTAATAGGTCCAAGGGTAAAATACATGGTGGGATTTTCTCTACTTGTTTGGCAGCTCACTTTAATGTTGAGATACGCCATCATGATTACCCTCTGACCAAGGTTTACCCAGACTGCACAGCCATGGATCGCCACCATTTCACTGATAACAATTCTCCTGGCATCCCTATTCCTTATAACCTGGTTTTTAGCATTTTAATTCGTGATATTATCCCGTTGCCTGCTCCTGCTTTGTTTGATTCTGTTTGTCAGGACCCCAATTCCAAGTCACATCGATCTAGCCGGTAACACCTCATATCACTTTGCAGCCTCACGCACGGTATTCCCACGGGTGTCGCCTTACCATGGCCCGGGACCGTTTGCGCCTTTTGGCTCACGATATGATAGTGTCGCTAGCATCCATATGACAGAGAACCCGGGCCGACATGGCTAGTCGTGAACCCAAAGCGGCACTAACCCATGGGGACAGGCATACATGAATGAACTTCGAGCATGTCGGTAAGCAGCATGTGAATCCGGGCTGAAGCACTGGGCTAATAGGACTCCGGGAACCCGGGCTGTAGCAGGCTAGGCAGGACTCCGGATGTCACCGCGTGACATTTCAAGGGATGATACACGAACGAAGTGAAACACATGCCGCCAGTCAAGTGTCCCGAGCAAGAGTCTGGGCTAGCAGGACTCGTGAACCGGGCAGAAGCGGACTACTATGGCTCAAGGAAGCACTGGACTACATTTCCCCATAAGAGAGGCTGCCAAGGATAAACAACTAGATTGTCGGATCCCAGACATACCAAGCATTTCAAACATACACACAATATACTCGATATGTGTAAATACAACATGGCATCACAACATAACTCTACGACTCAAAGTATTTATTCATTAGGCTCCGAGGAGCGAGATATTACAAACATGGGTCTCTCGACCCAGCATTCAGAGCATACAAGTCAAACACATGCGGAAGCTTAACATGTCCGAGTACGCATAACTATAAATGAAAAAGGCCGAGAAGCCCGACTATCTACCAGATCCTGCCGAGGGCACAAGATCGTAGCTGAGGTAACAAGCTAAACGTCGAAGTCCACGCGGAACTACTAGCGAGACTGACGTCTCTCTGCAAAACATATAGTAAGCAAACGTGAGTACAAATGTACTCAGCAAGACTTACATCAGAACATACTACATATGCATCATTATCAACAAAGGGGGGTGGTGGAGTTTAACTGCAGCAAGCCAGCTTTGACTCAGTGGCTATCCTGAACTACAACTGCAAGTAACTCTTTTGAGGTGGCGCACACGAGTCCACATATTCACCATATCAATACACCACTATGGATCCGTTCCCATCTCCCTACGAGAACGCCATCCATAGCACTCACGCTTATCTTGCGCATTTTAGAGTATCCACTTTCACTTGTCTATGAACTGTTATAGGCAACCCAGAAGTCCTTTACCGCAGACACGCCTATTCGAATAGATCATTTATAACCCTGCAGGGGTGTACTTCTTCACACACGCTCTCGCCACTTACCGCCGTTTACACGACATGTACTCGGCAACCTTCAAGCGGAAGCCCAGCGAGGGTGTCGGCCACGACCTACTAAACACACGAGTCCCTAGTCCAGGTTTATCGCCTATTCGGGTTCCATCCGCAGGGAGTCCGACCGAGGTTTCCACTAACGGCCCCGAACGATGTGTGCAGGGTTCCCGAGACACCAAACGGGCGAATCGGTACACCGTGCCACGTGCCTACCGCAACACAGCCCACCCCTAAGGTCAGCGCTGCGTGCGGCCCCCAGCATGCTACAAACACCAGAAACTACTTTGCAACTCCCGGACAGAGGACAAGAGTGGTTAATAAGTCGAGAGGGTCAATTAAGGATCCCAATGTGTGGTAGTAACTGTTTCATGGATCACAAACACAGAACTCAGTTCCTGAGGACGGCTGCAATGAGACAACCCACCATGTACTCCTACATGGTCTCTCACCGCTACCTTTACCAAATCCTGTTCACACACTTAGCTCTCAACAGTAGGACATGTTCACACACCTCCGATTCATCCCGATGAATCGACCTGACTCAACTCTAAGCAATGGCAGCACGACAAACAAGCATGAATGAGTAGGCACAACAGGCTCAAACAACTCCTACTCATGCTAGTGGGTTTCATCTATTTACTGTGGAATGACAGGTCATGCAGAGGATAAAGGGGTTCAGCTACCGCAGCAAGTAACAGATGAATCATTGTTGTCCTAATGCAGTAAAAGAGAGCAGGAGCGAGAGAGTGGGATTGTATCGGAATGAACAAGGGGGTTTTGCTTGCCTGGCACTTCTGAAGATAGCATTGAGTCTTCATCAGTGTCAATGATCACAACGTCGGTACAATGTCTACCGAGGGGGAGCAACACCGGCAAACAGAGAATAAACACGATCAATGCAATGCACAATATGATGCATGCTATGGCATGGCAATATGAATGTGCTTTGGGCTAATGCAAGCTAGAACAGATTAAATGAAGTTGGTTTGAATCCAAGATTCAAATTCAAACTCCATATGTGGATATTAAAATGCCATTTATATGATTTGTTCTAAACAGCAGCTATAATTGTTCTAACATGCATGAAAATGGTATAGATGGATAGATTGTATTTTTCTGATCATTTTTCATATATAAATTATTTCATTTGGAGTTACAGATTAATTTCTATGAATTTTTGAAGTTTGCAACAATTTCTGGAATTTTCTATATAAAAATAAATCCAGAAATTAGTTATTGCGTCAGCAGTGCGTCATGGTGACGTCAGTGGTCAAAGGGGACGTTTCAGGTCAACCTGACCAGTGGGTCCCGCGTGTCAGCAGTTATTTAAACTAACTAAATTTAGTTAGTTCTAATCTAAGTTAATTAGCAGAGGGGGCCCCACTTTTCATAGACTCAGGAGAGTCAACCTGGACCCACCCAGTCAAGGTCAACGGGTCAAACTCGCCGGTGTTGAGCCGCCGGCGAGGTCAGCGGCGGTGAGGAGCTTCAGAAAAGCTCCACAGAGCACGGCTGGATGCACTCGAGGCAGCTCTAGGAAGCTGGCAGCGCGGCGCGTCGGATGGTGGTGGTCTCCGGGCCTAGAATGGCCTGTAGCATCGCCGGTGACGACTACAGCGGCGGCCGGAGCTCAAGCGAGCTCTGGGTCGGGGCTACGGCATGCAAAAAGGTCGAAAAGAAGCTCCCGCGAGGCTCTACGTGTTGCTGCGAAGCGTTTGGACGCACTGGCGTGGCCAAATGGTCGCCGGAGCTACGCCGACGACAAGCTCGGGCGGCGGTGGTTCTCGGTCTCGATGAACGCGATGGCTAGAGGATGGGGAAGATGCGGGAAAGAGAGGGGAAATGCAGCGGAGCTCACTGGGAGGTCGTTGAGCAGGTCAGTGGTCTCGGGGAGGCGTCAGAGACGACGGACGGGCGCCGGCGATCTCCGGCGGCAGAGGAGGAAGAATACGATGTAGCTGGCGATGCGGGGCGTCCGGCGTCGCGTGGCTCCTCGCAGATGATGAAGACGACCCTGCGGTTCTCCTGGGTGGGCCGGCGAGGCGAGGGGAGGTCGGTGGGCACGGCTATGGCGAGCGGCGGCGACGGCGATGCTCGCGGAAGAGAGGGGGAGAGAGCCAGAGGAGGGGATGAGCATGGGGAGAGTGAGAGAGGGTCCAGGGGGTTGTGTTGCGTCTCCAGCCAGCTCCAGGCGGTCGGCGGCAAGCAGGAGGAGGCGTGGCGAGCTCGGCGGTCTCGTGGTGTCCCTCCTCCGCCATCTTGGGCGAGGTAGGCGATGATCTGCACCGTGCCGATGGGCTGGGCCGTCTTGGCGAGGCTGTAAGCGCCAGGTAAGTGCTTTCTCCACTCTGTCATTTCTAGTTTTGTTCTGTTTTCTATTTTTCTGCTACTATTTTGGCTTTAGTAAAAATACTAAAGCATTTGTAAAATGCTGCAATAATTTGTGGACACTCTATGGATTATTCCAAGGCCCACATTTAAATTAGCATTATTTGAGCATTTAAATTATTTATAGTGTTTAAATGCCCAAATTCAAATATGATATGATTTAATTCAAAAAAATCCAGAATGTCCTAGAAAAGTGTGCACCATTTTTGTCAGAGGTTCTAGACAAAGGAAAAGATGATGAACATTTTAGAAGGCATTTTGGGTTCATTGAAAATGATTTTATTAAACCCTAGTTGGTTTAAGGGGGGTGCTGGGGGTTCTGTCATCCCCATTTCATATTTAAGAGAAATTTAAACATGATGCATGGAAGCTAATGCAAAGACAAGCAAGGCCTGAACTGGGGCTGTGACACTGTTGCCAGGGGCGGATATAGGATTATGCATGCGGACATCATCGCCTACCGGAATGCTCAGGCTGCTGCAAAGGTAGAGGAGGAGCCTCGGCAGTGGGATGAGTGGATGCCCGCTCCTCAGTACCCCTGCTACCATCCAGGCTACTGATCGACTACCAAGTTAGGCCAAAAGCCTAAGCTTGGGGGAGTACGTGTTTCCACCGACATTACATTCATGTTCACTTATTCCGTCAGGCGGTGTTCACACTTTTTCATTGTATCATCCATGCTTAGATTTATTTTCTTGCTTTCTTCTTGTGTGTTTGAAAAAACTTGGAAAAACCAAAAAGAATAGGTGTAGTTAATTTACTTTCTATGCATGCTTAGTAGTAATATTAAAAAGAAAGTCCGAAATATTTCCTTGTTCTTCTTTTGCTTGTTGGGAGCTTTCCCGTGTGAATAGTTTTCCTCGTTTTTGCTTTTCCCTTTTATTTTCTTGTCCAAGAAAACCAAAAACTCCAAAAAATATTTCAGTGTGTTTCTCTGAATTCTTTTCTTTTTATTTGAGTCGTACCAAGGAGAAGACCACGATGAAAATGTTGAGTGGTTATCATATGAATAATTGTTGATCTAATAAAGAGCACATTTTACCTTGTCTTCTCCTGTTGAATAAAATGTTTGCAGATTCCAGCTTAGTCCACGGCACTCTTGCACTATTATTATTTTTATATCATTCGGCCGTGCAAGTGAAAGGCAATAATGACGACATTCGATGAATTGTCCATGGCAGAGAGAAACGGGTATGAACTCGACTTATTCTGTTTGTGTAAATATGTTTAACCTAGTATCCATGATTCAGCCCATTATGATTAAACATGTTTGCAATGACAATTAGAGATTATAGTTTCTCATGCCATGCATAAGTAGCTTGGAGTGGATAATGATTTATCTTGGATATCAAAATTGTGTTAAAATGATTGTGATGTAGTATGATGATATGGTATCCTCCTATGAATGTTCGAGTGGCTTGACTTGGCACATGTTCATGCATGTAGTTGAATCAAAACCAACATAGCCTCTATGATATTTATGTTTATGGTGTTCATATCCTACTCATGCTAGTGTCCAATGTTACTTATGCATAATGCATGTTTATGCCCGTTGTTGCTCTCTAGCTGGCCGCTTCTCAATCTAATTGCTAGCCTTCGCCTGTACTAAGTGGGAGTTCTGCTTGTACATCAAAAACCTTGAACCCAAAGATATTCCAGATGAGTCCACCATACCTACCTATTGTGGTATTACCCTGCCGTCCTAAGTAAATTTGCATGTGCCACCTCTAAAAAACTTCTAAATAAATATCCTTTTTGTGTGCCAGGATCGTTCGTGGAATGACAGGAGGTGGTCGGTATCTTCCATGCTAAGCGGGTTATTCTCAGGTCAAATGTTTATTCACTCGCCATCGCACGAGAAAAAGGCGGTAATAGGGATGCCCAGTCCCAAACTGCAAACAGATAAAGAGTTAATCTCTCAAAAAACCAAAACGAAAACTCCCAATGGAGTCAAAACCTTTACTTTTATCGCTTGGGAACCGCCATTAGCGTGCTTAGCATGGAAGGTATTGATAACTGATAGTCGTGAAGTAAATGAGAAGGGTGCATGTCTCCAAATATCAATTACCTCTATTTTAAAACTGGAGCTCGGGCATCTCTGCAAATCACTGCTTCCCTCTGCGAAGGGATTATATATTTACTTTTATGTTGTGTCATCACCTTCTAAAACAAGCGCTAGAACTTGAGAGCACAATTGTATTGACTTATGCATTGTGTGTAGCTAATGTTGGGTGCATCATGACTGGATCTTTTCTACCATAAATTACAATGTTTAGTCGTCGTTTGAACTTTGGAGGTGTTCTGCATTTATGTTTTGCGGTCTCAGAAAGGGCTAGCGAGATACCACTATTGTCATATTATATCATGGTTGTTTTGACTATGTGTTGCCATTTGAGATATCTTATTACTGCTCGCTAGCGGATTATGTCATTGATATGAGTTAATATAATCTCTAAGAGTTATTGTCGGCATGGTTAGTTACAATGTTGGCTGGAAACTTGGGTGCTCTTTAAGCTTATTAATGCAAACAAGAGCGAAAGAGTTCGTAAAAGTTTTTCTTTTTCACTTTCAGTTTATCAACTGAATTGCTTGAGGACAAGCAAAGGTTTAAGCTTGGGGGAGTTGATACGTCTCCAACGTATCTACTTTTCCTAACGCTTTTCCTCTTGTCTTGGACTCTAATTTGCATGATTTGAATGAAACTAACCCCGGACTGATGTTGTTTTCAGCAGAACTACCATGGTGTTGTTTTTGGGCAGAAATTAAAGTTCCTCGGAATGGAACGAAACTTTGCGAGGAATTTTTACATAATAAATAAGAATTTCTAGAGCCAAGACCTACCGGAGAGGGGCACCTGGGTGGGAACAACCCACCAGGGTATGCCCCCTCTCCTAGCGCGCCCAGGTGGGTTGTCCCCGCCTAGTGGCCCCGCAGATCCTAAAACCGACGCTATAAAATCCTATTTTTTTCTAGAAAAAATCAGGGAGAAAGAATTATCGTGATCCATGAGACGGAGCCGCCGTCACCTCCTGTTCTTCATCGGAAGGCCAGATCTGGAGTCCATTTGGGGCTCCGGAGAGGGGGATCTTTGTTCTTCGTCATCACCAACCCTTCTCCATCGCCAATTCCATGATGCTCCCCATCGGGAGTGAGTAATTCCTTCCTAGGCTCGCTGGTCGGTGAGGAGTTGGATGAGATTCATCATGTAATCGAGTTAGTTTTGTTAGGGCTTGATCCCTAGTATCCACTATGTTCTAAGATTGACGTTTCTATGACTTTGCCATGATTAATGCTTGTCACTTTGGGCCCGGGTTCCATAAATTCATATCTGAACCATTTATGTTATCATCACTATATCCATTTTTTAGATCTGATCTTGCAAGTTATAGAACCTACTACGTGTTATGATCTGGCAACCTCGGAGTGACAATAGTCGGGACCTCTCCCGGTGATGACCGTAGTTTGAGGAGTTCATGTATTCACTATGTGTTAATGCTTTCTCCCAGTTATCTATTAAAATGAGACCTTAATATCCCTTAGTTTCCAATATGGACCCTGCTGCCATGGGAGGTAGGACAAAAGATGACATGCAAGTTCTTTCCATAAGCACGTATGACTATTTACGGAATACATGCCTACATTATATTGACGAACTGGAGCTAGTGTCGTATCGCCCTAGGTTATAACTTTCTCATGATGAATATCATCCAACAAGTCACCGATTCAATGCCTACGAATTTATCTTATATTGTTCTTGCTAAGTTACTACTGCTGCTATCACTATTACACTTGTTACAAAATTACTACTATCACTGTTACCGTTACTGTTACTGCTGCTACTATTATCAAAACTATCATATTACTTTGCTACTCATTACTTGCTACAGATAATTAATCTCCAGGTGTGGTTGAATTGACAACTCAACTACTAATACCTTAAAATATTCTTTGGCTCCCCATGTGTCGAATCTATAAATTTGGGTTGAATACTCTACCCTCGAAAACTGTTGCGATCCCCTATACTTGTGGGTTATCAATGAGCAGCAAATTATTCACAAAAAGAAGCTACTATCTCAGAGTCAAGTCCATATTTACTGCTAAAATCACGAAAAGCATCGGTATCCATAAAAGATTTAACACAATCAAACTTAAGGTTTATACCTGACTCCTTACTTCGTAGAGTTCCCAATCGTCAGAGTTGCGTTTAATTCTTTCCAATAAATCCCATTTGAATTCAATATCCTTCTTCATATAGGAGCCAGCACAAGAAGTATCGATCATGGATCGATCATTATGAGAAAGCCGAGCATAAAAAATTTGAATAATTATTTCTCTTGAGAGCTCATGATAGGGGCATGAATATAACATTGACTTAAGCCTCCCCCAAGCTTGAGCGATACTTTCTCCTCCACGAGGCCAAAAATTATATATATATAATTCCGATCACGATGAACCAGATCCATAGCATAAAACTTCTGATGAAATTCCAATTTCATTTGATTGTAGTTCCACGATCGAATATCATCACATGGCCTATACCATGTCAATGCCTTTCCCTTCAAAGATAAAGGGAAGACCTTCTTCTTGACAACATCCTCGGGCATACCTGCAAGCTTAAATAATCCGCAAACTTCATCCACATAGATTAGGTGCATATCAGGATGCAATGTTCCATCTCCTTCAAAAGGATTAACTAGAAGTTTCTCTATCGTACCCGAAGGAATTTCATAACATATATTTTCAGTAGGTGGAGTAGGTTGAGTAGCGACTCTTTGCTCTTACGTCGAGGTGATGATACCCCGAACAAGCCCCTCAAAGGATTATTTTCCATAGTAACAAGTGACAGTAAATTTCAGCACACTATATAAATGTTTCCTTACCAAATTCCACTTACCAAAGGTGCTTCACTCCGCGGAAACGGCACCAGGAAAGAGTCTTGATGACCCACAAGTATAGGGGATCTATCATAGTCCTTTAGATAAGTAAGAGTATCGAACCCAACGAAGAGCAGAAGGAAATGATAAGCGGTTTTCAGCAAGGTACTCTGTGCAAGCACTGAAATTATCGGTAATAGATAGTTTTGTGATAAGATAAATCATAATGGGTAACAAGTAAATAAAGTAACTAAGGTGCAGCAAGGTGGCCCACTCCTTTTTATAGCAAAGGACAAGCTTGGACGAACTATTATATAAAGCAAAGCACTCCCGAGGACACATTGGAATTGTTGTCAAGCTAGTTTTCATCATGCTCATATGATTCGCGTTCGTTACTTTCATAATTTGATATGTGGGTGGACCGGTGCTTGGTTGCTGCACTTCCTTGGACAAGCCTCCCACTTATGATTAACCCCTCTCGCAAGCATCCGCAACTACAAAAGAAGAATTAAGGTAAACCTAACCATAGCATGAAACATATGGATCCAAATCAACCCCTTACGAAGCAACACATAAACTAGGGTTTAAGCTTCTGTCACTCTAGCAACCCATCATCTACTTATTACTTCCCAATGCCTTCCCCTAGTCCCAAATAATGGTGAAGTGTCATGTAGTCGACGTTCATATAACACCACTAGAGGAGAGACGACATACATCTCATCAAAATATTGAACAAATACCAAATTCACATGAATACTCATAACAAGACTTCTTACATGTCCTCAGGAACAAACATAACTACTCACAAAACATATTTATGATCAAGATCAGAGGAGTATTAATTATCATTAAGGATCTGAAAATATAATCTTCCACCGGATAAACCAACTAGCATCAACTACAAGGAGTAATCAACACTACTAGCAACCCACAGGTACCAATATGAGGTTTTGGGACCAAGATCCAATACAAGAGATGAACTAGGGTTTGAGAGGAGATGGTGCTGGTGAAGATGTTGATGGAGATTGACCCCCTCTCAGTGAGAGGATTATTGGTGATGACGATGGCTTCGATTTCCCCCTCCCGGAGGGATGTTTCCCCGGCAGAACAGCTCCGCTGAAGCCCTAGATTGGTTCTGCTCAGGTTTCGCCTCGAGACGGTGGCGCTTCGTCTCGAAAGCTTCCTCCTAATTTTTTCCAGGTCAAAACACACCATATAGCCAAAGATGGGCACCGGAGGCCTACCAGTGGGCCCACAAGGACGGGGGGCGCGCCCTCCATCCTTGTGGCTGGCTGGTGGCCCCCCTCTGGTACTTTCTTTGCCCAATATTTTTTATATATTCCAAAAACATGCTCCGTGAAGTTTCAGGACTTTTGGAGTTGTGCAGAATAGGTCTGTAATTAATATTTGCTCCTTTCCCAGTCCAGAATTCCAGCTGCCGGCATGCTCCCTCTTCATGTAAACCTTATAAAATAAGAGAGAAAAGGCATAAGTATTGTGATATAATTTTTAATAACAGCCCATAATGCAATAAATATCAATATAAAAGCATGATGCAAAATGGACGTATCAATGTACTCCTCCTCCTTCAGAAACTTTCCGTGGCACTTTTTGGGCTTCCGAACACCACGCGAGGCGAAGTAGTCTCGAACAGTATGCACCCGAGCCTCGTGTCGTAAGTTTTGTAGTAGGCGCCTGCACTTGGCATCGATAACCCGTGCAGAGGCCTCCTCGTATCCCGCCTCACACATGTAGAAGGTCAGCAATAAAACGAGACAACATTGATTAGTACAATAAGTAAGCTTATTCAAAGATTTTTAATTGTGTAAAGGGGAAAGTACCCAAAATGTTCTGATCACCATGTCGGGCCTCGTGTGGCACAAGACACCGTTGATCATCTCCTCTGGTGGGGCCGGGGCAGCCAAGTAGTGCTCCCATCTCAATCCTATCTCTGGAAGCTAACCCTCACCGGGCAACATGACAAACCTCGGGAAGTTTTGGCGGCAAATCACACCAAGGACTTGGTTGGGCCTCCGGACATCCTGAGCGTGGTCCCAACCCCTGTAGTATGACAAGGCCAACCCATTAGATATTTGAATAAACATGATGGCAAAAGGTACAAAAGAGTAAATGCACTTACCTCTGCCCATTAGGCCAAATCAACCACCTCTGCTCATTGGTCGCCGGCAGGAACGGGAGTCGTGTACTACCACGCTAGTAGACAGTGGCCCCCTCAGCCACCTCACCCTTGATGGTATCAGATATCTAATGCCCGCCACCATCAGCATGGCCAATCGGCCCCTCAGGCGGATCCTGCCAGGTACCCCATCCGAACGTCTCCGGGGACGTAGCTCGGTCTGGAGTCATGTGGGCCCAAGTGTCCTGGCTCGAAGTCTCGTGGGCCGAAGGCCCGTCGACCCGAGCCTCGTGGACCGGAGTCTGCTTAGCCTCCTCCTCAGACGTGCCCCCATAGAAGTCGTGTGCTTTGGGTGGCTCAGCTGGGGGTGGCGGCAAGGAAGGCGTAGGAGCCTACCTACCTCTCCCACGGCCACGTCCTGATCTACCTCCTCTCTTCTTCCCTCCCCGATCTCCTCTCCTGATGGGCACTGATGCCGACAAAGAAGCGTCCGTCGGTGTCCCCAAACTGTCTGACAACTCTCTCCGGAGAGGTGCGGGTGGAATGGCAGAACCCCTCCTGTCGCGGAATTAACACGTCAGATGTCCTTAGTGTGAGGACTTAGTCGTGAGGCCAACGTATCTATGTGGTAGCTTGAGAGGGGTTGAGCGGAATCGAGAGACGCAACACGCAAGACAAAGATTTAGACAGCTTAGGGCCCCGGGAAACATCATCCGGTAATAACCCTACATGCTGTTTGTGGCTAGGTCTCATTATGATCATGAGGGAGTCGCCGTAAACCGGCTCTCCTCTAGTTGTGTCTAGCCCTAGAGATTATTGTTTGCTTGTGTTTCTCGTCCCTCTTTGGGGAGCCCTGCCCCTTGAGGGAGTCCTGGATTAGGGGGTGTCCGGATAGCCGGACTACCATCATCAGCCGAACTATCATTGGCTGGACTATCATCATCGACCGGACTCCAAGACTATGAAGATACAAGATTGAAGACTTCGCCCGTGTCCGGATGGGACTTTCCTTGGCGTGGAAGGCAAGCTTAGCGTCTGGATATGTAGATCTCCTACCATTGTAACCGACTCTATGTAACCCTAGCCCTCTCCGGTGTCTATATAAACCGGATGGCTCTAGTCCGTAGGACTCGAACAACAACCCTTACAATCATACCATAGGCTAGCTTCTAGGGTTTAGCCTCCTTGATCTCGTGGTAGATCCACTCTTGTAAACATCCACAATATCAATATCAATCAAGCAGGGCGTGGGTTTTACCTCCATCAAGAAGGCCCGAACACGGGTAAACATCGTGCCCCTTGTCTCCTGTTACCATCCGCCTAGATGCACAGTTCGGGACCCCCTACCCGAGATCCGCCGGCTTTGACACCGACATTGGTGCTTTCATTGAGAGTTCCTCGGTGTCGTCAACGATAGGCGTGATGGCCTCTTCAATTGATAACGACGCAGTCTGGGTGAGACTTTTCTCCCGGACATATCTTCAGATTCGGCGCCGCTGCGGGCCAACTCACTTGGCCATCCGGAGCAGATCGAAGCTACGCCCCGGCCGTCAGTCAGGTTTGAAGCCTAAACTTCACGGCCGATATCCGCGGGGACTTGATCTTGATGTATCGAGCCACAGCCCGGCGTGCAGCGCTGTCACGATGGGCATGACCTAACTCGCCACGGACAGCACCTTGGAGGTCGCACGAATCCGCTCCGACCCATAGTCCGGAGCCGATCGCTCGATCGAGGACGGTGGCTGGACACCGCCTCGGGGCTGCAACTTCTGGCGATGGGCGAACACTTACCTTATCCCGCATAAAGCTCATGACTCCGAGGTGCGGACTCTCGCCGGACTCGAACCTCCTGCGACCTCGCCAATCGAATCCGATTGGGCGCCGATCATGGAATTCACCGCTGCGGACATCTTTTCAAAGACTCGCCCTTGGCGATATCATAAATTCACTCAAGCATCTCTCGCTATCCGGAGAGCCCTGGCGAACTACGGTCGGGATGGTTGGGACAGCAGACGAAGAAGAAATTCAGACCCACCCACCACCCACCGTAGCCACCGTCGGCGATTTAACCGACGTGCTCGACTACGACTCCGAAGACATCGACGGTATGGACGGCGATGCGGAGACTACCAAGAACCAAAGCCTACGGACACCGAAGACCACCTCGTCATCGACGACATATACATGGTGGACACCCAAAAGATGGGGACGGCGAAGAAGCAGCGGAGGCCGATTCCTTAAAGAAAAGCCCAAGCGCCGACGTCGTGGCGCCGCTCTAAATCCCGCCACGGCAAGAATGGAGATTCCGCACGAGAGATAATAATACCCCGAAAGTGCCAAGACAACTCCTCCAAAGACGATCCAGCGCAGGAGGAGGCAGAACCAAGCCCTCACGAGAGGGCGGCGAGCGAAGAGGTCGAGGATGACAATTACTTACCTCCCTCCGGAGACGAGGCAAGCCTCGGCGACGCATTTAATTCGTCGTGCTCGAGGATCCCGTCGAACAAGAGCGGTTCAGACGCAGGCTAATGGCCACGCAAACAGCCTAAAGAAAAAGTAGCAACAGCTTCAAGCTGATCAAGACCTACTGGCCGACAGATGGACCGAGGTCCTCGCGTCGAAGAGTATGAACTCGAACGCCCCTCCAAAAGTTACCCAAAGCGCAAGTTGCTCCCCCGATTAGAGGAGGAAGCGTACAAACCTGCATCACCAGCGCTGTCGGCAGACCGACCACCTCGTGGCGCGCGACAGAGGCGTGCAAGCCCTCCACTAAAACCGTACCCGGCATCGCTCAAAAGCATGAAGCCACGGGGAACGCGCCATACTGCGAGATATATTGGAGGACAAGGCAAGACAATCCAGATCTATCTATGGATCACGTGGGCGCCCAAGACCCACGACGAATATCGTCGCGCCGGATACAACTACTCCGGCCGGGCCGAACACAGCAGACAACGCTCTCTCGAGCTACGTCGCGATATTGCTCAATACAGAGGCGCCGCACACCCACTATGCTTCACTGACGAAGTAATGGATCATCAAATCCCTGAAGGGTTTAAACCCGTCAATATCGAATCCTACGATGGCACAACAGACCCCGCGGTTTGGATTGAGGATTATCTCCTCCATATACATATGGCCCGCGGCGACGATCTTCACGCCATCAAATATCTCCCGCTCAAGCTTAAAGGACCAGCTCGGCATTGGCTTAACAGCCTGCCCGCAGAGTCAATTGGATCTTTGGGAAGACACGGAAGCCGCATTCCTCGACAACTTCCGAGAACGCGTATGTGCGACCACCGACGCAGATGACCTAAGCCACATAATCCAGCAGCCAGACGAATCGGCGAGCAATTCGGACATGGTTCTTAACAAAGAAAAATCAAATCGTCGATTGTCCGGATGCGAGGCCCTCGCTGCCTTCAAACATAACATCCGCGACGAGTGGCTGGCCCGGCACCTAGGGCAGAGAAGCCGAAATCCATGGCAGCCCTCACATCACTCATGACCCGCTTACATGCGGGAGAGGATAGCTGGCTAGCTCGCAGCAACAACCTTAGCAAAAACGCCGGCGGTCGGGATACCAAGGACCGCAATGGCAGGTTGCGTCGAAACAAAACAAACGCCGCGTTAACGGCGGCAATGAATGAGGATCGGCAGTCAACGCCGGATTCGAGGCTCAAAGCCCGTCAGCGAAAGAAGCCATTCAAAAGAACCACTCGGGCCCGTCCAATTTGGACCGAATACTCGACCGCTCTGTCAAATACATGGAACCCCGAAAAGCCAGCTAACCACACCAACAGAGATTGTTGGGTATTCAAGCAGGCGAGCAAATTAATCGCCGAAAACAGTGACAAGGGGCTACACAGCGATGACGAGGAAGAGACCCGCCGCCGAACAACAGAGGACAAAAGGATTCCCCCTCAAGTTCGGACGGTAAATATGATATCGCATACGATATTCCCAAGAGGGAGCGCGTGCACTAAGGGCCGTATCTGCGATGGAGCGATCGCCCCAAAATTCAACCCATGGTCCTCTTGCCCGATCACTTTTGATCGAAGAGACCATCCGACCATATCCGCCATGGCGGATTCGCGCATTGGTTTTAGACCCAATCGTCGATGGATTTCACCTCACGAGTGTCCTGATGGGCGGCGGCAGAGCTGAACCTGCTTTATCGGGATACGGTCGCAAGATGGGCATAGACCCTTCAAGGATTAAACCTACAAAGACAACCTTCAAAGGCGTCATACCAGGTGTCGAGGCCAATTATGCGAGCTCGATTACTGCTGAAGTGGTCTTCGGATCCCGGATAATTTCGAGCGAGGAGTTAATCTTGACATAGTCCCGTTCATGGCGGCTATCACACTCTGCTTTCGGACGAACCGTGTTCGCAAAATTCAGCGCGGTACCGCATTATGCATACCTTAAGCTCAAGATGCCAGGCCCTCGTGGAGTCATCACGGTCGATGGAAACACGGGCGCTCCTCGAGCGGAGGAACATACAGGCTGCTCTCGCGGCGAAAATCTGAGCAGCCTTTTAAGGCAATTTTGAGTCCGGTCGTTAAGCGACCGGACACGCCAAACGCGCCGGAGCAACATCAACCAAGACCACAGCACGTTCGAGCACGCGTAGCAATGCGGCCTCAACCCCAGCCCTCGCAAAATTGTAAGACAAACTCTCCGCGTACATAATTACGCCTTGGAGATACCATGGGCATAGGGGAAGGCACAACCACAACAGACCAGTGCGGTTCGACCACACGGGGGCTCCCAAGTGTGTCGCTCCTTTTCTTTTATTTCTCTCTTTTTATACAGAACTCTGTCCGTGGTGAACCTGCCGAACTCATGATGCAACAGCCGAGGGAAGGACAAAGGCGCGGCGAACACTCAGGTGGTCTCCATCACGAGCATTAAATTTGTTAAATACAACATTCCGCAGCCTACCCACGAGAGAGACGCCTTTAATTCGTCCAATCCCTTGCTTTCCGCACTATTTGTATCATTCCGCACTCATAGCATATCTTCTCGAATAAAATGCAGCACTTTTTCCCATAATTGCATCACCTTATATATATATATATGTTCATTTACGACATGTTGCACCCATACATTTTGGTGCGGCCAAATACACCAGGGCTTATGTTCTCCGCATTATGGTGTGATAAAGTCCGAACACTTTCACAAGTGCGGCACCCGAACTTATAGCATTATATGAATCGGCTCGAATCATGTCTTGGGTCAATAGTTGGGTTTGCCCGGCTCCCATGTTTGGCACCTTACGTTCCGTTCTATCGGCTAAGGTAGCACTGGAGAACCACTGCGATTGCGCCCGGTTGAGCCGGGTTAACGCCTCGATGGAAAGCTAAAACTGGCTGTCATGATAAGGCGAGAGACCGGTCACTGTTCGAGAGGTCCTTCGGGTCCTTAAAGACCTCGCCGCTTGAGCGAAGTTCGGATAATGTCCGATGAAGGCGTGGATAGCGCCCTAATTCGGTCCTCCGAATACTAGGGGCTTCACCAAATTTAAAATTATAGAATTCTATGGCTAAGTGAGAGTGTTCAAGCACTATAAGTCCGGTTGCCTTGTTACGTTGTGTTGGCGCCTCCTCGATGGACCCAAAATGGGAACTAGAGTGCTCAAGTTTATCCCGAACACCCCAAAGACTTTCGTGGCATGGGGGCTGAAGCCGACGACTTGCCATCTCTCAGATTTAATAAGCGGCCGCATGAAGGTAATATTTTAAATTAACAAAGCATTGCTTAGCGCATATGAACAAAGTTTTCAGCGCACAGGATAACACATTGCGAATTTACTCAATAATTACATCCACAGGGCACTCATCCGCAATCTTGCGGGCGCCCTTCAGACAGTCTTATAGTACATCTCGGCGTCGATATTCCTTGCCCGCTGGCGGGCGCGTCGATGATTAGCTTCTCGCATCTAGCTTGCCCCAATGCACCTTTGCGCGGGCAAGGGCCCGCGAGCACCTTCAATACAAGCGGAGCGCTTGATAACCTCCACCCGAGGCACGCATCCACCAACCGTCGCCGACGAGGCCAAGTAGCTCCTGGCATGGCCTCTCCAGCCACAGCCGGACTATGAGGCCCTTCATGGCCTGCTCGGCCACCTTGTGGAGCTCGACCAGCTGCTTCGCTGGTCGCTAGAAACAGCGGATGGCGGCCTCGGCATCTTGAGACCGAAGACCTTCTCTGTTGAGCTCCCTCCTCGGCTCGGTAGAATCTGGCGACATCGAGACACGCTGCGAGGCAGATCTGCAAGCGCCTCGAGAGCTCGAATTTGGGTAAGTAACACGTAATTTACATTCACATGCTTGCTTTGCATGAAAAATGCCTTACCCGCCGCTATCTTCCTCATCAACTCAATCTCCTGAAGGGACTTATGGGCATCGGCCTTGGCAGTTCTGGCACTTTCGAGAGCCGAGGCAAGCTCGGACTCTCGAGTCTTTGAGTCACGCTCCAAACTCTCATGCTTTTCCATGAGAGCACAGGAGCTCTTGCTGAACCACCGCCACCCCGCCTCTTGCTTTTCTCGCTCTGCCCGTTCCGTGGCGCATTGCGTTCGACGCGACACGGCCTCCTTCGTGGTCGCCACCTCGTTCGTGGCCCTGCGGTACCCATGTTATCCTTGTTATTTTTGTTGCAACCTAAATCCTTTTCTGTAAGGTACAAATTCAAAGTGGTGTTACTCACCTTCTTTATCCTGGAGCTACTTCCTGGTGCGACCGAGCTCTTGCTCGGACCGCTCGAGCTCCTGCTTCAAAGCACCGACCTCCGTAGTCAGTGCGGCAGAGGTCAGCAGCGCAGCCTGCAACCCATATTGACATAATTTTTTAGCAACCCTGTGTATATCCTTTTTTTTCAGATCCTCCGTCCGGCTTTTCTTCCCGAACACCGAACCGAGCATCAGGGGCTACTGTCTATGCGGTATTACATTGCATATTTTTAAATTCTTACCTCAAAGCCTGATAGAAGGCTATGCGAGCTTCGGTCAGCCCGCTCTTGGCGAGCTGCACCTTCTGAATCACCGCACTCATAATAGTGCGGTGTTCTTCCTCGATGGAAGCGCTCTGCAGCGCCTCCAACAAATTGCCCGGCGCCTCCGGTTGGACGGAAGCCGTCGGCGTCACGGTCTTGCCCTTCATTCGAAGGGGCCGCCGACCGGACCCCGGAACCAATGCGGATTCTGATATGGAGTCCGGCGCAAAGTCCGGGAGGATGCCTTGTGGCGCCTCCGGAGCCTCCCCTTGATGGGTCCCTTCTTGGGATCCCACCTCGGCGTCCTCGGTGTCGCGAGGGGTGGAGGCGGTCGGGATGGAGTCTACATCCGGCGGAGCCAGCGACCCGCTTCGATGAAGCGGGAGATCATCACTGGCGGACTTGAGCAGCATGCGGCATCGAATGACACTATGTGGCGAAAAAAAGAAATTATAAATCATTCAGGAATCCGGATACTTATGATCTCGCGGAGGCTGGCCCTTGAAGGCCATTCTTCCTCGCCAATGTTGATGTTGGCGGAGCTGTCCGGGAATAGTCCTTCCCTCTTGGACCCTTGGCCTCCCCTGTTGGGGAAGCCTTCCTCTTCCTCTCTCCTCCTGCGGAGAGAGTCCTCTTCTCCTCCTTGTTTTCGGGGAGAGTCCGCCCGAGTCGTCGGACACCTGAAAGGAACTCTTCGAGCACCGTGGCCTCCTTCTTGGCCTTCTTCTCGGCACCACGTTCGGTGCGGAACCAGCAACCTCGCTAGGCGGCGTCTCTTGGATTTTACGGCATAGGAGCCGGGCGGATAATCTGCTCCGCCTTCCTCATCGATCTGTCAAAGGAAAAGGGAAATTAAAACCGCATAGAGTCAAACTATGAAAAGCAAGTGTCCCGTAAAGGGTAGAATCACTTACCTCGTTTGCTTGGCGCTGCGGCGAAATCCGCGATCTTGATCGCGGATGCGAAACTTCGCCCTTGAACAGCACCCTCCAGCGCCTTCAGTGCGTCGTGTCGAAGAGCCCACTCAGCGCTGGTGCTGTTCCGGATCGAACTCCACAGATTGAATGCCCTCTTGGCATGGGAGAATCCGGCGGACGAGCATGACTTGGACCACGTTAACCAGCTGAGCTTCTTCACCAGCTTCGGATACGGGCTTGGAGTCCGTCGGCTCCTCCGAACTACCCCACAAGCAAGCCCTTCTCTTTCCGGGAGGTGAGCTGCGTGGGGATACCAGATCTGAACTTCGGGGCCGCCGCCCATGTAGGGTCCGCTGCTCGGTGATATAGAACCACCCGATTGCCACCCCTTGACGGATTCCACGAAGGCCCTTGAACCAAAGGACATTGGGCATCTTGCCCAACATGGCGCCTCCGCACTCCGGCAGTGCCCTTCACTACCTTCGCTTGACATTGAAGGTCTTGAGCCACAAGGCGAAGTGGGGCTGGATGCAGAGGAAGGCCTCACACCTGACGATAAGCGCCGAGATGTTGAGGATGAAGTTTGGCGCGGATCATGGAAATCCAGGCCGTAGTAGAACATGAGCCCCGGACAAAGGGGTGAAGTGGAAAGCCCAGTCCAGCGGAGGAAGTGGGGAAGGAAAACGACCCTCTCATGGGGCCTGGGGGTGGGGATGAGCTGCCCTCGTCGGACAACCGGTCGCGATGTCGCCGGAGAGGTATCCGCGCCCGCGCAGTTTGCGATGTGCTCCTCCTTAGCGGTGGAGGCCAACCATTTACCTCCGCTCCGGACATGGTCGGAGAAGGTTGAGACGAGATCTTGCGAACTTGGGCGCTGGAGCTCGAGTCTTGTGGAGATGGATAAGCAAAGGAGGAAGAAGGCGTGGGTGAGAAGGTAAATCCTTATCCCTTATATGGGCGGCGAAGTCTGCGTCCCCACCGCCTGGTAAAACTCGCTTATCTCCCAAGCATCACCATCAATGGCGCGGTTGGGTTACCCACGTCCGTATTGATGAGAATCCGGATTAAGGGAAACATGATCTCTGCCCGACAAGGCGTGCCAAGAAACCGCTTAGCTAAATCGCTTGAGGTGGTAGAGTAAAAAACGATTTAAATAATGGCTTGGTAGTGGCGTGATGTCATGCCGCAGAAAACGTCAGCAGATTGAACTTGTGTATATATTATTCTCTCTACGGTGGAATGTGGAATTTATTTTGCAGAGCCGGACACTATCCTCGTGTTCACAATCTTCTATCATTCGAGGAGGAACCCGCCTTGCAATGCCAAGCAATATCGCACGGACTTATCATCATTGAAGCCTGGTTCAGGGGCTCTTGAGGAGTCTGGATTAGGGGTGTCCGGATAGCGGACTACCATCATCACTGAACTATCATTGGCGGACTATCATCATCGACCGGACTCCAAGACTATGAAGATACAAGATTGAAGACTTCGCCCGTGTCCGGATGGGACTTTCCTTGGCGTGGAAGGCAAGCTTGGCGATCTGGATATGTAGATCTCCTACCATTGTAACCGACTCTATGTAACCCTAGCCCTCTCCGGTGTCTATATAAACCGGATGGCTCTAGTCCGTGGGACTCGAACAACAACCCTTACAATCATACCATAGGCTAGCTTCTAGGGTTTAGCCTCCTTGATCTCGTGGTAGATCCACTCTTGTAAACATCCACAATATCAATATCAATCAAGCAGGGCGTGGGTTTTACCTCCATCAAGAGGGCCCAACACAGGTAAAACATCGTGCCCCTTGTCTCCTGTTACCATCCGCCTAGACGCACAGTTCGGGATCCCCTACCCGAGATCCGCCGGTTTTGACACCGACACCCTTCCTTATATATGTTGAAGGGGCGGTGAGGGAGTCCCGGATTAGGGGGTGTCCGGATAGCCGGACTATGACCTTTGGCCGGACTCCTGGACTATGTAACGCCCCGGATTCGATGCGCCAGGTGTCCGTCAATTATTCGCCGTTGTTGCCATGTCATTTGCTTGCGTGTTGCACTTTGCCATGTCATCATCTGCATTTCATATCATGTCATCATGTGCATCGCTTTTGCATACGTGTTCGTCTCATGCATCCGAGCATTTTCCCCGTTGTCCGTTTTGCAATCCGGCACTCCTATGTCTCCCGGCGCACCCTTTTACCTCTTTTCGTGTGCGGGTGTTAAACTTTCTCAGAATGGCCCGAGGTTTGTCAAGCGGCCTTGGTACAACACCGGTAGACCGCCTATCAAGTTTCGTGCCATTTGGAGGTCGTTTGGTACTCCAACGGTTAACCGGGTAACCGTACAAGCCTCTTTTGTATTGCAGCCCAACACCCCTTCCAAAGTGGCCCAAAACCCAGCAAACTCCCCTCCATGCTCTCCGCCGTTCGATCACGATCGCGTGGCCGAAAACCGCATCTCATTTGGACTCTCCTAGCTCCCTCTACCTATAAATATGTGCTCCCCTCCCGAAAATCGCGGATGAATCCCCAAAACCCTAGATCAAATCGCCCCAGCCGCGCCGGACATGTCCGCCCGCCACGGACGTCGTCCGCCGCCGCCCTCGCGAATCCCGCGCCCCACGTCAGCTCCCGCCGCCCGTCTCCACAGCCGGGCCCTTTCGGCCATCGCGAAACCCGCCCGGGCCGCCTCGGGCCCAGCCCGCCGCCGCCGCCCGTCCGGCCCCAGCGCGGCGCCGCCGCCGCCTGCCCGCCCGCCCGCCCGCCCGGCCGCCTCCCTCCGCCGCCGCCCGCCGCATCTGCCGCCTCCACCCGCGCCTCCGCCCGTTCGCCTCTCTCCGCCGCCTCGCCTCGCCCGGCGCCCGGTCCCCCCTCGGCCGCCGCCCGCGCTGGCGCGCGCCAGCACACCAGCGCCGAGCCTGTCCGCCATAGCGCCGCCCGCCGATGCCCCGTCGCCGCGGCCTCCGCCTCCTCCGCGCCCGAGCTCGCCGCCCATCTCCTCCAGCCCGGCGCTGCCATCGCCGCCGCCTCGCCCCGAAACCCCTCCTCGCCGGAGCCGCCCGCCGCTTCGCGGAGTTCGTCTCCGGTGAGATCTCGTCGGGTGGGCGAGATCCACCCATCCCTCAACCAAGCGGCGGATCCGTCCCGCATCAAGCGCCGTCCCGCTCCGCTTCGATCCCGTTGACTTTCGCGGAGGTGATTTTCGTCTAAGTCCCCGAATCTGCTAATATTTTCATGCATTTTCATCGCATCATAACTCTGCATCCGTAGCTCCGTTTCGTGCGTGTAATATGTCAAATTGTTCGCCTCGATGAGTAGATCATTTCATCTCATTGCATCATTTTCATTTGAGCTCATCTTGATGCCCGAAATGCTGTTGGAAGTCTGATTCTTATCAGAACATTCACTTTTGTCATTTTTGCCATGATTGATGTGTGCACCCTATGAACTTGAGTCCCACATGTGTTTTGTTCTATGCCATGCCATCTTTACAGGGGTGTATGCCATGTATTTTTGTGATCTCTGTGGTGACTAGCACAAGCATGCAAACTAGGCTTCATGATGTTGCTGATTTCAGCCCTGTTTTGCTGATATTTTCATGCCATGTTAACTTGATGCTACAGAGAGTTCCATGCTTATTTTGAGATACTTCAGTAAGGATGTTTTGTTATACATGTCTCGCTCTATCCATCCATGCCCTTGTTTGCAATTATGGAGTGCCATAGCTTGAGTCAATCGAGCTCTACTTTTGCTATAAAATGTTTCCTGGCAGATTGTTTACATGTTATTCAATTTTGCCAAGGTTGTTGTAGTTGATCCGTGTATGCTATGATGTTGTTCTTGCCATGTATATCTTCTATGCCATGTCTTCTTACTGTTGGTTGCCTTGCCATGCCATGTATTGCTCTGTGGTGAGTCGTTCAAGCTCACCAACATGCCTACTTGTTGTTGTTCCTGCCATGTTTGAATCTGTAATATAACTTGCCATGTTTACATGGGTACCATCATATTTTCTGATCCTTTTTGGCTCATGGTCAGTAAGGGGCTTTTGTTCTATGCATTAATTAGTATCATGCCATGCCTTTGGTTGCCATGATAAGTTCCTGTAACATGTTGTTTGATAGCTCTAAACATTGCAACTTTGATGTTATTTACGCAATGCACTAAATCTGTTATAATTTGCAATCTTGCCATGTGTTTTGAGCATGTTCTAGTGATTTCTGGAGATAGCTCAGTGTTCATGTTTTGTCATGCTTTACCTGTACATCATGCTCATGCCTTTTGTTATTATGTTTGGGTGATGTAGCTTGTTGTTTTGATGCTTGCAATATGCCTAGTTGCTGTTTTGGACAGATTGTTGTCATGACTTGTATAGGGTGTATGTGTTGAACCGTTGCTCCGTTTTGGGTGTGCTCTATATGAAACTTGCTTGATTTTGCATGTAGCTTCATATTATCATGTTGCATCCATGTTTTGAGGTGTTTGCTTGATGTTTGTATGCATTTTGCATCAATGCCATGTTTAACTTGTTTTGCTCATATCTTCTAGGCCGTAGCTCCGAATCCAATGAACTTTATATGTAACTTGACTAGAATTTCGTGTAGATCAGCGTGGTGCATCTTAACTTGCTGTTTAACAACTTGAACATAAATTTATTCAGATCTGGGCCAATTTTGAAATTTGCATATGAGGACTTATCGGAATTGTTATATGTTGTTCCCGGCCTCATTTAAACTTGCCTTGATGTGTTGCTCTTGTATGCATCATCTCTTGCCATGAGTAGCTTCATGTAGCTGGTCATGCATCATGCTTGTTGTGCATCATGCCTTGTTCAAGTGGAGTGTTTACCATGTTGTGTGCTTCTTCTTGTTAGTTCCCGTTTCGTTGCGATCGTGAGGATTCGTTCGTCTACGCTTGGTTCGGCTACTTCCGTTCGTCTTCTTCATGGACTCGTTCTTCTTCCTTGTGGGATTTCAGGCAAGATGACCGCTACCCTGGATCTCACTACTATCATTGCTATGCTAGTTGCTTCGTTCTATCGCTATGCTGCGCTACCTATTACCTGTTTATCAAGCCATCCCAAATTGCCATGTCAGCCTCTAAACTTTTGCACCCTTCCTAGCAAACCGTTGTTTGGCTATGTTACCGCTTTGCTCAGCCCCTCTTATAGCGTTGTTAGTTGCAGGTGAAGATGAAGTTTGTTCCTTTTTGGAACATGGAGATGTTGTTCCTTGTTGGAACATGTTTACTTGTTGGGATATCACAATATATCTTATATCATTAATGCATCTATATACTTGGTAAATGGTGGAAGGCTCGGCCTTATGCCTGGTGTTTTGTTCCACTATTGCCGCCCTAGTTTCCATCATATCGGTATTATGTTCCCGGATTTTGCGTCCCTAACGCGGTCGGGTGATTTATGGGACCCCCTTGACAGTTCGCTTTGAATAAGACTTTTCCAGCAAGGCCCAACATTGGTTTTACCATTTGCCTCACCACCACCTACTTTTCCCTTGGGAGTCGCTCTCTCGAGGGTCATCTTTATTTTAGCCCCCCCGGGCCAGTGCTTCTCTAAGTGCTGGTTCGAACCGAGCACCGTCAAGGCCACCTTAGGGCAACTTGAGGATTGGTTTTACTCGAGCTTTGTCTCATCCGGTGTTGCCACGAGAACGAGATATGTGCAGCTCCTATCGGGATTGTCGGCGCATCGGGCGGTCTTGCTGGTCTTGTTTTATTGCTGTCGAAATGTCTTGTAGCCGGGATTCCGAGACTGATCGGGTCTTCCCGGGGAGAAGGAATATCCTTCGTTGATCGCGAGAGCTTATCATGGGCTAAGTTGGGACACCCCTGCAGGGTTTGAACTTTCGAAAGCCGTGCCTGCGGTTATGTGGCAGATGGGAATTTGTTAATGTCCGGTTGTAGAAAACCCGAAGTTGATCTCAATTAAAATACACCAACCGTGTGCGTAACCGTGAGTGTCTCTTTTCGGGGTTGATCGAGAGGAGAACACGGTTTCTGGGTTATGTCTGACGTAAGTAGGAGTTCAGGATCACTTCTTGATCATTACTAGTTGACGACCGTTCCTTTGTTTCTCTTCTCGCTCTCATTTGCGTTGGTTAGCCACCATATATGCTTAGTCGCTGCTACAACCTCACCACTTTATCCCTTCCTTTCCCATTAAGCTTTGCTAGTCTTGATACCCATGGTAATGGGATTGCTGAGTCCTCGTGGCTCACAGATTACTACACCACCAGTTGCAGGTACAGGTTATGCGATGATCATGACGTGAGAGCGATGTTTGCTTGTTCGGAGTTCTTCCTCTGCTTCTTCTTCGATCAGGGGATAGGTTCCAGGTCGGCAGCCTGGGCTAGCAGGGTGGATGTCGTTTGAGTTTCTGTTTATGTTTCATCCGTAGTCGGATGTTGATCTTGTATATGATGTTGTTGTATTCATGTGACATTGTATGTCTTGTATGTACCCCCACTATTATGTACTGTTGATGTAATGATATCCACCTTGCAAAAGCGTTTCAATATGCGGGTCTATCCTTGGTGGGACCGTCGAGTTCCCTTTGGATAGGGTCGCATATTGGGCGTGACAAGTTGGTATCAGAGCCTCGACCGACCCTAGGAGCCCCCTTGTTTGATCGTGTAATTTGGCCGTTGTTGAGTCTAGAAGAAAACTATTTTCGGAGTCTAGTTATATCGGAGAGTAGAATTCTTTTTACTCCTCAGCCCCTTCGTCGCTCTGGTGAGGAATCTTGACGTAGGTGTTTTGAATTACTTATCTTCCCCCTCAAAAATTTTCTGTAGGATCACGCAGTTGGTTTTCCGGTAGTTTTTCCTCAGCTCTTTTCATCCGGTGCATTTCTCGTCAAGTCGACTCGAGCCTCTTCATCTTTGCAAGTTCAATCCTCAGCTCTTCCTCCGACGTCGTTGTTTTTCCTTGTCCGAAGTTGTCCTTGTTTTTCCCACCCGCCCTCCCTTCTTCCTCTCGGAACCGGAGTCCGTAATCGAGTATCCATCCTACTCATGTGAAGTTTTTGCTCTCTCTCCTCAATGATTTCAACAGGTGTTGTCTCTTCAAGATATTCGTCGGTTTCCCCTTCCAAATTGCTTTTGTTTTTCCCGCCCTCCCACCCCTTTTATTTCTGGAGTCTGAGTCTTTATTCGAGCAATCAATTTCATTCGTGTGGAGCCTCTTCAGTCTTCCCTCAATTATTGTAACCGGTGAATTCTCGTCTAGTTCGTCATTCTCCATCTCTTTCTTTTCCGGTGGACTCAATTCAAGTTTTTCGGGTTGAGCACATTCTTTTCCTTGGATCAAGTGTTTTCCCTGCTCGTTCGTTTCTCGCCAGTTTATCCTTCCGGAGTGTGCAAGACATCTCAAGAGATTCGAATTAATTCGAGGTTGTCACCTCAGTCAAATATTTCAATCGTTCCGGTGCATCATTTCTCATTCAACAATCCTTTCCAACGGTGTTTTCTTTTAGTGGGCCCTAACCCACAGGTCTTTTCCCAGGATCTTACCTGACTCTTTTAATTTCCCCGGAGCTATTCTCAATTCTTTTCAAGTGTGACGTAAGAATGGATTCCATCAGTCACATGCCTTGTCAAGATCGATTTCAAATCATTTTCATTTTTGGCTCAACCTCTTCGCTTTTCGTTCCCCCGGAGTGCCTTAACAATTTTGGTGGAGTTTCTCGTCGTCATTTGAAGACCGAAGTAGAGTTTCTCTTAAATCTTGTCCGTTCTCCCGAAGGTTCATGGTGCTAGCTCGATGTTATCCTATCATGTTGTTTCCAGTGGTGCAATTCTTTTCATCCATCCGGAGTATTTCAGGAGTTACTTTCCGTCTCAATCATCCGGAGGCCGTCTTTTCGGAAGATTTCTTCGTTCCAAGTTTTCAAAGTCGTTCTCCAATTATTCTCTAGCATATTGGCTCTTCTAATTCTTTCCGGCGATTCGTTCTCTTCTCTTCGTTCATTTTCATTTCTAACGGTGGTTCGTTCAAGATTCTCTTTCCTTGATTATCATTTTAATCCATTTGTTCTTTTGAATCCTACCGGTGGTTCATGAAGACTTTCTCAAGTTTTGTGCTATATTCCCCTTAATCCTTTTTCGACAAGAATAAGTAGTATGCAGATCCATTGTTTGTCATCAATTTAATTTGATGAAGGATAAGCATACAATAAATCTTATTCTTATTTCCTCAAAGTGATTAATATTTTTCTTCGGAGTTTGTTCGTGAGGAATAAATTCTAGTTCCAAGTGTTTTCATCTTTTCTTTTCCGGAGTTCAAATTTCCCTCGACCATCTCGTCGGAACCTCCATCTAAATCATCGCAGGCTCATCTTATTCTTTCTTCCTTCAATTTTATCTCGTCATCCTTTTTGTCACCGGAGTTCTTCAGGTGGTTCTCCATGATTTAATCTTTTCTTCAAGAGTTCATCAAGACTTTGTTGGTGGAGCTCAAGTATCTTCCTTCTTGCATCTCAAAGTGCAATTAATCCTCCATATCCTTTCGAAGTGGAGTTTTGCATTTCTTCGTTCTCCTCAGCTATTTAATCTTTTCCGTTTGTGGTAGGTTATAACCTCATAATTTTTGAGAGGTTATCCATAAGTCCACATAAAGCTTATTCTTTCCTGGTTGATTTTTTCAACAACTCCGTTCAATCTTTTCTTCTAAGATTGCTTTCGATTTCATTCGTGGCACAAGTTGTCATTTTCTTCTCCGTTCTTTTCATTCAACTCTTTCAATTCTTTCCGGAGGTTTTGTGTCATGTCGTCAAGTGTCATTCCATCTTGTGAAGTTCAGGTTCTATTCCTCCATGTTTCAGCCGGAGTGCTGCCTAAATCCTTTCAGTCTTATTCGTTTCTTTTCTCATTCTAACCACTCCGGTTAAAACGAGTGGTTTCATAGTCTATCTGATTCCGTGAGTTTTGATTCTCGTCATTCTCGTCGTTCCTCTCTTCTTCTCGAATGCTCTCGATTCTTCGCTTCTTCTCTTCAGTTCTTGTTTCACCTCATCCTTTTTCCCTTCCGTCTCGGTCCTAAGATCTCGGGACGAGATCTCTTGTTAGTGGAGGAGTGTTGTAACGCCCCGGATTCGATGCGCCAGGTGTCCGTCAATTATTCGCCGTCGTTGCCATGTCATTTGCTTGCTTGTTGCACTTTGCCATGTCATCATCTGCATTTCATATCATGTCATCATGTGCATCGCTTTTGCATACGTGTTCGTCTCATGCATCCGAGCATTTTCCCCGTTGTCCGTTTTGCAATCCGGCACTCCTATGTCTCCCGGCGCCCCCTTTTACCTCTTTTCGTGTGCGGGTGTTAAACTTTCTCGGAATGGCCCGAGGTTTGTCAAGCGCCTTTGGTACAGCACCGGTAGACCGCCTGTCAAGTTTCATGCCATTTGGAGGTCGTTTGGTACTCCAACGGTTAACCGGGTAACCGTACAAGCCTCTTTTGTATTGCAGCCCAACACCCCTTCCAAAGTGGCCCAAAACCCAGCAAACTCCCCTCCATGCTCTCCGCCGTTCGATCACGATCGTGTGGCCGAAAACCGCACCTCATTTGGACTCTCCTAGCTCCCTCTACCTATAAATATGTGCTCCCCTCCCGAAAATCGCGGATGAATCCCCAAAACCCTAGATCAAATCGCCCCCGCCGCGCCGGACATGTCCGCCCGCCACCGGACGTCGTCCGCCCGCCGCCCTCCGCCGAATCGCGCCCGCCACGTCAGCTCCCGCCGCCCGTCTCCACAGCAGGCCCTTTCGGCCCATCGCGAGCCCGCCCGGCCGCCTCGGGCCCGCCGCCCGCCGCCGCCCGTCCGGCCCCAGCGCGCGCGCCGCCGCCGCCAGCGCGCCCCCATCCGCCCGGCCGCGCCGCCGCCCTGCCGCCATCATGGCGCCCGCTCGCCGGAGCACGCGCGCCTCCGCCCGTCGCCTCTCTCCGCCGCCTCGCCTCGCCCGGCGCCCGGTCCCCGACTCCGCCGCCCGCCGCCGCGCGCGCCGCCCAGCTTCGCGCCCGAAACCCGTCCGCCATGGCGCCGCCCGCCTGTGCGCCGCCCCGCGCCCTCCGCCTCCTCCGCGCCCGAGCTTCGCCGCCCATCTCCTCCACTGCCCCATCGCCGCCGCCTCGCCAGCGCCCGAGCCTCCTCCGCGAGTCGCCCGCCTTCCGCGGAGTTCGTCTCCGGTGAGATCTCGTCGGGATGGACAAGATCCACCCATCCCTCCAACCAAACGGCCGGATCCGTCCCGCACCGCGCCGTCCCGCTCCGCTCGATCCCGCGTTGACTTTCGCGGTGGTGATTTTCGTCTAAGTCCCCGAATCTGCTAATATTTTCATGCATTTTCATCGCATCATAACTCTGCATCCGTAGCTCCGTTTCGTGCGTGTAATATATCAAATTGTTCGACTCGATGAGTAGATATTTCATCTCATTGCATCATTTTCATTTGAGCTCATCTTGGTGCCCGAAATGCTGTTGGAAGAGTGCTATGTGATGTTAGTTTCTGATTCTTATCAGAACATTCACTTTTGTCATTTTTTCCATGATTGATGTGTGCACCCTATGAACTTGAGTCCCACATGTGTTTTGTTCTATGCCATGCCATCTTTACAGGGGTGTATGCCATGTATTTTTTGTGATCTCTGTGGTGACTAGCACAAGCATGCAAACTAGGCTTCATGATGTTGCTGATTTCAGCCCTGTTTTGCTGATATTTTCATGTCATGTTAACTTGATGCTACAGAGAGTTCCATGCTTATTTTGAGATACTTCAGTAAGGATGTTTTGTTATACATGTCTCGCTCTATCCATCCATGCCCTTGTTTGCAATTATGGTGTGCCGTAGCTTGAGTCAATCGAGCTCTACTTTTGCTATAAAATGTTTCCTGGCAGATTGTTTACATGTTATTCAATTTTGCCAAGGTTGTTGTAGTTGATCCGTGTATGCTATGATGTTGTTCTTTCCATGTATATCTTCTATGCCATGTCTTCTTACTGTTGGTTGCCTTGCCATGCCATGTATTGCTCTGTGGTGAGTCGTTCAAGCTCACCAACATGCCTACTTGTTGTTGTTCCTGCCATGTTTGAATCTGTAATATAACTTGCTATGTTTACATGGGTGCCATCATATTTTCTGATCCTTTTTGGCTCATGGTCAGTAAGGGACTTTTGTTCTATGCATTAATTAGTATCATGCCATGCCTTTGGTTGCCATGATAAGTTCCTGTAACATGTTGTTTGATAGCTCTAAACATTGCAACCTGATGTTATTTCTGCAATGCCTGAAACTGTTATAATTTGCAATCTTGCCATGTGTTTTGAGCATGTTCTAGTGATTTCTGGAGATAGCTCAGTGTTCATGTTTTGTCATGCTTTACCTGTAGATCATGCTCATGCCTTTTGTTATTATGTTTGGGTGCTGTAGCTTGTTGTTTTGATGCTTGCAATATGCCTAGTTGCTGTTTTGGACAGATTGTTGTCATGACTTGTATAGGGTGTATGTGTTGAACCGTTGCTCCGTTTTGGGTGTGCTCTATATGAAACTTGCTTGATTTTGCATGTAGCTTCATATTATCATGTTGCATCCATGTTTTGAGGTGTTTGCTTGATGTTTGTATGCATTTTGCATCAATGCCATGTTTAACTTGTTTTGCTCATATCTTCTAGGCCGTAGCTCCGAATCCAATGAACTTTATATGTAACTTGACTAGAATTTCGTGTAGATCAGCGTGGTGCATCTTAACTTACTGTTTAACAACTTGAACATAAATTTATTCAGATCTGGGCCAATTTCGAAATTTGCATATGAGGACTTACCGGAATTGTTATATGTTGTTCCCGGCCTCATTTAAACTTGCCTTGATGTGTTGCTCTTGTATGCATCATCTCTTGCCATGAGTAGCTTCATGTAGCTGGTCATGCATCATGCTTGTTGTGCATCATGCCTTGTTCATGTGGAGTGTTACCATGTTGTGTGCTTCTTCTTGTTAGTTCACGTTTCGTTGCGATCGTGAGGATTCGTTCGTCTACGCTTGGTTCGGCTACTTCCGTTCGTCTTCTTCATGGACTCGTTCTTCTTCCTTGTGGGATTTCAGGCAAGATGACCGCTACCCTGGATCTCACTACTATCATTGCTATGCTAGTTGCTTCGTTCTATCGCTATGCTGCGCTACCTATTACCTATTTATCAAGCCATCCCAAATTGCCATGTCAGCCTCTAAACTTTTGCACCCTTCCTAGCAAACCGTTGTTTGGCTATGTTACCGCTTTGCTCAGCCCCTCTTATAGCGTTGTTAGTTGCAGGTGAAGATGAAGTTTGTTCCTTTTGGAACATGGAGATGTTGTTCCTTGTTGGAACATGTTTACTTGTTGGGATATCACAATATATCTTATATCATTAATGCATCTATATACTTGGTAAATGGTGGAAGGCTCGGCCTTATGCCTGGTGTTTTGTTCCACTCTTGCCGCCCTAGTTTCCGTCATATCGGTATTATGTTCCCGGATTTTGCGTCCCTAACGCGGTCGGGTGATTTATGGGACCCCCTTGACAGTTCGCTTTGAATAAGACTTTTCCAGCAAGGCCCAACATTGGTTTTACCATTTGCCTCACCACCACCTACTTTTCCCTTGGGAGTCGCTCTCTTGAGGGTCATCTTTATTTTAGCCCCCCCGGGCCAGTGCTTCTCTAAGTGCTGGTTCGAACCGAGCCGCCTGCGGGGCCACCTTGGGGCAACTTGAGGATTGGTTTTACTCGTAGCCTGTCTCATCCGGTGTTGCCCTGAGAACGAGATATGTGCAGCTCCTATCGGGATTGTCGGCGCATCGGGCGGTCTTGCTGGTCTTGTTTTATTGCTGTTGAAATGTCTTGTAGCCGGATTCGAGACTGATCGGGTCTTCCGGGAGAAGGAATATCCTTCGTTGATCGCGAGAGCTTATCATGGGCTAAGTTGGGACACCCTGCAGGGTTTGAACTTTGAAAGCCGTGCCCGCGGTTATGTGGCAGATGGGAATTTGTTAATGTCGGTTGTAGAAAACCCGGTTGATCTCAATTAAAATACACCAACCGTAGCGTAACCGTGAGTGTCTCTTTTCGGGTTGATCGAGAGGAGAACACGGTTTCGGGTTATGTCGGCGTAAGTAGGAGTTCAGGATCACTTCTTGATCATTACTAGTTGACGACCGTTCCTTTGTTTCTCTTCTCGCTCTCATTTGCGTTGGTTAGCCACCATATATGCTTAGTCGCTGCTGCAACCTCACCACTTTATCCCTTCCTTTCCCATTAAGCTTTGCTAGTCTTGATACCCATGGTAATGGGATTGCTGAGTCCTCGTGGCTCACAGATTACTACACCACCAGTTGCAGGTACAGGTTATGCGATGATCATGGCGTGAGAGCGATGTTTGCTTGTTGGAGTTCTTCTCTGCTTCTTCTTCGATCGGGGATAGGTTCGGTGTCGGCAGCCTGGGCTAGCAGGGTGGATGTCGTTTGAGTTTCTGTTTATGTTTCATCCGTAGTCGGATGTTGATCTTGTATATGATGTTGTTGTATTCATGTGACATTGTATGTCTTGTATGTACCCCCACTATTATGTACTGTTGATGTAATGATATCCACCTTGCAAAAGCGTTTCAATATGCGGGTCTATCCTTGGTGGGACCGTCGAGTTCCTTTTGGATAGGGTCGCATATTGGGCGTGACAGACTATGAAGATACAAGATTGAAGACTTCGTCCCGTGTCCGGATGGGACTTTCCTTGGCGTGGAAGGCAAGCTTGGCGATACGGATATGTAGATCTCCTACCATTGTAACCGACTCTATGTAACCCTAACCCTCTTCGTGCCTATATAAACCGGAGGGTTTTAGTCCGTGGGGCGAACAACAATCATACCATAGGCTAGCTTCTAGGATTTAGCCTCTCGATCTCGTGGTAGATCTACTCTTGTACTACCCATATCATCAATATTAATCAAGCGGGGTAGGGTTTTACCTCCATCGAGAGGGCCCAACCTGGTAAAAACATCGTGTCCCTTGTCTCCTGTTACCATCCGCCTAGACGCACAGTTCGGGACCCCCTACCCGAGATCCGCCGGTTTTGACACCGACATTGGTGCTTTCATTGAGAGTTACTCTGGGTGGTCGCCGTCAGGAAGGATGCCTCATCTCGTCTTTAAAGACAGCACTATTGCTAAAGAAGCTTTGGTTGTCGGCCAAACTCTCCGGCTAGGCGGTTTTCTTATGACTGCCTGTTCGGCCACCGCGCCGACGATGACTTTTCGGGTCATCGAAAGCAATCTTCACGTTAACTCGGAACTCGCCGAGCAGTTACATCCGATGGAGCTCTCTTAAACGAGCTCTTGGATTGCATCGCCGCCCTGGGAGTCGCTACAGACTATGATCAGATTGGGCCTAAACCCGATCTGAGAGAGATTAACTCTCCCCATGTTACCCACCACGTTGCTGTGGTAGAGGAACAATACGGCGACCCTTCTTCTATCTTAAGGACTAGCTACGTCCGGTTCCCGATCCCTCCATGCGGATTCCCGGAGGAGAGGACGTCGATCAAGACCTGAACCTAAAGTCGGCAGCGGGCTAGATTCATTGGACAACATCCAAGAATCCAAGCTTCCAAGTTCGAAGCTCCTTAGCCCTTAAGTCTCAGATTAGGCGAGGTTCGGATTTAATTCCACCGCCCACCCAAACATAAGTGACCTATCTCAAATTCGGCAAGAGCCCGCAAAACGATTACACCATTCTTTGGGCGATTCCTCTGGTTATGGACAGGATAAAGGACTGCCAGCGAGGAGGACGCAATCTCATTCTTCGCAATAATTGCACGGACAACGGGATCCTCAACGCTATAAGTCACCGTGACATTACACTTTGCCGACTTGGCGTCCATAATACGGAAATCTTGTGCGATGGAAAGCGCTGGAAAATCGAAGCAAGATTTTGGGACAATCCGCCTTGAATACAACCCCATCCGAAATAAAAGGGTGCATCATCGCCAGCACACAGGTTAAATACCGAAAGCAAAAACCCTCTATAGGGCATGGAACCGTCTTTGGAGGGATGGCTCAATGGACCTGTAAAATTCATAGTCAGAGGGCGCCACTCCAACTCATAGCCTTAGAGCATGTTGGATACTATGGAAGGTGGCCAAAAGTGGCGAAGAGCTTCTAGCTCTAGAGCACCAGCCCAGGGATACCAGTACGGTATTAACAATCTTCAAGACTTTCGCATCAAATAATATGCGGAAACGGACACTCCGTAGCCTTGCCGAAGTCTACCAAGTAGCAACAATAAACCCATGGAGTGACACGGCTATTACCTTTAATGCCAGTGACGAACCTAAATTCCGAACAGCCCGAGCACCAGCCGCATTGGTCCTCAGTCCGATAGTGGATGGCTTTCGCCTTACCAAGGTACTCATGGACAGTGTCAGTGGATTGAACCTCATTTACGAGGAAACCCTCCGAAAAATGGAAATAGACTGGAGCCGCATTGAGCGAAGCAGCACAACCTTTCGAGGAATAATCCCCAGTCGGGAAGCATGTTGTACAGGAAAAATCACACTGGATGTGGTGTTCGGCACGCCGGATAATTACAGGTCCGAGGAGGTCACATTCCAAGTGGTCCCGTTCAGCAGCAGATACCACGCTCTATTAGGGCGAAAGGCATTCACAATTTTTCAAGCTATACCCCATTATGGGTACATGAAGCTCAAAATGCCCGGGCCCAACGAAATCATCACTCTTGCTAGTGACCCGGACATAGCACTCCGTGCCGAAAATAAGACAGCCAGACCGCCCTTGAGGCACTATCCAAAGCCCAATGACCGAGGAACTCCTGCGCTGTGCTCAATGGTGAATAGGGACGATGTGATACTCAATAAGAGATCCAAGTCCACCTCCTTTAAACCGCGATTTAAATAGTCAAATTCCAAGTCCATCCAGCGGACGCTATAAAAACGGCCTCCATCGGGCACAATTAAATCTGATGTAGACGCCGCACTAAGAGAATTCCTCACGCGAAAATTGGGACATTTTGCTCGGCACCCTTCAGACATGCCAGAATCCCACCCGGCTGGCGAGCACAGCCTAAACATCCTAAAAGGATTCAAGCCGATCAAACAGGCTCTTGGCGTTTTCGAACCCAAGAGACATGCCATGGGAAGGAGCTAGCCAAACTATTGGGCGGATTCATCGGAGATATAAAACATCCGGACTGGCTAGCAAACCTGGTGATGGTACCAAAGAAGAACAAATCCTGGGCGCCTATCGTCGATTTCAAGGACCTCAACAAGGCTTGCCCAAAGGATGCCTTCCCCTCCCGCATCGGTCAAATTATCGGCGCTACCGTGAGACACGATTCGTTGTGCTTCCTCGGCGCATACTCCGTCTACCACCAAATTAAGATGGCAGAGCTGACCAAGCCGCAACGGCATTCATCCTCCATCGTCCCATTCTGCTTCAACACAATGCCCTTGGGCTCAAAACGCCGGCACAACATATCGGCGCATGATTCGGACATGTCGGCAAACCAGATCGGCAAAGCAGAGAAGGCATCGTGAGCGATGTGGTCGTCAAAAGCAAGCATGTCGAAACTCTAGTAGGCGACTTGAGGCTCATATTCGATAATCTCCGAACATATGACATCAAGCTCAACCGGAAAAATGCGTTTTCACCGTACCACCGGAAAGCTCTTGGCTTCATTGTATCCGGTAGAGGAATTGAAGCAAACCCAGCCAAGATCGAGCTCTGTCACAATTGGATATCCCAAAGACCTCAAACAAATACAAAAATTATTTGGATGCGTGGCGGCTCTAAGCGCTTTATCTCCGTTTGGGAGAAGAGGCATTACCCTTTATCGCCTCCTCCGACGCACGAACACTTGAGTGGATTTGATGCCGCCACGGCCGGACTCGAAGAAATAAAAGCCATATTGGCAACAAACCCGGTCCTAGCCGCGCCCAACATGGGCGAACCAATGCTATTATATATCACGGCAACTCATCAAGTTGTAAGCGCGGTGCTCGTTGTCGAACGAGAAACGGACGGACACAAGTCCCCCCTTCAAAAACCAGTTTACTACATGTCCACTGTCCTAACTCTATGCAAGTCACGGTACCTGCATTATCAAAAGATAGCGTACGCGGTGTTTATGGCATCCCGGAAGCTGCGACACTACTTTCAAGAGTGTTCGATAACAGTAGCCTCCGAAGTACCTCTTAACGACATTATAAACAACCGCAACGCGATGGGCCGGATTGCCAAATGGGCCATTGAGCTCCTCCCGTTCGACATAACCTATAAGCCACGGCAAGCTATTAAGTCGCAAGTTTTGGCCGACTTTGTCGCTGAATGGACCGAAGCCGAACTCCCTAAAGAGTACGGCGCATATTCCAACTGGATAATGCACTTCGACGGCTCCAAAATGTTGGCTGGCACAGGGGCTGGCGTCATTCGACGTCCCCAACCGGAATCAGTTCAATCGTACTCCATATAATGTATACGGACTCCAACAACGCAGGCGAATCGAGGCCCTTCTACATGGTCTCGGATGGCGGTCTCCATGGGCATTCAACGCCTAGAGGTGCGCGAGGATTGAACCTCGTGATATCCCAAATAAATGGAACTTTGATGCCAAGGATCCGAAAATGGCAGCTTATCGCAATGCCGTCCTAAAATGTCAGCTCGGTTTGAGGGGCTCAAATTTCACCATATAGCCGGGATAACAACCAGCAACAGACGTGTTAGCGCGCATCGGTATAAGCGCGATGCCGTCCCCAACATCTTCCTAGAAAGGCTGTTCAAGCCATCCGTATTATGGGAGGAGAATCCGGAAATAACAACTGGACCCAACCGCCTTGCCCCACGAAACATTCTCGACACGGTTGGTGGTTACGCCAGCGAAATAACACCCTCATTACGTAATAATGGCAGTCATTGCCCGTGGACAGAACCATTCCTAGCCTACCTAACCAGGCAGGAACTTCCGAGGACCAAAACGAGGCCCGCTGCATAGTGCGGCGATCTAAAGCCTATAAGGTCCATGAGGGAGAGCTTTGTAAGAAAAGCACAACCGGATTCCTTCAAAGGTGTATCTCCGAAGAGGAAGGGCGGAATCTTCTAGCTGAAATTCATGCCGGACTCGGCGGGCACCACGCCGCAGCCCAGGACCTTGTAGGCAAGGCCTTCCGTACAGGATTTTATTGGCCGACGGCCCGGGCAGATGCTCAGGACTTAGTCCAACGATGCGTCCGATGCCAGTTCTTTGCTAATCAAAGCCACATGCCACCCACCGCCCTCAAAACTATACCCATCACCGGCCCTTGGCAGTGCAGGGAGCTTGACATGGTTGGACCCTTAAAGGGAACCCACAAGCAAAAATACCTACTGGTCATGGTGTATAAATTCACCAAATGGATAGAGGCCAAGCTCGTTAAGGCGGCGAATCCGGACGATGATAGACTTCATATCGGGGTCGTACACGTTACGGTGTCCCCAACAACATCATCACCGATAGCGGCACGAACTTTACGGCCGACGAGGTCAAACTCGGTGCAAAAACATGGGCATCAAGCTCGACTACGCTTGATCTATCACCCTCAAACTAACGGTCAAGTCGAGCGAGCAAATGGTATAATTATGGCGGCATCAAACCCAGATTAGTGCGGTCCCTCAAGGAATCTAACACGCCTTTGGGTAGAGGAGCTCGACTCCGTACTGGGGCTGCGGACCACTTGAATCGCACGACCGGATTCACACCATTCTTTATGGTATCGGCGCAGAGGCAGTTCGCCTGCGACATAATTCATGACTCACCTCGGCGTGCGCATATACGAAGAAAGAGAAGCCGAGCTTGATCGGCGGGACAGTTGGGCGCCTTGGAGGAGGAGCGTGGCGTAGCAAAAGCCCGTTCCGCATTCTATCAACAGCAGGCTCGAAGATATCAAAGCAGAAAGTACAGGCCAAAACTTACAATGTTGGCGAGCTAGTTCTCGCTGCCGGACAAGAAAAGGACAAACTCAAGCCCAAATGGGAAGGTCCCTTTATCATCGACCAAGTCCCGATCGGTGGAGCGTACCGTCTGCGAGATGCATTGGATAACCGACTCGAGCGAACCCATGGAGCGCAGCCCATCTCCGAAGATTCTCGCCTAGCGCGGATTACGAGTTCGTCTCCTTCCTCTGTCCATATTTTACACTTTAGCTGTCTTCTATTTTCTCCTTCTCCTCCTTTTTTCCAGCCTGTGAAGGCTCGTTAGCACATTGTTCTTTTTTGCTTGACGCGCTATCCGCTCATTGTACTGGGGGCTTCTTTCACGAAGCTTATTTATAAGGGCTTCATGCCCAATACATGTGTCACACTTCCGCATGTACCTTTTATTCACCATTATATGCATCGATATGACTTAAGTTTTGGCCAAGCTGTTTTCTGGCTCATGTGCTTACCCCTCGTTCCCGATTGTTCGGCTAGGTGGTAAAGGAGCACCTCTGCGATTATTCTTGCCAGTCAGCGGATGTGTACCTCGGTGGGTGAAGCTGAAAGCTAGCGTTCTTAAGAGAATATTGGCGGTGAACTAAAGAAGATTTCTTACCTATTTATTTATCTGCCCCGGATGTTTTTTCTGCTTTTTTGCAGTCCGGACATGCACTTTAGGGCATGCCTCCCGAGAAAGGAACACCTAATGGAACTATTCTCCTAGAAGATGTTTCTTACTAACCATGTAATATAACATAACTAGTTGTGTACTTATGCGATAAAGCACTAATGACCCCTCGCTGGTCTCCACGCATGCCCGATTTTTATATAACCGCGAGGGTATTCGGACACACTCAGGACTCTGGGTCCCGAGGTTGAAGCGAAAAGTTCGCTATGACAAGCGATCTACAATCCGGCTAGAAGGCATTTTACATGTCACCTTAAATTACATAGTCAATTTTACTGATTGTATTCCTCTTCAAGGCCATCTAACAGGTTGTCTAGTTACAGTCCTGCTGGGAATACTTTGCGGCCAATTCTACCTAGCCGTACACTAAGCTCACAGGGATCTCCTTCCCATCGGGCCACACAGGTCCGACCTTGGCCATGTGGTTTGGGTCAGCCTTCGTGTACTGCGTCTTCACCATGGCCCAGGCCTCCCTGGCGCCTTGACGGCAGGCCAATATCTTCCATAATCGGAAGCGCCGCCGCGCTCCCTGGAGCCTCTCTGCAAGCTCCCCAAGGCCTTCGGGCAGGGAGACAGATGGCCACAAGGCCTGGGCGACGCCTTCCATCACCTGCCGAACTCGTTTGTGCAGTTGTAAGAGCTCGGGAAAGAGGTCACCCGTAGAACCGGGCATTTCCTCTGCGGGGCGGCTGTGGCGTACCCTCTGAGACATAACTCGTTAGTCGACTTCCTCGCCGAACTCTTTTTTCAAAGTTCGTTTAAGCACTTACTAAAAATGCAGCGTCGAAGCCGCGATTCTCCTTAACTTAGTCGGACAGTGAGCACGAACATCTTTTAGTTCCTCACCCAGCTGGGTGTTGGCATCTTGGAGATTATTTCTCTCTGCCTCACCCTCGTAAGCACGTTCTCGCCGCCTTTAACCGGCACAAGAGTTGTTGCTTGTCGGATCTACCGGCGCCATCTGCAATGTTATTGTCGATTTATACACCGCCGCACTTCACAACATACTTATCTTTTAAGCGTATATTACGGAGGGGTCTCTTTGGCTTCCCACAGCGGCTTGTGCAGCGTCAAGTTGGGCTTTGCACTCTTCAAGCTCACAGGACAGTTGGGTATTCTTTTACGTAAGATCCTGCACAATAAATGACCCTTCAATCAGTTATTCTAACTATTTCAAGTCTCGGGGCTCTTGGCATATATAACTATTAAATTTCCTCACTCGCATTTCTTTTACATCTTGCTCCGTGGCTCTGGCTAGACCATCTTGGCCGGAACGCAGTGCGATCTCCGAATTGAAGGCGTTCAATGCCTCTTGGGAGAAACATGTATCACGAAGAATTGTCTGCGGCGCCTGTGATTCATGGCACTCTCCACCTCGGAGTTGGTGGCGGACAATCTGTCGGCATCCTCTGTCGGAGGAGCATCCGGCCTTGCGCCTCGTGTTCGCCTCCGCTTGGGCACGGCTTTGGAGCACGGCTGGCGGAGGCTCGATTGGCAACCTCTCCGGGTATAGTCCGCGGCGCTCTTTTTCTGAAGAGGGCACGGCGTTAGTATGCCTTCGGAATAAAACCTGGAATAAGGTGACCGCCATACCATTGCGCCAAGTTTCAATCCGGACCGCACTTCTTTTTAGCTGTTGGGCCATGCTGCCTTGTTGGCTAGCCGCCGCAGGCTCGGCCTTCCGCCTCAAGGGCTCCCCCTGCAAAACACAGTTGGTATACGGTGATCAAACATAAGCACGGATGAATCATTCTCAAAGTATTGGGGCTTCGGTCTCAGTTACCTGTGAGGCTGGAAGTATTCCGGGGTAATCGGCCGTAATGGCAACCAGGGCATTATCAATGTTCAGTTGGTGAAATACCCCATCGATCGGCTCCACCGATATGTCCGGATCCTCTTGGGAGGCCGGATCGAGGAACCATTCCGGATCTTTGGGTTGTGGAGGTAGGCTGTTTATATCCTTTACGTCCCGGCGCAGTTCCTGCGTCGAAATCACAAAATGAGATACTTGACTATGGGAATATGGATCGGATGGGCAAAAAGAAATGTCCGCTTACCCAGCTTGGAGGATTGTTCATAGAAAATCCGTCATGTGGATTGACGCGAAGAAATTCCTCCTCTTCTCCCTTGTACAATGCGGACAAGGTCTTCATCGATCGGTGACCGATCCGGCCCTTCTGACCATGGCGGGTAGCATCATCCTCCCGTTGAAATCCCACATGGGGTGGCCTCTATCTTTGGGCGGCTGCACCCCGAATAATGCATGTGGCCATGACCCGATCATGGTCAGTCCGAATGAGCCAACAACCTTATTCGCTCATCGGGTAAGGACGTCCCGTCATTTTCCCTCCGAGGGCTCCATGGGCGCCAGCTTAGGCATTTCTTCAAAGGAGCATTCTTGAACTCCGGAGGCCGGTCCAAACAGGTCCGCAGGGGACATCTTCTATATAAAACCATTCCGAATGCCAGGTCTTGGACGCCTTCTTCGGGTTCGGATAGATATCCGGTCCGGCGATCGCCATAGTTCGCTCCGCCCACTTGATATATCGACCCCTCCTGAGAACGGGGTACGAGGCAGAACAACCTCTTCCATAGCGCAAAATGAGCCTCGATGCCCAAAAACAGCTCGCAAAGGGCCACGAAGCCCGCAATATGCAGAATGGAGGCGGGCGTAAGGTTGTGCAACCGAGGCCATAGAACTCCGAGAGCCCCCGGAGAAACGGATGAATTGGAAATCCGAGCCCTCTTACCAAATAAGGGACAAGGCATACCCGCTCTCCTTGGGAGGGACTAGGGACGCTCTCCGCTTGTTTTCCGCCCTTATAGGTGGTGAGTCCGGCTCGAACCGGAACCATGAAGGCTGGGGGAGGAAATCCCTTGGTTTGGAGTGTCACTAGCTCGTTGTGCGGGACAGAGCATCTCTCCCAATCTCCAGGCTGAGGACTGGGAGGGCGAGAGGAGGAGCCGCGTCGACTGTCCATGATGGAATGGATTTCTGTCAGATGCGCTCCGATGAAAGCTCGCGAAGGGAAGATGGTGTGATTCAGATCTAGATCCTCGTCTCTTACATAGGCAGCTCATTTGCGCAGCTAGGGGGGTAAATGTAAAAATACCCTGGCTTTTCGCATTCGTTCAACACGTGGAAGATGGCCATTATTGGGCGTGGAAGCCAAGGGCGCGATATTCTGAGAGGCGGACACTATTCAACAGGTACACGGATTTGGAGAAGAACCCGCCTTGCAATGCGAAGACAATCTACGCGCGGACTCGTCGTCATTGAAGCCTGGTTAAAGGCTCTTGAGGAGTCCCGGATTAGGGGTTGTCCGGATAGCCGGACTATGACCTTTGGCCGTACTCTTGGACTATCAAGATACAAGATTGAAGACTTCGTCCCGTGTCCGGATGGGACTTTCCTTGCCGTGGAAGGCAAGCTTGGCGATACGGATATGTAGATCTCCTACCATTGTAACCGACTCTGTGTAACCCTAACCCTCTTCGGTGCCTATATAAACCGGAGGGTTTTAGTCCGTAGGACAAACAACAATCATACCATAGGCTAGCTTCTAGGGTTCAGCCTCTCTGATCTCGTGGTAGATCTACTCTTGTACTACCCACATCATCAATATTAATCAAGCAGGAGTAGGGTTTTACTTCCATCGAGAGGGCCCGAACCTGGGTAAAAACATCGTGTCCCTTGTCTCCTGTTACCATCCGCCTAGACGCACAGTTCGGGACCCCCTACCCGAGATCCGCCGGTTTTGACACCGACAGGCGGGTTACATGTGGAGTCCTATTAGGATTAGGACTAGTCTATCTCTAATACAAACCGGATACAAGTCCTGGTCTTAATTCTTTGTAAGGTAAATATTCGTCATGCCTTTCTTCTTAAAACGGCCCACCATAGCATGATCTGGCCTTCCATAAACCGCTTAGGCGACAGATCTTATCGCTCCTCGACCGCCGCCGGATTACCAATGAATCGTAAACCGCCAGGTCCAAGTGGGTTGCAATGAATCGCCAAACTCTAGCCGGGTCATACATCCGGCAGTTTATACCGCGGGGTATATCCCCGACATTAGCCCCCAGTTTAATTTGGATTCATCCATGTTAAACTGATCTGCAACATAAACACAAGAACAAATTTTTCGGGTTGTGCTCCGGTTTAAATATTCTTGTAAACCGGCACTTGATCATCCTTAAATCCTTGTCATTTCTTGCTTCTAAAAAATCCGAGTGAATAGACCAGTTTCATAATCAATTTGCTTGCGGAAGATATTTTGTAAATAAAAATCCATTTGAATTGGCCTTCAATGTTCTGACTTGACAAAAATATTAGTCTCTGAAATATTCAACTGATATCCAGCTGGCTTGAAGATGTAAAACTTGCCGGTTTATAATTACCACCATTGTCGGGTTATAAAAAATGATAATTTCGGGTCATGATTGTTGCCAACGCCGGTTCATGATTGTTGCCAACGCCGGTTCATGATTACTGATGACGCCGGGTTATGACTGTTGCACACACCAGGCCATCATGATTGGTGACACCGGGTCAATAATTGTTGGTGACGCCGGGTCATAATTATTGCAGACACCGGGTCAAAACTAAAAATTGGAAGATATTTCTCTCTTATATCCATATTACCTATAGCCCCCAAGTCTTGAACAGAACAAAGTGATGATTTGAGACTTGTTTCCATATAATTACTGCCACTTTGAAGAAATCCATGTTGCTCATCTCAGTCACTAGTAAAAACTGAATACTCCATATTATGTAGGCCCCAAGTGTTGGGTTGTCATGCTGCATCAACCTAGGACTTGTAATTGCCTGATGCTCAAAAAACTTCAACCAGTGTAGCACCCAAGGGCCGGGTCATTATGCACTAATGAGTAGGGACTGTATAAATATGATCATGCTTCATTGAATAATAACGTCATATGATGTAACTCCACCATGGGGCTTAAATCCACGTCCACAAGGTTAAGAGCTTTGTGCTTTACCAACTGAGCAGTGGACCCTTGAATATAATATATTAAAACTTGTGTATCTTGAATCATTGATAGGAGCAATTGGTAGCCCCCAAGGGCCGGCTCATTATAATGTGATGAGTCGGGTCTTCAATAAGATGAGCAAAAAATGACTTTGCATTAGCCCCCAAGTGTCATGGTGCATGCTTGCAGCGACATGAGACTTGCATATTTGATATAATCTCAACTTTGAATAAAGTAGCCCCCAAGTGCCGGGTCGTAAGCCTGCAGCGACTCGGGACTATTCCCTCCATTGTAGAATAAATCATATCCATTGATAAAATAATAGCCATTGCGCTAAAGCGACTTTGAAAACCTCAATCATAATACTGGTTATTGATAACCATAATAAAAATCCAGCCATGTTGGCTATTAAAGATTTGAATAATATACCCAATGATTTATAAGCGCATGATTCCAATGGCGCAATCCAAATATATACTGGCGACTTATAGTCCAAAGCCAAGGCAGGTTAACAAACACCGGATAATTTCTCATCATATACTGGCGACTTATCGTTTTAAAACCACGCCGGGTTAATAAACACCGGATAATTTCTCATCATATACTGGCGACTTATCGTCTTAAAGCCAGGCCGGGTTAATAAAATCCGGTGATCTATAATTATGCTTTTTTCAACCTGTTTCTGCATACAACAAGTTTAAAGTGTCCTGACGGTTTACTGTCGGACGGGTCATAATGCCCAACATATAACCCGGGTTTATAACCAAGGCTGCACTTAAAAATTATCAAATATGAAATATATCATACCTGTGACATTGAATCACATCATTGGTTTGCCCACTTTTTGTAGTAAGGGTGATAACCCAAATCTTGAGTACTGATAACCCCCACCATTCCTTGCTGGTGTGTAATGAAGCCATGCCGGGTTATAATAAACACCGGATAATCATACTGGCGACTTATAGTCAATTCCAGACTAGGCTAAGAGACGTCGGTTCTTAATTTATTATGTGCTAACAGCTGATAGCTGAGAGCTACGCCGGGTTAAGAAACACCGGGTTGATGTAATGACTTATAGTCTGGCCGGGCCAATAGACGCCGGCTTAACTCAAAACCTTATCAAAAGAGATAAAACTTTGCAAAAACAGAATCAAATGAAAAATTTGTAGTCGAGGCTTTTCAAGGGCTGCCAGGCCCAAATTCGAGGCTTTTCATGGGCTGCCAGGCCACTGAGTTAAACCATTTGACAAAACCTTTTAAGATGGGCCTCCAATTAACTAATCGTCGTTTTAACTTTGACAAGTTCAGGGTCTGTATAAGATTGACTTGTCAAACGTTCGGCGGGTCATACCAGGATTACCTGGACAGGAGTGGCTTACTTGATGAAGGCAGGTTAACCCGGGGTTTTAGGTGAATACACCAGGCTTCCAAGCCGTGGGTCGATACCCAATTACAAGGGTCCTTTCAAACTCTTTGTTACTTTACACAAAGAGCCCCCAAGTAACTTTGTGAGCTGTGCTCAATGGGTGCCTATGTTTGAGTTGTGCTTTAGCAACAATACTCTTTTTGGCCCCTTGGGTGTGAAGCTCCCAAGCTATGTTGTGGCGTGATAGCCGGATTAATGGACAGGACTCCGCTTTGTCAGTTGAAGCCCCTATGTGCTATATTTTTGAGCTATGCTCGCCGGGTGCTTATGTTTGAGTTGTGCTGTGCAACAAACTCTCTTTGGCCCCTCATAATAATATTGGCTTGATAGCTGTATCAAGAGGGTAGTAACGCTATGTTCTCTTTGGTGAATACACCTATGTTTGAACAGGAAGCCCCCAAGTGATCAATAATATGATAAATCAATAAGGCAGGGTACCCATGTTTGAACCGCGCATCATGGCAGCAGGTCCTCTTCGGCAACTTTTAACTTTTTGCAAGAGATAAATTATTCTTGAACCAGGATTTTGAATCGGATATTGAGAGCTTCAAAGCTTTGTGGGAGACATCTTTCCCTTGAACCGGATTTTAAACCGGAATCCTTCTTTTTAAACCGGAAATTTTTTGACGGCCTTTAAACTCGAACTTGCGAGAAGTTAATTCTTTTTGAACTGGACATTCTTAAACCAGATTTCAGAACTTCATAGCTTTGTGGGAGAACAGATTTCCCTTGAACCGGATTGTAAACCGGATATTTGAGAGCTTCAGTGATACTGACTTCCTTTGAGCCGGATTTTAAACCGGATATTTGAGAGCTTCAACGCTTTATGAAAGAGAGATGTCTCTTGAACCGGATTTTGAACCGGAATCCTTTCTGATGACCCGGAACTTCTTCATTGAACTGGGATTTTGTAACTGTCATATACTTTTTAAGCCGGAAATTTTCTGACGGCCTTTGAATTTTCATGAATATAACAGTAGCCCCCAAGTCTCAAAGGTGACTCAAGGAGTTGGCTTGAGACTCTCCATATTTGACCGTGATATAAACCGGCATAACTTGTATATCATTGATGTTGATAGCACGATGTAAATCCACAGAAGGTTGAGATGACTGCGGCGGGTTATAAATGATCCCGTATGAGCCGTGTCAGCAACTCGGCCAATGGTTCCTTCTAACTGGTGATTTGAAGACTGTAGTGGCGGCGAATTGTGTCCCTGCCCATTGAACCACCCAGTGCAGATGGCGGTTTGATAGTATATGATAATTTGCCTCCATTTTGTTGAAAGAAAACCAGGCTACCCAAGTTGTTGACTTGCTCATACTCAATAAACAACTCATGCAGACAGGTGCGGCCCGTTGTGTTGATGTAGACCAGGCCGCGAGAGACGGATGGTAAAAACGACCGCAGCATCAGAGGCAACATAGATGATTCGGCCACGACGTTGTATGCCGGTGCGGACAAGCAAGTTGTCCTCCTCGTTGTAAACCGGCGCGGACGCGTGAACCATCCGCGAGAGCAGACGGGCGAGTCGTCCGTGGCGTTGTAAGCCGGTGCGGACGAGCAAGTTGTCCTCCACGCGTGAACCGGCAGCGAAGGCGAACGGGTGAGTTGATGTAGATCAGACTGTGGGGGTCGGCCGTAGTATTTTAGAACCGGCGTGAGAGCATGAATCGTCCATAGACGCGGACGGATGAACCGACCACGTTGTTTGTAAGTTGATGCAACCAAGAGAATCGGCCGTGAGCGAGCTAACCACGGCATTGATGCAGACTCAATAACAGGAGTGGCGGTTTATATGTGTGTCCATCAAGTAGCACGACATGGTTGAACCCCAATGCAGAGTAATGCTGGCCCGCGCTCCATATCCATAGCACTTTTGTGACGGATAATTATCCTGCATTTAAAACACACATACCAGAGTAGCTTGTTTGTTGAAGAAATTAATATGCGCTAAAATAGACCAGACGAATATCACGTGGTACTTTTACATCTGAGGCGCTCATACTGGATAGGCACATTTTTTTCCTGGACTGTGCATGTGCTTGGTCCAGTGATTTGCGCCCAGCCTCCGGGTTTCTTCCGAATACGTTCTATCAATCCCAATGGTTGGTTTGACCGCCACAGTAATATAGTAGTTGATTTTTGCTTGCTTTTGCTAGCAGTTTTGAGACGATAGGTCCATCATAGATACAACCATCTCTGAAGACCTTAATTGATCTTTGACGTGAGCACTTAACTAATCCTTGGTGGATGCATTGCTTTTTCTTCACGTGGAAGAAACAGACAAGGCGATTCAGGCATGGCAAGGCCCGACGGCGCAATCGAGCAGAGGCGAGCGGGCACAGCCGGGCAGCGTCGACGGGTCAACGGAGCTGCTGCTCAGGGCGTCTCAACGCGGAAATGGAGTCCAGGCTCGGCGTGCTACAGCAAAGGGCGGCCTGGGCGGCGGCAGCTCGAAGCTCGGGTAAGGCAGGAACAAGTCCCTGGCGGCTCAAGGAAAAAAGTACTCGATGGCGATGATGACCTGGCGGCGCGGCAGTGCGGCGACTCTCCCGCTGCAGCTGAAAACGGGCGGCTCAAGCAGAAGCGGCGAAGCTCGGCTGAGCCGGCGGCGGGTTGAAACACCGGTGCAGCGGGGGCCGCGGCCGAGCGACCGTCGGAGGCCCGTCCGACGATAGCGGCTCAGAGACCAAAACTGAATCCGTATTGACCAAGGCTTTGTAAGACGTGCGGTGATAGTTTGCCTCTGATCGATCTCTTCTTTCCTTGGTATTCACTTGTTGAACTCGCGTAGTAGCTTTTCCTTCCTGGTAGATTCCTTATGGGCATGTAGCAACCAAAGTTAACAAAAGGAAAAACTGATTTGGCTTCCGGTGACGGTCTCGACGACTCATGTACGCGGTAGCAGCTATTTGGCGAATCAGACAAAGCAACCGTAATTTGATGACTTTGATACATACAGATGAAAACCCCCTTTGCCCTTGGGTTTCTTGCGGCGATGAAGGAAAAAAGTGATCCGGCCGCGACTGATCGCCTGCTTGCATGCGACGGCGCACATAGATTTTATTTTTCTCAGACCTCATAGATTATAAACTTTGAACTTGAGCAGATCTTTTCAACCCGGCTCTTCTTTATCTGAAAAATCATGAACTTCTCAATCCCTGGGAGAGATCCCTCCAAGAACTTAACACCACCGTGCGCGAGCCCCACGGTGGGCGCCAACTGTCGTGGAATTAACACGTCAGATGTCCTTAGTGTGAGGACTTAGTCGTGAGGCCAACGTATTTATGTGGTAGCTTGAGAGGGGTTGAGCGGAATCGAGAGACGCAACACGCAAGACAAAGATTTAGACAGCTTCGGGCCCCGGGAAACATCATCCGGTAATAACCCTACATGCTGTTTGTGGCTATGTCTCATTATGATCATGAGGGAGTTGCCGTAAACCGGCTCTCCTCTAGTTGTGTCTAGCCCTAGAGATTATTGTTTGCCTGTTTTCTCGTCCCTCTTTGGGGAGCCCTGCCCCTCCTTATATATGTTGAAGGGGCGGGTTACATGTGGAGTCCTATTAGGATTAGGACTAGTCTATCTGTAATACAAACCGGATACAAGTCCTGGTCTTAATTCCTTGTAAGGAAATATTCGTCATGCCTTTCTTCTTAAACCGGCCCACCATAGCGTGATCCGGCCTTCCATAAACCGCCCGTTGGGCCACCGGGTCTTGTCGCTCCTTTGACCCGCCTGCCGGATTACCAATGAATCGTAAACCGCCAGGTCCAAGTGGGTTGCCAATGAATCGCCAAACTCTAGCCGGGTCATAAATCCGACGTTTTATACCGCGGGGTATATCCCCGACACCTCCCACCATGCTCCGGACCCGCACACACCATCTTTAAACACCTGTCATGACAGAAGAGTAATCGGAATTAGCACAACATTAAAAAATTGAATACTGACATGAATAATAAAATGAACACCAAACTAACTCATGACAAAACATCCTCGACCCTCGACCTCGCCCCTCGACCCCTCGACCCCTCGACCACTCGGCGATGAGGATTAAAAGCCAAGTTTTGAAACTTCAAGCAACCAAACTGACAAAAAATCAGGGCGTAGAAAGAGAAACGAAAGACGAAATAGTACATAGTGAGAGGTTGTGCAACTAGGATGGTTTTCTATACCAGATTTTTTAATGAATTGGAGAGGATGATGGCGAAGAAGTCGAAAGACACCAATGGCTTTCGAGTTCTTCACCATCATCCTCTCAAATTCAACAAAAAAGCTGTTACAGAATATCATCCTAGTTGCACAACCTCTCACTACGTATTGTTTCGTCTTTGGTTTCTCTTTCTACGCTTTGATTTTTTGTCATGAGTCAGTTTGGGTGTTTCAAGTTTCAACACTTGGTTTTTAATCCTCGTCGATCGTCGACCCCTCGCCCCTCAACCCCTCGACCCCTAACCCCTCGGCAATCCTCGACCCTCGACCCCTCGGCGGTCCTGTCGAACACCTTCACTGTGAGCATGGTGTGGCTGTTGTCGTAGCTTAAGATGCGGACGTGCCCGAGCTGAAGGTCATTAGCGCGGGCGAACTGCTTCCATCCATGCTTTGCGCATGGATGGAAGCAGTTCACCCACGCTCATGACCTTCATCTTGGGGACGTCCTCATCTTAAGCTGCGACACCAGTCGGTCAGCACTCGGACTGGAAGATCCTCGACCATCGACCCCTCGACGACCGGCGACCCTCGACCCTCTGCCCCGACCCTCGACCCCTTGGCGACCGGTGATCCTCGACCCAGTTCTGTCGGTGCCAACGCACCCCTAACTTCGACCCTCGGCGACCCTCGGCCCCTCAACTACCCTCGACCCCGCAACCGTCGACACCTTGGCGACCCTCGACCCCTCTGCGACCCTTGACCCCTCGGCGACCCTCGACCCTCGACCCTGAAGGAAATATGCCCTAGAAGCAATAATAAAGTTGTTATTTATATTTCCTTATATCATGATAAATGTTTATTATTCATGCTAGAATTGTATTAACAGGAAACTTAGTACATGTGTGAATACATAGACAAAACAGAGTATCCCGAGTATGCCTCTACGTGACTAGCTCGTTAATCAAAGATGGTTAAGTTTCCTGACAATAGACATGTGTTGTCATTTGATGAACAAGATCACATCATTAGAGAATGATGTGATGGACAAGACCCATCTGTTAGCTTAGCATAGTGATCCTTAAGTTTTCTTGCTTTTACTTTCTTCATGACTTATACATATTCATCTAACTATGAGATTATGCAACTCCCGAATACCGGAGGAACACCTTGTGTGCTATCAACGTAACTGGGTGATTATAAAGATGCTATACAAGTGACTCTGAAGGTGTTTGTTGGGTTGGCATAGATCAAGATTAGGATTTGTCACTCCGAGTATCAGAGAGGTATCTCTGGGCCCTCTCGGTAATGCACATCATTATAAGCCTTGCAAGCAATGTGACTAATGAGTTAGTTGCGGGATGATGCATTACGGAATGAGTAAAGAGACTTGCCGGTAATGAGATTGAACTAGGTATGAGGATACCGATGATCGAATCTCGGGCAAGTAACATACCGATGACAAAGGGAATAACGTATGTTGTTATTGCGGTTTGACCGATAAAGATCTTCATAGAATATTTAGGAACCAATATGAGCATCCAAGTTCTGCTATTGGTTATTGACTGGAGATGTGTCTCAGTCATGTCTACATAGTTCTCGAACCCGTAGGGTCCGCAAGCTTAACGTTCGATGACGATTTGTATCATGAGTTATGTGTTTTGGTGACCTAAGTTTGTTCAGAATCCAGGATGAGATCACGGACATGACGAGGAGTCTCGAAATGGTCGAGAGGTAAAGAATGATATATTGGAAGGTGATATTCAGACACCGGAAAAGGTTTCGAATGGTTCGGGTATTTTACCGGAGTACCGAGGGGTTACCGGAAACCCCCGGGGGAAGTATTGGGCCTATATGGGCCTTAGTGGAGAGAGAGGGAAGCCCGCAAGGGGTGGCCGCCCCCCTACCCCCATGGGAGTCCGAATTGGACTAGGGGAGGGGGTGGCGCCCACCTTTCCCTCTCCCTCTCCCTCTCCTTCCTTTTTCCCCTCCGATGAGAAAGGAAAAAGGGGGGGCGAATCTTACTAGGAGTGGAGTCCTAGTAGGACTCCCCCCCATGGCGCGCCCCTTGGTGGCATGCCTCCTCCTCCCCTCCTTTATGTACGGGGGCAGGGGGCACCCCATAGCACATTAATTGTTCTCTTAGCCGTGTGCGGTGCCCCCCTCCACAGTTCACTCCTCCAGTCATAGCGTCGTATTGCTTAGGCGAAGCCCTACGTGGATCAAATCACCATCAATGTCACCACGCCGTCGTGCTGATGGAACTCTCCCTCGACCCTCTGCTGTTTAAGAGTTCAAGGGACGTCATCGAGCTGAACGTGTGCTGAACTCGGAGGTGTCGTACGTTCGGTACTAGATCGGTTGGATCGTGAAGGCGTTCGACTACATCAACCGCATTAACCTAACGCTTCCGCTTTAGGTCTATGAGGGTACGTGGACACGCTCTCCTCCTATCGTTGCTATGCATCTCCTAGATAGATCTTACGTGATCGTAGGAATATTTTTGAAATTGCATGCTACGTTCCCCAACAGTGGCATCCGAGCTAGGTCTATGTCTAGATGATATGCATGAGTAGAACACAAAGAGTTGTGGGCGATAATAGTCATACTACTTACCACCAACATCTTATTTTGATTCGGCGGTATTGCTGGATGAAGCGGCCCGGACCACCCTTACATGACCACATTCATGAGACCGGTTCCACCGACAGACATGCAACTTGTTTTGCATAAAGGTGGCTGGCGGGTGTCTGTTTCTCCTACTTTAGTTGAATCAAATTTGACTACGGCCGGTCCTTGTTGAAGGTTAAAACAGCACACTTGGCGAAAAACCGTTGTGGTTTTGATGCATAGGTAAGAACAGTTCTTGCTAGAAGCCCGTAGCAGCCACGTAAAACTTGCAACAACAAAGTAGAGGACGTCTAACTTGTTTTTGCGGGGCATGTTGTGATGAGATATGGTCAAGACATGATGTGATATAAGTTATTATTTGAGATGATCATGTTTTTTAAAAGTTATCGGCAACTGGCAGGAGCCTCATGGTTGTCGCTTTATTGTATGAAATGCAATCGTCGTGTAATTGCTTTACTTTATCACTAAGCGATAGCGATAGTTGTAGAAGCAATAGTTGGCGAGACGACAACAACGCTACGATGGAGATCAAGGTGTCAAGCCGGTGACGATGGAGATCATGATGGTGCCTTGGAGATGGAGATCAAAGGCACAAGATGATGATGGCCATATCATGTCACAGATTTTGATTGCATGTGATGTTTATCTTTTATGCATCTTATTTTTCTTAGTACGGCAGTAGCATTATAAGATGATCCCTCACTAAATTTCAAAGTATAAGTGTTCTCCCTGAGTACGCACCGTTGCTACAGTTCGTCATGCCGAGACACCACGTGATGATCGGGTGTGATAAGCTCTACGTTCACATACTACGGGTGTAAGACAGTTTTGCACATGCAGAATACTCAGGTTAAACTTGACGAGCCTAGCATATGCAGATATGGCCTCGGAACACTAAGACCGAAAGGTCGAACGTGAATCTTATAGTAGATATGATCAACATAGAGATGTTCACCATTGAAAACTACTCCATCTCACGTGATGATCGGACATGGTTTAGTTGATATGGATCACATGATCATTTAGATGACTAGAGCGATTTCTATCTAAGTGGGAGTTCTTAAGTAATATGATTAATTGAACTTCAATTTATCATGAACTTAGTCCTGATAGTTTTTGCATATCTATGTTGTTGTAGATCAATGGCCCGTGCTACCGTTCCCTTGAATTTTAATGTGTTCCTAGAGAAAGCTAAATTGAAAGATGATGGTAGCAACTACACGGACTGGGTCCGTAACTTGATGGTTATCCTCATTGTTGCACAGAAGAATTACGTCCTGGAAGCACCGCTAGGTGCAAGGCCCGTTGCAGGAGCAACTTCGGACATTATGAACGTCTGGCAGACTAAAGCTGATGACTACTCGGTAGTTTAGTGTGCCATGCTTTACGGCTTAGAATCGAGACTTCAAAGACATTTTGAACGTCATGGAGCATATGAGATATTCCAGGAGATGAAGTTAATATTTCAAGCAAATGCCCGAGTTGAGAGATATGAAGTCTCCAACAAGTTCTATAGTTGCAAGATGGAGGAGAACAGTTTTGTCAGTGAACACATACTCAGAATGTTTGGGTACCATAACCACTTGACTCAGCTAGGAGTTAATCTTCCTGATGATAGTGTCACTGAAAGAGTTCTTCAATCACTGCCACTAAGCTACAAAGGCTTCGTGATGAACTATAATATGCAAGGGATGGAAAAGACAATTCCCGAGCTCTTCGCAATGCTAAAGGCTGCAGAGGTAGAAATCAAGAAGGAGCATCAAGTGTTGATGGTTAATAAGACCACTAGTTTCAAGAAAAAGGGCAAAGGAAATAAGGGGAACTTCAATAAGAATAGCAAGCAAGTTGCTGCTCAAGGGAAGAAGCCCAAGTCTGGACCTAAGCCTGAAACTGAGTACTTCTACTGCAAAGGGACTGGTCACTGGAAGCGGAACTGCCCCAAGTATTTGGCGGATAAGAAGGATGGCAAAGTGAAAGGTATATTTGATATACATGTTATTGATGTGTACCTTACAAATGCTCGTAGTAGCGCCTGGGTATTTGATACTGGTTCTGTTGCTCATATTTGCAACTCGAAACAGGGGCTACGGATTAAACGAAGATTGGCTAAGGACGAGGTGACGATGCACGTCAGAAATGGTTCCAAAGTTGATGTGATCTCCATCGGCACGCTACCTCTACATCTACCTTCGGGATTAGCTTTAGACCTGAATAATTGTTGTTTGGTGCATGTGTTAAGCATGAACATTATATCTAGATCTTGTTTGATGCGAGATGGTTATTCATTTAAATCAGAGAATAATGGTTGTTCTATTTATATGAGTAATATCTTTTATGGTCATGCACCCTTGATGATTGGTATATTTTTGTTGAATCTCGTTCGTAGTGATACACATATTCATAATATTGAAGCCAAAAGATGCGAAGTTAATAAGGATAGTGCAACTTATTTGTGGCACTGCCGTTTAGGTCATATTGGTGTAAAGCGCATGAAGAAACTACATAATGAAACATAAGTCTGAAACATTTGAAAAGTTCAAAGAATTTCAGAGTGAAGTGGAAAATCATCGTAGCAAGAAAATAAAGTTTCTATGATCTGATCGTGGGGGTGAATATTTGAGTTACGAGTTTGGTCTTCATTTGAAACCATGTGGAATAGAGTCACAACTCACGCCACCTGGAACACCACAGCGTAATGGTGAGTCCGAACGTCGTAATCGTACTTTATTAGATATGGTGTGATCGATGATGTCTCTTACCGATTAACCACTATCGTTTTGGGGTTATGCTTTAGAGACGGCTGCATTAACGTTAAATAGGGCACCATCTAAATCCGTTATGATGACACCATATGAACTGTGGTTTAGCAAGAAACTTAAGCTGTCATTTCTTAAAGTTTGGGGCTGCGACGCTTATGTGAAAAAGCTTCAACCTGATAAGCTCGAACCCAAATCGGAGAAATGTGTCTTCATAGGATACCCAAAGGAAATTATTGGGTACACCTTCTATCAAGATCTGAAGGCAAGATATTCGTTACTAAGAATGGATCCTTTCTAGAGAAGGAGTTTCTCTCGAAAGAAGTGCGTGAGAGGAAAGTAGAACTTGATGAGGTAGTTGTACCTTCTCCCGAATTGGAAAGTAGTGCACCAAAGAAATCTGTTCCAGTGATGCCTACACCAATTAGTGAGGAAGTTAATGATGATGACCATGAAACTTCAGATCAAGTTACTACCAAACCTCGTAGGTCAACTAGAGTACGGTCCGCACCAGAGTGGTACAGAAATCCTGTTCTGGAAGTCATGTTACTAGACCATGACGAACCTATGAACTATGAGGAAGCGATGATGAGCCCAGATTCCGCGAAATGGCTTGAGGCCATGAAATCTATGATGGGATCCATGTATGAGAACAAAGTGTGGACTTTGGTTGACTTGACCGATGATCGGCAAGCCATAAAGTTTTGCCGATCCTAAAGGTGCTAATAAAGTGAGAAAGCTCCAGCGATCCATTTATGGACTAGTGCAAACCTCTCAGAGTTGGAATATACGCTTTGATAGTGTGATCAAAGAATATGGTTTTATACAAACTTTTGGAGAAGCCTGTATTTACAAGAAAGTGGGAGTGGGAGCTCTGTAGCATTTCTAATACTATATGTGGATGACATATTATTGATTGGAAATAATACAGAATTTCTGGATTGCATAAAAGGATACTTGAATAAGATTTTTTTCAATGAAAGACCTCGGTGAAGCTGCTTATATATTGGGCATCAAGATCTATAGAGATAGATCAAGACGCTTAATTGGACTTTCACAAAGCACATACCTTGATAAAGTTTTGAAGAAGTTCAAAATGGATTAGTCAAAGAAAGGGTTCTTGCCTGTGTTACAAGGTGTGAAAATGAGTTAGACTCAATGCCCGACCACTACAGAAGATAGAGAGAAAATGAAAGTCATTCCCTATGCCTCAGCCATAGGTTCTATCATGTATGCAATGTTGTGTACCAGACCTAATGTGTGACTTGCTATAAGTCTAGCAGGGAGGTACCAAAGTAATCCAGGAATGGATCACTGGACAGCGGCCAAGAACATCCTGAAATACCTGAAAAGGACGAAGGATATGTTTGTCATTTATGGAGGTGATAAAGAGCTTGTCGTAAATGGTTACGTCGATGCAAGATTTGACACTGATCCGGATGACTCTAAGTCCCAAACCGGATACATATTTATATTGAATGGTGGAGCTGTGAGTTGGTGCAGTTCCAAGCAGAGCGTCGTGGCGGGATCTACGTGTGAAGCGGAGTACATAGCTGCTTCGGAAGCAGCAACAAATGAAGGAGTCTGGATGAAGGAGTTCATATCCTATCTAGGTCTAATACCTAGAGCATCGGGTCGAATGAAAATCTTTTGTGACAATACTGGAGCAATTGCCTTAGCAAAGGAATCCAGATTTCCCAAGAGAACCAAACACATCAAGAGAAGCTTCAACTCCATTCGCGATCAAGTCAAGGAGGGAGACATAGAGATTTGCAAGATACATATGGATCTTAATGTTGCAGACCCGTTGGCTAAGCATCTTCCACAAGCAAAACATGATCAACACCAAGACTCCATGGGTGTTAGAATCATTACTATGTAATCTAGATTATTTACTCTAGTGCAAGTGGGAGACTAAAGGAAATATGCCCTAGAGGCAATAATAAAGTTGTTATTTACATTTCCTTATATCATGATAAATGTTTATTATTCATGCTAGAATTGTATTAACCGGAAACTTAGTACATGTGTGAATACATAGACAAACAAAGTGTCCCAAGTATGCCTCTACTTGACTAGCTCGTTAATCAAAGATGGTTAAGTTTTCTGACCATAGACATGTGTTGTCATTTGATGAACGGGATCACATCATTAGAGAATGATGTGATGGACAAGACCCTTCTTTTACCTTAGCATAATGATCTTTAAGTTTTATTGCTATTGCTTTCTTCATCACTTATACATATTCCTCTGACTATGAGATTATGCAACTCCCAAATATAGGAGGAACACCTTGTGTGCTATCAAACGTCACAACATAACTGAGTGATTATAAAGATGCTCTACAGGTGTCTCCGAAGGTGTTTGTTGGGTTGGCATAGATCAATATTAGGATTTGTCACTCCGAGTATCGGAGAGGTATCTCTGGGCCCTCTCGGTAATTCACATCACTATAAGCCTTGCAAGCAATGTGACTAATGAGTTAGTTGCAGGATGGTGCATTACGGAACGAGTAAAGAGACTTGCCGGTAACGAGATTGAACTAGGTATGAGGATACCGACAATCGAATCTTGGGCAAGTAACATACCGATGACAAAGGGAATAACGTATGTTGTTATTGCGGTTTGGCCGATAAATATCTTCATAGAATATGTAGGAACCAATATGCGCATCCAGGTTCCGCTATTGGTTATTGACCTGAGATGTGTCTCGGTCATGTCTACATAGTTCTCGAACCCGTAGGGTCCACACGCTTAACGTTCGATGACGATTTGTATCACGCGTTATATGTTTTGGTGACCGAAGTTTGTTTGGAGTTCCGGATGAGATCACGGACATGACAAGGAGTCTCGAAATGGTCGAGAGGTAAAGAATGATATATTGGAAGGTGATATTCGGACATCGGAATGGTTTCGAATGGTTCGGGGATTTTCCCGGAGTACCGAGGGGTTACCGGACCCCCCCCCCCCCGGGGGGAGTATTGGGCCTACATGGGCCTTAGTGGAGAGAGAGGGGAGCCCGCAAGGGGTGGCCGCACCCCCCCCCATGGGAGTCCGAATTGGACTAGGGGAGGGGGCGGCGCCCCCCTTTCCCTCTCCCTCTCCTTCCTTTTCCCCTCCGATGAGAAAGGCAAAAGGGGGGGGGGCAAATCCTACTAGGAGTGGAGTCCTAGTAGGACTCCCCCCCCCATGGTGCGCCCCTTGGTGGACGGCCTCCTCCTCCCCTCCTTCATATACGGGGGCAGGGGGCACCCCATAGCACATTAATTTCTCTTAGCCATGTGTGGTGCCCCCCTCCACAGTTTATTCCTCCGGTCATAGCGTCGTAGTGCTTAGGCGAAGCCCTGCACGGATCACATCACCTTCACCATCACCACGCCGCCGTGCTGACCGAACTCTCCTTCAACCCTCTGCTGGATCAAGAGTTTGAGGGACATCATCGAGCTGAACGTGTGCTGAACTCGGAGGTGTCGTACGTTTGGTACTAGATCGGATGGATCGTGAAGACATTCGACTACATCAATCGCGTTAACCTAACGCTTCCACTTTCGGTCTATGAAGGTACGTGGACACACTCTCCCCCTGCATGATCGTAGGAAACTTTTTGAAATTGCATGCTACCTTCCCCAACAGACCCTTCAACCCTCAATCCTCGACCCCTCGATCCTCGATCCTCGGCCCATCGGTCCTCGACCCCTCGACACCTCGATCCTCGACCCTCGACTCCTTTTCACATCGGTTACCCTTGACCATTGACCCCTAGGCGACCCTCGACCATCGACCCCTCGACCCCTTGGCGACCCTTGACTCTCGGCGACCCTCTTTTCTACTTTTCCTACTTCTTTTTTCATCTTCTTCTTCTACTTCTTTTTTTTCATCTTCTTCTTCTACTTCTTCTTTTTTTCATCTTCTTCTTCCCTCCTCTTCTTCTTCTTCTTCTTCCTCCACCTCCTCCTCCTCTTCTTCTTCTTCCTCTTCTTCTTCTTATTTTTTTCAACTTTCTTCTTTCTTCTTAACCTAAACTAAAATAAATCTAAACGTAAACATTAAAAAAACAGAAGAAAAAAACCTTAACTAAACCTAAACTAAAGTAATTCTAAACTAAATTCAACCAAAATTAAACCTAAACTAATTATAGAAAACAGAAGAAGAAAAAAGAGAATGCCTCGAGCTCACCTTGGGAGGGGGCGGCCGGTGGAGGAGGGGGCTGAAGGAGGAGGAGCCCGACGCAGTGGAGGAGGGCGGCGTCGCGGCCTGCCTCACGGCGGGGCTCTGGCGGCCGCCGGGGGAGGGGCATGGCGGCCTCGGCAGCCAGCCGGGTGGCTGGGCAGGGCGGTCAAGGGCGGAGGTGGCCGATGACTGCGTGGGGGTCGGGGATCGGGGCTCTGGCGTCTGGCGTGGGGCGGTCGCGGCCTGAGCAGCGCGACGGGCCGAGGCGGCGGTCGGTCAGGGGCGGCGGGGGTGGCAGGGGAGATGGGGGTGGCCGGCAGCTGTGGTGGGGGATCGGGGGAGGAGAGAGAGATGGCACGGGGGAAGAGAGAGGAGGCGTGGGGGTGGGCCATGATGTCGCTTGAAGCTACGTCGGTATTTCCCCAAAGAGGAAGGGATGATCCAGCACGGCGGCGGTAGGTATTTCCGTCAGATATGAAACCAAGGTTATCGAACCAGTAGGAGAACCAAGAAACACAACGTAAACAGCCCCTGCACACAGATAACAAATCCTCGCAACCCGACGTGTTAAAGGGGCTGCCAATCCCTTCCGGGGTACAACGCCTCAAGTAGTCAGACGGACGTGAGATAAATTTGTAGTAAATTGATAGCTCGAACGGAAAATAAAATAAATAATAATAAATTTCAGCATGGTATTTTTGTATTTTTGGTTTAATAGATCTGAAAATAAATGCAAGGAAAAAGTAAATCGCAAAGACAAATATATGAGAAAGAGACCCGGGGGCCGTAGGTTTCACTAGTGGCTTCTCTCGAGAAAAATAGCAAATGGTCGGTGAACAAATTCCTGTTGGGCAATTGACAGAACTTCAAATACTCATGACGATATCTAGGCAATGATCATTATATAGGCATCACGTCCAAGATTAGTAGACCGACTCCTGCCTGGATCTACTACTATTACTCCACACATCAACCGCTATCCAGCATGCATCTAGTGTATTAAGTTCATGGAAAATGAAATAATGCAATAAGAACAATGACATGATGTAGACAAGATCTATCTATGTAGAGATAGACCCCATTGTTTTATCCTTATTAGCAACGATACATACGTGCCGGTTCCCTTCCTGTCACTGGGATCAAGCACCATAAGATCGAACCCACTACAAAGCACATCTTCCCATTGCAAGATAAATAGATCAAGTTGGCCAAACAAAACACAAATATCGGAGAAGAAATACGACGCTATAAGAGATCATGCATAAAAGAGATCAAAGAAACTCAAATACTTTCATGGATATAAAAAGATAGATTTGATCTTAAACTCAAAGTTCATCGATCCCAACAAACACGCCACAAAAGAGTTACACCATATGGATCTACAAGAGACCATTGTATTGAGAATTCAGAGAGAGAGAGAGAGAGATGAAGCCATCTAGCTACTAACTACGGACCCGAAGGTCTACAAAGAACTACTCACGCAACATCGGAGAGGCACCAATGGAGGTGGTGAACCCCATCCGAGATGGTGTCTAGATTGGATCTGGTGGTTCTAGACTCTGCGGTGGCTGGATGAATATTTCGTCGACTCCCCTGGGGTTTTGGGAATATTGGGGTATTTATAGAGCAAAGAGGCGGTCCAGGGGGCACCCAAGGTGGGCACAACCCACCAGGGCGTGCCTGGGCCTCCTGGCATGCCCTGGTGGGTTGTGCCCTCCTCAGGGCACCCCCCCAAGGCGTAGACAGGGCCCATTATGTTCATTCTTGTAAACAAATCTCCTAAAGTTTCATTGCATTTGGACTCCGTCTGATATTGATTTCCTGCGATGTAAAAAACATGCAGAAAACAGCAACTGGCACTTGGCACTATGTCAATAGGTTAGTACCAAAAAATGATATAAAATGACTATAAAATGATTATAAAATATCCAGGATTGATAATATAACAACATAGAACAATCAATAATTATAGATACGTTGGAGACGTATCAGCATCCCCAAGCTTAACTCCTACTCGTCCTCGAGTAGGTAAGTGATAAAAAAAGGAATTTTTTATGTTGAATGTTGCCTAACATGTCATATCATATTTCATTTCTTTATAGCATGGACATTTGGACTTTTATGTTATTCAAAGCAATAGTCTAGTTTTGACATGATAATTTAAATACTCAAGCATATCAACAAGCAACCATGTCTTTCAAAATATCAATGCTAAAATAAGTTATCCCTAGCCCATCATGCTCAACCATTGATCCATTCATGAAACACACTCGCATATTAGTTACATCCAATACTTAAGTATAATCATATTGCTTTTATAAGAGAAGATGGAGACTCAAATTCAAAATAAAAATTGCATAAAGCAAAAGAAAGGCCCTTCGCAGAGGGAAGTAGGGATTTGTAGAGGTGCCAGGGCTCAAAGAGAAAAACTTAGAGATAAAAACATTTTGGGAGGTGTATCCGTCCCACCAACAAAAACGACTTAGAGTTCCCAACACTTTCCATACTAGATATATCATAGGCGGTTCCCAAACGGAAAATAAAGTTTATTCCTTTTTCCACCATACTTTCAATTTCCATGGCAAACTGTATCCACGGTTGCCCTCCATACCAACACTTTCCAAGGAATTTATTATTTGAGAACATAAAGTAAATTCATTTTCCATTTCTGGACTGGGCATCCCTAATACCTTTGTCTTACTCTCGTGCAATGACAAGTGAATAAACACTCATCATGAGAATAACACATCTAGCATGGAACATATTAGCCACACCTCACCGCTCAGCGAGCGAAACAAACACACAAAAGAGAAGTATTTTTTGAAAATTAGAGATGGCACATACAAATTTTCTTAGAACGGCAAAAGAATACCGCATATAGGTATATATAATGGACTCATGTGGCAAAACTGGTTTAAAGGTTTTTGGATGCACAAGTAGATATCATACTTAGTGCAAAAAAAGGCTAGCAAAAGATTGAGAAGCGACCAACCAAGAACGGATAATCTCATAAGCAAGCATTAAGCATAAATAACACCGAATAATGAACCACAAGTAGGATATAATTTCATTGCATATTTATTGACTTCCGTACTTGCATAGGGAATCACAAACCTTAACACTAATATTCTTACTAAAGCATAATCACTCATCAACATTACTTACATACACATCATCATATCTCAAAACTATTACTAAGAATCAAGTTTGTTTTGTCCAATGATCTTCATGAAAGTTTTTATTATATCCTTCTTGGATATCTATCACTTTGGGACTAATTTTCATATGTTGCTTTTCATAAGCTCAAACAAATATAAGTGAAGATCATGAGCATAATATTTCTTTCTTTCTCTCAAAATAATTTAAGTGAAGCAAGAGAGAATTTCTTTAAAATTTTACTAACTCTCAAATAAATCAAAGTGAAGCAAGAGAGCATTTCTTCAAAATACTAAGCACACCATGCTAAAAAAGATATAAGTGAAGCACTAGAGCAAGTCCATATCTCATAAAAATTTAAGTGAAGCATAGAGAGCAATTCTAACAAGTCATGACATAATTTTGGCTCTACCAAATAGGTGTGTTCATCAAGGGATCAAAACTTAAAACACAAAATAAAATAAACAAAGACCCATATCATGTGACGAATAAAAATATAGCTTCGAGTAAAATACCGATGGTCGTTAGAAGAAAGAGGGGATGCCACTCGGGGGCATCCCCAAGCTTAGTTGGTTGCTCATTTTTGGATAATAGCTTGGGATGCCGGGGCATCCCCAAGCTTAGGCTCTTCTATCCTTCATTCCTTCATCCATCGTAAGATAACCCAAAACTTGAAAACTTCGATCACACAAAACTCAACAAAACCTTCATGAGATCCATTAGTAAAAGAAATCAAATCACTACTATAAGTATTGTACCAAACCAATTCATATTTTGTTTTTGCATTATATCTACTGTATTCCAACTTTTCTATGGCAAAAACGCATCAAAGAAAACCATAGAGCCATCAAAATAAGCACACAACGCAAAGAAAACAGAATCTTTCAAAACAAAACAGTGTGTAGCAATCTGACTATTTTGAAAACTTCTGGAACTCCAAAAATTCTGTAAAAATAGGACGACCTGAGCAATTTGTATATTAATCTACCGCGAAAATAATTGCCATTTTATCACGCACTGGTAAAAAATAAGAATTGTTTTCGTGACCGCAAAAGTTTCTGTTTTTTCAGCAAGATCAAACAACTATCACCCAAGAAGATCCTATCGGTTCTACTTGGCACAAACACTAATTAAAACACAAAAAACACAATCATAACAGTAGCATAATTGTTATAACACTCAAAAATATAAAGCAAAAAGCAAAAATAAATTTTATTCATTGGGTTGACTCCCAACAAGCGCTATAGTTTTACGCCCTTAGCTAGGTATAAAGCAAGGATCTAAGTTTTGTCATCTTTGGTTCGAGATCCATAAGATGCCCTCATGATTGATTCATAAGGTGGACTAATTCTTGTTCTAGGAAAGTGTTCCATACCCTTCCTCAAGGGAAATTGGAACTTAATATTGCCTTCTTTCATATCAATCACGGCACCGATAGTGCGCAGAAACGGTCTACCAAGAATAATTGGACAAGACGGATTGCAATCAATATCAAGAATAATAATACCTATGGGCACGTAATTCCTATTTGTAAGAATAAGGTCATCATTAAATCTTCCCATAGGCTTTTTAATAGTAGAATCCGCCAAGTGCAAATTCAAAGAACATTCTTCAAGATCGGTAAGACCAAGCACATCACATAGAGATTTCGGAATTGTAGAAACACTAGCACCCAAGTAACACAAAGCAAAACACTCATAATTTTTAATCTTGACATTGATAGTACGTTCCCATTCATCATGCAATTTTCTAGGAATTGAAACTTCTAATTCCAACTTTTCTTCAAAAGCTTTCATCATAGCATCAACAATATGTTTAGTAAAAGCTTTATTTTGTTCATAAACATGGGGTGAATTTATCATGCATTGCAATAAAGAAATACAATAAATCAAAGAGAAACTATCATTTTATTGATTGTTTGATTGATTGTGTGAAATTGAGTGAAATTCGAAACTTTTTGAAAGTTAAATGAGAGGGAATAAAAGAACTTTCCCAAACTTTCATTTTGCATTCCTGATCTCCGTGAATTCAAATTCTTTTCACCACAAAACCCTGGAGAGAAGATGACATGACTTCTTCCATTTATTTAAATGACAAGAGGTATTGAAAATATTTGAATTTAATTTGGAAAATATTTCCAATTCTGAAACTTTATGCAACTCAATGAGTTTCACGAGTGAAGATAAAATGACTTCTTCAAAGCATATGAAATATGAGTTGGGAGTTTCAAAGAATTAAATTCAAAGTTCTTTTGAATTTATTTTCAATTTGGAGTTATTTGAGTTTTACTCAAATTATTTTCCTCAAATATAAAATACATGGAAAATAGGGTAACATGATTCCCAACAATAGACAACTGGAGAGAAATAAATTTGAATTAATTTTGGTATTTTTAAAATGATTTTTGTTGGATTTTATTAGAGCAGAAGCACTCTTTGCTTTATTTGAATTTGTGTGTATTTTATTTGAATCCAGAAAAATGTTCATCTTGTAGGAAATATTTTTCTGAAAATTTTGATATATAATATGCCAATATGAAATTCTAATTTATTTTCTTTATTCGGTTTTCCTTCTGTTTCTATTTAAAAAGATTGGACGTGCGGCCCATATTTATTTATCGCCCACATGCGTAGCATAGCAGCAGGCCGACCCGGTTTTCTTTTGTCTTTTATTTTATTTTATTTTCGTTAATGTTTAGTTTCTTTTGGAAAAAAAATTGAAAAAAATTAGACTTCGGAAAAAAAATGCAGCCCGTGAACGACGCGCGGCCGACCGAGGCTTTAGGCCAGTGCGAGGCGTTAGCCTTTTTCTTCTCTGTTTCGTATAATTTCGTCTACATTTAGTCCCACATTGCCTAGTCTTTGACCCCTAAGCCTCTTTTCCACCAATAAATATAGACCCATAGAGCCTCCAAAAATCATCCGATTCGGGTTAAATCAATATTATAGTTTGACTATATTCATAAAAAAAAATTTCTTCTCTCCGGTGCGACTTCTGAAAATTGTCTTCTCTCTCTGAAGTTGTCTTTTCTCTACCTTATAAAGGTATATTTCTTTGTATTTTTTTCCATAGCTTATTTTTCTTCCGTAAAACAGCTTGGCCTTGATTTTTCAAATAGCCATAACTTTTCACTCGTTTATTCAAATTAGATGAAACCAACGCCTATAGCTTCGTCTTGTTTTCACCTATCCAGTGAACCTGTCATATCAACCTTTTGAAATTTTCAAATTTCGAATTTTGTTCAGATTTATATTCAAACTTCGTTGATCGTAACTTGAGTTTTATAACTCCGTTTGAGTTGATTCTTTTTGCAAATCGAAGCTCTTGACCTAAACTTTCTGATAAGGCCAAATTCACTTAATTTTGGTACTGTTAGAAATTGTTCTATGTTAAAAGAGCTATTTGCTTGATTTTGATGCTTTCCGAATTGTCTTCTTCGTTCTTTCCGATCTTTTGAGTGATTGCTTATGGGTGGTTACTATTGCTTGATTACGATAGATTGACCGGAGTGTGACGAGTAGATCTATCAAGAGTTTTGAGTGTGAATCATCTTCATCAACAGTACATGCAAGTTCACACTTTGATCATATCCCTTTCATACCCAGTTTTTATGCATTAGCTTCACCCTCAAACATTGCATGAGTAGGTTTGATAACATGTGGGTATTGGGAAGTAGTTGATGAGGTAGGAACCTATTGTCCTGCATTCAAACCTTGGGAGTTACTTCTACGTTATGCTTATATTGCCATGCTATGCTCGTTGATGTGGATTGGGTTTGAGTGTATTCCATGACAGATGTGAGATTGTTTACTTAATGGTTCAACATAAGGTGGCAACTTTAATACACATCTGGGTGGATTGGTAGGGGCACCCTGGGGATATACTAGTGGACTTGCCCGGACACCTGGGGTTATACCAGTGTTGTCCTAGGAGATCCCGGGGTTATACCGTGTGATCATCCGATGGTTCGCCACCCAGGCTCAAAGGGATCTGAGATGTTTTCATGCTAGAAACTTCCGTGTGCAGCCACAAGCTATTATGGGCTCTAGCATAGTTGAGTAAGTTACGTGAAGCTCTTGAAGAGGTGGATCAGCAGGTAGTGGGTTTGGTAGGTTTGGTATGGTCTACCCGGAGTAGAGAGTTAATGTTTCTGAAAGACTGTGTCTCGGTCATCCGTTTCTCAAACATCATGTAGTGCGAGAAATCCAACGGAGGCGATCGAGGCTTGTGGGGAAAAGTCCGCAAACTTCTGCAAAGTGTACAATCTAATCATGGTTAGCCGTGTCCCCGGTTATGGACAATCTTGAGTATCTAGTACTTGGAGTATCTTAAGTATCTCATCATGTTACTTAAATTAATTTGTTGGGTTAATGATTACTTTTAATTGGGACCATTGAGTTGGGGGTACCTTCTCAATGATGTTTCAACCACCATGATAGTTAAATTAAAATATATTCCTTTGATATAGGAAAAAAATGGCTTTTCGCAAAACCTTTTAACCATAGAGCTTTTCCACCAGCCAAATATGCATGTAGAGATAGCCATTATTCATCATTGCTCTATGGTGTGAATTTGACAGTACATTCAATGTCTTGACCCTTTATGGCTGCAACGTCTCATGTTGCGGGATATCTTCTGACAGTAAGTGATACGTTAGGGTTACGATTTCTACACTCAACTTTGCCGTTGGTGTTGATGGGAATCCACAACCTTGTTACTTCCGCTATTTGGATTGAGGTAATAGTATTTACGTTATTTTATACATGTGATTTACCTCTGTTATAAATCCTCGAGTACTGTGTGTGTCAGCATACCGATCCAGGGATGACACTTAAGCACAGAGACTTGATCCATTCGGGTCGGGTCGCTACAAGATGGTATCAGAGCACATGTTGACTGTAGGACGTGACCCTAGAAACTGGCAAGCCCATAGGAAAGATTTTCTCTACTACTTCATTTTCAAAAGATCTTTTACCTCTCTTCTCTTCGGAGCTGATTCAAATACTCCCTTTTAGTTAGACCATACCTTTTCCCCTTTTGGCCACATGAAGATTCGGCGGATGAGACCACTCCAAGGAGTACAAGATATCGGACAACTAAGACTACTTTGGAATAAAGAGGATTTTTACCGTGCATTATAATGACGGAAACTACAACGGTGAAGACTCCAAAGACTAGGATAATTTGAAGGCTATGAAGAATTTCCAGATTTGTATGACCTAGGAAGGCACCCCTTATGGAACTTGGCAGACTATGGAAGCTGTCAATACCCGAGATCAAGGTGTATTGGAGAAAGACCGGAACATGCAGCATAGAACTCAAAGTTTTGTCAAGAAACCCTAAAGCAGGAGATATCAACTATGGAATGATAGCTCATGGAAAGGACAAGAGCAGAAACATGGCTATCTATGATGTTATCTCCCACTTATGCTATTGTCGCCGTGCTGAGTTAAGCATGCATTTCTTTGGAAGGATTGGATTACAAGAAGGCTTACGGAACACCTATGAGCAAGATGAAGTGTTAACCTTAGCTGGTGTATTCACCAGGATCTGGAATATTACATCAGGAAGTTTAGGATGGACTGCGAAGCGATGTCGATAAGGAAGAGTTTCGTGAAGAACTCAGGACCCAGAAGCTGAAAGTAGCCAAGCTAGAGGAGAAAAACCTTGAGACATCAAAGATTCGTCAGGAACTGAAGGACAGTAGGATGATGGTTCATGTCGAGGTTGATGAAACCCAGAAGTTTGGAATGCAACTCTATAAATATTAAAAGACATCACGATAGACTTTGCGACAACAGAGATGATCTGGCAAAAGAACTTGAGTAGGACAAGCATGATCGGAAGAAGCCATTGGAGACATCAACAAGAATCGAAGAGTTTGATGACTTTGAAGATTTATTGACCATTAGAAGCCCAAACCCCTATTATATACCTGCGTTAGATGCGACGATTGTGAGCTGTCATTTGTTTGATGTTTTTCCGACAGCCACAATAAAACCTGTCTTTTCAAAACTATTGTTTGTATTGTGTGTATCCCTCTCTATCTTTCTTATCCCACCCCAAAACCCATGGACCCAATAGAGGATGAATGGAGATGAAATCATATTTTCTGGACCGATGGGTCAATTGGAGACGGACCGATGGATTGATAACATGGAAGAATCAAATGGAGAATAACCCTATAACCGGAAAGGATATGACCCAGCATGCTCTTGAGTGTTTTGAAAGAGGTGCTGCTACTTGGTGGAGGATGTACCAAACCATCAATGGATGGCAAGGAGTAACCACTTGGGGAGAATTTAAGTTGACTTTGCTAATGTCTCGATTTGTGTCCCAGAAATTGAAGCCTTCGGGAAAGGATATGAAGAAACCCTGTGCATGCAAGCTTTGTGGAGAAATAGGACACATCCATAAAGAACACAAGGATGAATGCCCAAATTGTGAAGGAGGTCACCCAGTGAAGAATGCCCAACTAGGCAGATCACTTGTTTCTTGTGTGAAGGGACTACCCACTACCCCTTTCGATGTCGCATTTACCCCATGGTACAAAGAACCATCCAGCGAAGAAAGAAGCAATAAAAGGAGCCCTCATGGAGATTCTAGAAGAACCAGTGTTGAAGAAAGAGGTGGAGGACACACCCAAAGAAGAACCAATTAAACCCTGCACCAAGTCATGCTATTCATGTGGAGAAGAAGGACACATCTCCCAGAATTGTATGAATGGGGATCTAGTAGAATTCCCAACGGATGAAGTAGAGTATGACCCACAGGAAATAGAAGCCTTGATTGGAACGGAAAAGTCCAGGAAGAGAAGTAGATTGAATTCCAAGAAGGACCTGAGTCATATCACCTGTTACAAATGCAAGGAGTCAGGGCACTACCTCAACACTTTCCCAAAAAGGAAGCCGAGGACCCAAGGAGGCTATGTAATCATGAGGAAACCACGACAATTGTCAGAAGTGGTATGTTTCTGCTGTAATGAAGCAGGGCACTTTGCCAGAGATTTTCCCAAAGAGAAGGAGACTTGGGATAAATAGTCGAGTTGCAACAAAAGAAGTAATAGTAGTGGTAGAGGGAACACTTCTCTTATATTGAGGTGTTGAGTTGAGGCATGTAATAGATATGTAGGAGATTGTAGTAATTTGAGGATCAATAAAGTTAGCATCATTGGTACTGATTTGAATTTTATGAGTTGTTACCCTATGAAGAAAGATTTTGACCATTTTCGAGGATATGAGAAATTTGGTCTATGGAAGGGTTGGAGCATTTTAAGGGTGGTAGTACCCTGTGATGGCACTTGACCCTTGGTAAAGATAAGGATATTCCACGGAGTGGATTTCAGACAAAATAAGTATGAGTTTTGCCTCGATATGTGGGATACCCCAAGAGTATGGAGGGAGGAAGTACTATTGGTTATGAAATAGGTATGATGTTGGTAATATGGAGCAGTTGTAACTCCACGTTGGGACGGAGTAATCACGTCTTAGTTTGGAACCAATAGAAGGAAGGAAGACATTACAATTGGATGGATTTAAGAATACTAGGAAGTTGGAAGTTGGAATAATGATCAGAAGCCCGAGGATAAGTTCAAGGACAACAAGTGATGAGATGGGCCATAACCCACAGGCCCCAGGACCTGCCAAGAAGCAAGCACACTCTTGCTAAAGGAAAAACCCTGGAAGAAGTTACGATTTTATCAACCGACGATTTTATAGGAGTTTACGCAAATCCTAAGAGTTGTTAAGGAACGATAGATGTTTGTTTGGCTTGCAGAATCAATGGATTTATCCGAACTTGGTTCATCGACAAGAGAAATTCTGCAATGCTTGTGAGGATGACCGAGTGTTAGAATGCGAGATTCGCTAAACCAGGTACAAGGTAATGATTTGGGTGCGGGATGGATTGATCACCATACCGACTTACTCTTATTGTTCGCCTTGCTATATGGGATGGTAAATCTGAGTGACTTACCTATAGTAGAGAGACGATGATCAAAACCCTGTTTAAACCTTAGAATGGTATAAGAATTTTTCCCCTTGTACAAGGCAGCTTTTGCCAACCGTAGGTTATACGGTGAAGATCAACCAGACCCATTTCCTGTAGGAGAAACCATAAATTGTTGACCACCATAAGATATCGATAGTTGTTTAGTATTGGCGCCAGACCCACCAGCTAAGAAGACCCAATCTCAGAATAACCTTACCAAGAGGAAAGGACAGAAGAATTGAGGAAAAGGTTATGCCACTACCGGAAGAGCCCAGAGATGGAATTTCCCGAGATCTGGGAAGACCGACACTGTCAACAATAAGGATGGAGTATATGAGTTTTGATGGAATCGTAACCATGCTTTTAAGGGCGGTAGCACCCGAGAACCCCGGAGACGATCGATTGATTTTTGAGAAGACCCCAAACCTAACCTATTTCTTTCTAGCCTCTCCGAATCTCGAGGACGAGATTCATTTTAAGGGTGGTAGGTTTGTAACATCCCAAAATTCTAAATTTTGGAATGTTATGATAAATAGATAGATTTTATTAATTGTGTGAAATTCGACACTTTTTGAAAGTTAAATGAGAGGGAATAAAAGGACTTTCCCAAACTTTCATTTTGCATTCCTGATCTTCGTGAATTCAAATTCTTTTCACCACAAAACCCTGGAGAGAAGATGACATGACTTCTTCCATTTATTTAAATGACAAGGGGTATAGAAAATATTTGAATTTCATTTGGAAAATATTTCCAATTCTGAAACTTTATGCAACTCAATGATTTTCACGAGCGAAGATAAAATGACTTCTTCAAAACATATGAAATATGAGTTGGGAGTTTCAAAGAATTAAATTCAAAGTTCTTTTGAATTTATTTTTAATTTGGAGTTATTTGATTTTTACTCAAATTATTTTCCTCCAAAAATAAAATACATGGAAAATAGGGTAACATGATTCCTACAATAGAAAACTGGAGAGAAATAAATTTGAATGAATTTTGGTATTTTTAAAATGATTTTTGTTGGATTTTATTAGAGCAGAAGCACTCTTTGCTTTATGAATTTGTGTGTATTTTATTTGACTCCAGGAAAATGTTCAGCTTGTAGGAAATCTTTTTCTAAATTTTTTGATATATAATATGCCAATATAAAATTCTAATTTATTTTCTTTATTCGGTTTTCCTTCTGTTTCTATTTAAAAAAATTGGACGTGCGGCCCATATTTATTTATCGCCCACATTCGTAGCATAGCAGCAGGCCGGCCCGTTTTTCTTTTGTTTTCTTTTGTCTTTTATTTTATTTTATTTTCGTTAAAGTTTAGTTTTTTAAAAAAAACGAAAGAAAATAGACTTCGGGAAAAAATGCAGCCCGTGTACGACGCGTGGCCGACCGAGGCTTTAGGCCAGTGCGAGGCGTTAGCCTTTTTCTTCTTTGTTTCGTATAATTTCGTCTACATTTAGTCCCACATTGCCTAGTCTTTGACCCCTAAGCCTCTTTTCCACCAATAAATATAGACCCATAGAGCCTCCAAAAATCATCCGATTCGGGTTAAATCAATATTTTAGTTTGACTAGATTCATAAAAAAAATTCTTCTCTCCGGTGCAACTTCTGGAAATTGTCTTCTCTCTCCGAAGTTGTCTTTTCTCTACCTTATAAAGGTATATTTCTTTGTATTTTTTTCCATAGCTTATTTTTCTTCCGTAAAACAGCTTGGCCCTGATTTTTCAAATATCCATAACTTTTCACTCGTTTATTCAAATTAGATGAAACCAACGCCTATAGCTTCGTCTTGTTTTCACCTATCCAGTGAACCTGTCACATCAACCGTTTGAAATTTTCAAATTTCAAATTTTGTTCAGATTTATATTCAAACTTCGTTTGATCGTAACTTGAGTTTTATAACTCCGTTTGAGTTGATTCTTTTTGCAAATCGAAGCTCTTGACCTAAACTTTCTGATAAGGCCAAATTCACTTAATTTTGGTACTGTTAGAAATTGTTTTATGTTTCAAGAGATATTTGCTTGATTTTGATGCTTTCCAAATTGTCTTCTTCGTTCTTTCCGATCTTTTGAGTGATTGCTTATGTGTGGTTACTATTGCTTGATTACGATAGATTGACCAGAGTGTGACGAGTAGATCTATCAAGAGTTTTGAGTGCGAATCATCTTCATCAACAGTACAGGCAAGTTCACACTTTGATCATATCCCTTTCATACCCAGTTTTTATGCATTAGCTTCACCCTCAAACATTGCATGAGTAGGTTTGATAACATGTGGGTATTGGGAAGTAGTTGATGAGGTAGGAACCTATTGTCCTGCATTCAAACCTTGGGAGTTACTTCTACGTTATGCTTATATTGCCATGCTATGCTCGTAGACGTGGATTGGGTTTGAGTGTATTCCATGACAGATGTGAGATTGTTTACTTAATGGTTCAACTTAAGGTGGCAACTTTAACACACATCTGGGTGGATTGGTAGGGGCACCCTGGGGATATACCAGTGGACTTGCCCGGACACCTGGGGTTATACCAGTGTTGTCCTAGGAGATCCCGGGGTTATACCATGTGATCATCATATGGTTCGCCACCGAGGCTCAAAGGGATCTGAGATATTTTCATGCTAGAAACTTCCGTGTGCAGCCACAAGCTATTATGGGCTCTAGCATAGTTGAGTAAGTTACGTGAAGCTCTTGAAGAGGTGGATCAGCAGGTAGTGGGTTTTGTAGGTTTGGTATGGTCTACCCGGAGTAGAGAGTTAATGTTTCTGAAAGACTGTGTCTCGGTCATCCGTTTCTCAAACATAATGTAGTGCGAGAAATCCAACGGAGGCGATCGAGTCTTGTGGGGAAAAGTGTGCAAACCTCTGCAGAGTGTACAATCTAATCATGGTTAGCCGTGTCCCCGGTTATGGACAATATTGAGTATATAGTACTTGGAGTATCTTAAGTATCTCATCATGTTACTTAAATTAATTTGTTGGGTTAATGATTACTTTTAATTGGGATCATTGAGTTGGGGGTACATTCTCAATGATGTTTCAACCACCATGATAGTTAAATTAAAATATATTCCTTTGATATAGGAGAAAATTGGCTTTTCGCAAAACCTTTTAACCATAGAGCTTTTCCACCAGCCAAATATGCATGTAGAGATAACCATTATTCATCATTGCTCTATGGTGTGAATTTGCCAGTACATTCAATGTACTGACCCTTTGTGGCTGCAACGTCTCATGTTGCAGGATATCTTACGACAAGTAAGTGATACGTTAGGGTTACGATTTCTACACTCAACTTTGCCGTTGGTGTTGATGGGAATCCACAACCTTGTTACTTCCGCTATTTGGATTGAGGTAATAGTATTTACGTTATTTTATACATGTGATTTATCTCTGTTATAAATCCTCGAGTACTGTGTGTGTCAGCATACCGATCCAGGGATGACACTTACGCACAGAGACTTGATCCATTCGGGTCGGGTCGCTACAAGGAATTACCATAATTGTTAGAGGAATTACTTGGATAAAGGCCTAGGATTAAAATTACCTCTATAAGCATTGTTGTTGAAATTATTTCGAGGGATAAAATTCACATATATGGCATCACTATTTTGCTCAATCAAAGTAGAAAAAGGCATATCATTAAAATCAAGAGGAGCACTTTTACTAGCAACCAATTTCATAAGAGCATCAACTTTTTCACTCAAAGAAGAAATTTCTTCAACCGAATTAACCTTTTTATTAGTAGGGGCCCTTTCGGTATGCCATTGTGAATAATTTGCCATAATATTATCAAGAAATTTCGTGGCTTCCCCAAATTAATTTCCATAAAAGTACCACCTACGGCGGAATCTAAGAGATTACGAGAAACAAAATTCAATCCCGCATAAAAAAATTGTATGATCATCCAAAGATTTAACCCATGAGTTGGGCAATTCCATATCATCATTTTCATCCTTTCCCAAGATTGTGCAACATGCTCATGTTCAAGTTGCTTGAAGTTCATGATCTGGGTTCTAAGGGAAATAATTTCTGCGGGAGGAAAATACTTAGTGATAAAAGCATCTTTGCACTTATTCCAAGAATCGATACTATTGCGAGGCAAAGAAGAGAACCAATTTTTTGCAGAATCACGCAAGGAAAACGGAAATAATTTCATCTTCACAACATCATTGTCCACATCTTTTTTCTTTTGCATATAACATAATTCCACGAAGGTATTAAGATGGGACGCGACATCCTCATTAGGAGTACCGGAAAATTGATCTTTCATAACAAGATTCAGCAAAGCAGTATTAATATCACAAGACTCCGCACTAGTGGCGGGAGGAGGAAGCGGAGTGCCGATAAAATCATTGTTGTTGGTATTTGAGAAATCACATAACTTGGTGTTCTCTTGAGTCATGATGACCACACAAAAAGATTGCACTCAAAAACAGATCTGGCAAGAAAACAGCGAACGGAGAAGGAGGGCGAATAAAATGGCAATTGCTTGTGAAGTGGGGGAGAGGAAAAAGAGGGGAAAATGGCATATAGTGTAAATTGCAAAGAGATGAGATTTTACCGGATTACCGAGGGGTTAACGGAACCCCCCGGGGGAAGTATTGGGCCTACATGGGACTTAGTGGAGAGAGAGGGGAGCCCGCAAGGGGTGCCCCCCATTGGAGTCCGAATTGGACTAGGGGAGGGGGCGGCGCCCCCCTTTCCCTCTCCCTTTCCCTCTCCTTCCTTTTCCCCTCCGATGCGAAAGGAAAAGGGGGGGTGAATCCTACAAGGAGAGTAGTCCTAGTAGGACTCCCCCCGATGGCGTGTCCCTTGGTGGCCGGCCTCCTCCTCCCAACCTCCATATACGGGAGCAGGGGCACCCCATAGCAAATCAATTTTCTTAGCCGTGTGCGGTGCACCCCTCCATAGTTTACTCCTCCGGTCATAGCATCGTAGTGGTTAGGCGAAGCCCTGCACGGATCACACCACCATCACCGTCACCACGTCATCGTGCTGATGGAACTCTCCCTCGACCCTCTGCTAGATCAAGAGTTCGAGGGACATCATCGAGCTGAACGTGTGCTCAACTCGGAGGTGTTGTATGTTTGGTACTAGATCGGTTGGATCGTGAAGACGTTCGACTACATCAACCGCGTTAACCTAATGCTTCCACTTTCGGTCTACGAAGCTACGTGGACATACTCTCCCCCTCTCGTTGGTATGCATCTCCTAGATAGATCTTGTGTGATCGTAGGAAATTTTTTGAAATTGCATGCTACGTTCCCAACAGACCCCTTGTCCCTCGATCCCCGACCCCTCGACACCTCAATCCTCGAGCCTCGACCCCTTTTCACATCGGTGACCCTCGACCATCGACCCCTCGACCCCTCGGCGACCCTCTTTTTCTACTTTTCCTACTTCTTTTTTCATCTTCTTCTTCTATTTCTTATTTTTTTCATCTTCTTCTTCCTCCTCCTCCTCTTCTTCTTCCTCCTCATCCTCCTCATCATCTTCTTCTTATTCTTCTTCTTCTTCTTCTTCTTCCTCTTCCTCTTCTTCTTCTTCTTCTTCTTCTTCTTTTTTCAACTTTCTTCTTTCTTCTTAACCTAGACTAAACTAAATCTAAACATAAACCTTAAAACAATGTAAGAAGAAAACCTTAACTAAAGTAACTCTAAACCAAACTAAACCTAAATTAAACCTAAACTAATTCTAAAAAAACAGGAAAAAAGAGAATGCCTCAAGCTCACCTTGGGAGGGGGCGGCCGGTGGAGGAGGAGCCTGGTGCAGTGGAGGGGAGCGACGTCATGCCTGCCTCCCGTGAGGGCTCTGGCCGCTGCAGCAGGAGGGGTGGGGTGGCCTCGGCAGCCGGCGGGAGGCTTGGGCAGGCGGAGGCGACAGGTCGGGCGGTGGGCGATCAGGGGTGGCGGGGTAGCCGATGGCTGCAAGGGGATCGGGGCTGGGCGGGCGGGCGACCGTGGCCGGTAGGGCGACGGGCGGGCGGCGGGCGGTCGGGCGGGGGGTTCTTGAGGCGATGGGGTCGGCAGCTGTGGTGGGGGATCGGGGGAGGAGAGAGATGGTATGGGAGAAGAGATAGGAGCCATGGGGGTGGGCCATGATGTCGCTTGGAGCTACGCCGGTATTTCCCCAAAGAGGAATGGATGATTTATAACCCACAACTACAGGGTATCAATTGTAGCCTCTTTCGATAAGTAAGAGCGTCGAACCCAACGAGGAGCTAAAGGTAGACCAAATATTCCCTCAAGTTCTATCGACCACCGATACAACTCTACGCACGCTTAACGTTCGCTTTACCTAGGACAAGTATTAAACTAGGAGTACTTTGTAGGTGTTTTTGGATAGTTTTGCAAGATAATAAAGAGAGCGTAAATAAAAACTAGGGGCTTTTTTAAGTAAAGAAGTAATAAAGTAAATATAGCGAGTGTGGAAAAGTGGTGATAGGAGTTGCGAAATTGTCCCTAAGCAATTGACTACTTTACTAGACCGATAGCAAGTTTTATATGGGAGAGGCCACTGCTAGCATGTCATCCCTGACTTGGAATTCTATGCACTTATGATTGGAACTATTAGCAAGCATCCGCAACTACTAACGTTCATTAAGGGAAAACCCAACCATAGCATTAAGATATATTGGTCCCCCTTCAATCCCGTATGCATCAATTTCTATGCTAGGTTGAAGCTTCTGTCACTCTTACCCTCCAATACATAGTCCTATCAACATACAACTAACCCTATGGTGTGATACACATGCGTGCTCATATGATGGGCACCAAAGGACAGCAACATAACCACAAGCAAATTAAATCAATCATAGCAATTCATCAACCACCGTCAGGACAATGAAAATCTACTCACACATCATAGGATGGCAACACATCATTGGATAATAATATGAAGCATAAAGCACCATGTTCAAGTAGAGGGTACAACGGGTTGCGGGAGAGTGGACCACTGTAGATAGAGGGGGGAAGGTGATGGAGATGTTGGTGAAGATGGCGGAGGTGTTGGTGAAGATCGTGGTGATGATGATGGTGGCCACGGCAGCGTTCCGGCGCCACCGGAAGAGAGGGGGAGAGGGGGCCCCTTCTTCTTCTTCTTCCTTGACCTCCTCCCTAGATGGGAGAAGGGTTTCCCCTCTGGTCCTTGGCCTCCTTGGCATGGGAGGGGCGAGAGCCCCTCCGAGATTGGATCTGTCTCTCCGTCTCTCTCTGTTTCTGCGTTCTGGTATTCTGCCCTTTCACTGTTTCGTATATATATGGAGATCCATAACTCCGATTGGATTGAAACCTTCGCCCAGATTTTTCTCCAAAATTTAGCTTTCTTGCGGCAAAAGAATAGCAACAACCGCCTTACAAGGGGACCACGAGGGCCAGGGGCGCGCCCCCCTTGCCTCGTGCCCCCCTCGGGCACCGTCTCGCGTTGATTCTTCTTCCCATATTCTCCAAATATTCCAAAAATATTCTCCGTCCGTTTTCTCCCGTCTAGATTCCGTTTGATATGGGGTTTCTGCGAAACATAAAACATGCAACAAACAGGAACGGACACTAGCCACTGGATCAATATGTTAGTCCCAAAAATAATATAAAAAGTTGCCAAAAGTATGTAAAAGTTGTAGAATATTGGCATGGAACAATCAGCATCCCCAAGCTTAATTCTTGCTCGTCCTCGAGTAGGTAAATGATAAAAAAGATAATTTTTGATGTGGAATGCTACCTAGCATAATCTTGATCACATAATCTAGTCATGGCATGAATATTAAGGCATGAGTGATTCAAAGCAATAGTCTATCATTTGACATTAAGACAATAATACTTCAAGCATACTAACAAAGCAATTATGTCTTATCAAAATAACATAGCCAAAGAAAGATCATCCCTACAAAATCATATAGTCTGGCTATGCTCCATCTTCACCACAGAAAGCATTCAAATCATGCACAACCCCAATGACAAGTCAAGCAATTGGTTCACAGTTTTTAACGCGCTTCAGCCTTTTCAACCCTCACGCAATACATGAGCACGAGCCATGGACATAGCACTATGAGTGGAATAGAATATGATGATGGAGGTTTGTGGAAGAAGACAAAAAAGGAGAAAGTCTCACATCGACGCGGATAATCAACGGGCTATGGAGATGCCCATCAACTGATGTCAATGTGAGGAGTAGGGATTGCCATGCAACGGATGCACTAAGAGCTATAAGTGTATGAAAGCTCAAACTGGAAACTAAGTGGGTGTGCATCCAACTTGCTTGCTCATGAAGACCTCGGGCATTTGAGGAAGCCCATCATCGGAATATACAAGCCAAGTTCTATAATGAAAATTCCCACTAGTATAAGAAAGTGATAACTCAAGAGACTCTCTATATGAAGAACATGATGCTACTCTGAAGCACAAGTGTGGTAAAAGGATAGTAACATTGCCCCTTCTCTCTTTTTCTCTCATTTTTTTTGTTTTTTTTCTTTTTTTGGTGGGATTTTTTGGCCTCTTTTTTTATTTGGGCTTCTTTGGCCTCTATTATTTATTTTTAAAGTCCGGACTCTCATCCCGACTTGTGAGGGAATCATAGTCTCCATCATCCTTTCCTCGCTGGGGCAATGCTCTAATAATGATGATCATCACACTTTTATTCACTTACACCTCAATATTACAACTCGATACTAGAACAAAGATATGACTCTATATGAATGCTTCCGGCGGTGTACCAGGATGTGCAATGATCTAGCGTAGCAATGACATCAAAAAACGGACAAGCCATGAAAATATCATGCTAGCTATCTTACGATCATGCAAAGCAATATGACAATGAATGCTCAAGTCATGTATATGATGATGATGGAAGTTGCATGCCAATATATCTCAGAATGGCTATGGAAATGCCATGATAGGTAGGTATGGTGGCTGTTTTGAGGAAGATATAAGGAGGTTTATGTGTGATAGAGCGTATCGTATCACAGGGTTTGGATGCACCGGCGAAGTTTGCACCAACTCTCGAGGTGATAAAGGGCAATTCACGGTACTGAAGAGGCTAGCAATGATAGAAGGGTGAGAGTGCGTATAATCCATGGACTCACATTAGTCATAAATAACTCATATACTTATTGCAAAAGTTTATTAGCCTTCGAAGCAAAGTACTACTACACATGCCCCTAGGGGGATAGATCGGTAGGAAAAGACCATCGCTCATCCCTGACCGCCACTCATAAGGAAAGCAATCAAAGAACACCTCATGCTCCGACTTCGTTACATAACGGTTCACCATACGTGCATGCTACGGGACTTGCAAACCTCAACACAAGTATTTCTCGATTTCACAATTACTCAACTAGCACGACTCTAATATCACCATCTTTATATCGCAAAACTATTGCAAGGAATCAAACATATCATATTCAGTGATCTACAAGTTTTATGTAGGATTTTATGACTAACCATGTGAATGACCAATTCCTGTCATCTCTCTAAATAGATATAAGTGAAGCAAGAGAGTTTAATTCTTTATACAAAAGATATGCCCACACTCTAACAAATATAAGTGAAGCAAAAGAGCATTCTACAAATGGCGGTTCCTATGTGAAGAGAAACAGGCAATCCAAACTTCAAATGATATAAGTGAAGCACATGAAGCATTCTATAAAGCCATACTCAAAAGATATAAGTGAAGTGCAATGAGCATTCTATAAATCAACCAAGGACTACCTCATACCAGCATGGTGCATAATATTTAAATGAAAACTAAATGCAAAAGATGCTCCAAGATTTGCACATATCGCATGAACTAAATGAATCCGAAAACATACCGATACTTGTTGAAGAAAGAGGGGATGCCTTCCAGGGCATCCCCAAGCTTAGACGCTTGAGTCTCCTTGAATATTTACTTGGGGTTCCTTGGGAATCCTTAAGCTTGAGCTCTTGCCTCTCCTTCTTCTCCTCACATCGAGACATTCTCGATCATCGAACACTTCATCCACACAAAACTTCAATAGAAAACTCGGTAAGATTCGTTAGTATAATAAAGCAAATAACTACTCTAAGTACTGTTGCAAACCAATTCATATTTTATTTTTTCATTGTTTCTACTGTAGTATAACTTTTTCATGGCTTAATCCACTGATATAAATCTATAGTTTCATCAAAACAAGCAAACTATGCATTAAAAACAGAATCTATCTAAAACAGAACATTCTGTAACAATCTGAACATTCACCATACTTCTGATACTTGAAAAAATCCTCAAAACTTAGGACAAATAAACAATTTGTATATAAAGACAGATCAAAAAGAATCAGAACCATTTGACGTTCCAGTGAAAAATTACAAATGACGCACTACAGCCAAAGTTTCTGTCCTGCATCGTACAAACCAACAAGCATTGTAAACATCCTAAGGGCAAACCTTGGCACATTATTTTTATAATACAATGGAATTGTACAAGGGGATAATTATCTTTGTTGAAAAGTTTCTGTAATCAAGATTCACAAAGTTTCCGTGAGCATGAACAAAGTTCAAGGACGTCCCTCACTTTCACAATGCTCGTCTATCTCACTTTCACTTTTATTTTTGAAAAGTTTTGGGTTCCCCTCATTATTTTTATTTTTGTTTTTAAACTATATGAAAGCACTCAACAGAAATAAATGACTCTCTAAAACTTCTGGGTTGTCTCCCTGGCAGCGCTTTCTTTAAAACCATTAAGCTAGGCATATAGTGCTCAAATAATGGATCCACCCGGATCCCAAGGTATATCAAAGCCAACTTTAATTAACAATGATTTGGCATTTAGTAGTGAGCACAAAGCAAAATAAATCATGTAATGACGAAGTCTAACTCTCTTCCTATGCATCGGCATGTCATAAAAGGACAATTCACGCACACAGAGTAAAGGCCAATACATAGCATAAGCAGTTTCTTGCAATTCTATCGTGTTGGAAACATAGAGAGGTGGAGATATAGTTCCTATCTCATAATAATTGCAAGTAGGAGCAGCAAGCACATGCATATTGTATTCATCAAAATCATCATGTGCAACGGTATAAGGCAACCCATCAATATAATCCTTAATAAGTGTAAACTTCTCCGATATTGTGTAGTTGGGAGAATTCAAAAAGATAATAGGACTATAATGCGTGGGTGCAATAGCAACAATTTCATGTTTAACATAAGGAACTATAGCAAGTTCATCTTCATAATAATAATTCATATTGGCATCATGGCCACAAGCATAGCAAGCATCATCAAAAAGGGATATTTCAAAAGAATCAACGGAATCATAACAATCATCGTAGCAATCATCCTTCGGTAAGCACGAGGGGAAATTAAATAATGTATGAGTTGAAGAGTTACTCTCATTAGAAGGTGGGAACGGGTAGCTAATCTGCTCTTCCTCCTTTTTTCTTCGTTCTCCTCATCATCTTTTTCATCCAATGAACTCACAGTTTCATCAATTTCTTCTTCCATAGACTCCTGCAAAATATTAATCTCTTCTTGGAAAGCGGATGAGTCCTCAATATATGGTTTAACATAGGCACTAGAAGCATAATTATCATAACAATATTCAAGTATGGCAAAATTTTCAGACTTGTGAGTAGCATCATACTTTTCAATCAAAGAAGCAATTTCATAGGCACCCTTAAAAGCAACAAATTCTTCAATTTGTTGAACATCATAGTAATTATAAACACCCTTAGCATAAGAAGATACGATTCCATTATCACTAAACAAACATTGGTAGGGAAGGTGTTTCTTAGGGTCTTCCGAACAACAAGTAATATCATATATTTCGCATAAATTCCAAGCATAGCATTGCAAACGATGAATTTGATCCAATAAACGTTTCCCTTTTTCAGATATGCGGTGTCGCACATAACAAGCATTCTCATCTAAAGATTTGCCCTCAACTAAGCTAGTTGGGGTTTCAGCACGAGCACATAGGGATCTAAGATGATCCAAGTAATAAGCTTCAGGAGTGTGATAGATTTTAAGTGGTTCTTCAACCATTGGTTCAGTAGGTATAACTAATTTTTTTGGTATTTTGCGTTTCCTACCCATAACTAAAGATATAAAACAACTAAGAATAGCAAATAAAAATTACTTAGTGATAAAGCAAACATGCACACACGAGAATATTCACCCCACGCTATGGCTCCCCGGCAACGGCGCCAGAAAAAGGTCTTGATAACCCACAAGTATAGGGGATCAATTGTAGCCTCTTTCGATAAGTAAGAGTGTCGAACCCAATGAGGAGCTAAAGGTAGAACAAATATTCCCTCAAGTTCTATCGACCACCGATACAACTCTACGAATGCTAAACGTTCGCTTTACCTAGAACAAGTATTAAACTAGGAGTACTTTGTAGGTGTTTTTGGATAGTTTTGCAAGATAATAAAGAGAGCGTAGATAAACACTGGGGGCTGTTTTAAGTAAAGAAGCAATAAAGTAAATATAGCGAGTGTGGAAAAGTGGTGATAGGAGTTGCGAAATTGTCCCTAAGCAATTGACTACTTTACTAGACCGATAACAAGTTTTATGTGGGAGAGGCCACTGCTAGCATGTCATCCCTGACTTGGAATTCTATGCACTTATGATTGGAACTATTAGCAAGCATCCGCAACTACTAACATTCATTAAGGTAAAACCCAACCATAGTATTAAGATATATTGGTCCCCCTTCAATCCCGTATGCATCAATTTCTATGCTAGGTTGAAGATTCTATCACTCTTGCCCTCCAATACATAGTCCTATCAACATACAACTAACCTATGGTGTGATCCACGCGTGCGCTCATATGATGGGCACCAAAGGACAGCAACATAACCACAAGCAAATTAAATCAATCATAGCAATTCATCAACCACCAATAGGTCAACAAAAATCTACTCAGACATCATAGGATGTCAACACATCATTGGATAATAATATGAAGCATAAAGCACCATGTTCAAGTAGAGGGTACAGCGGGTTGCGTGAGAGTGGACCGCTGTAGATAGAGGGGGGAAGGTGATGGAGATGTTGGTGAATATAGTGGAGGTGTTGGTGAAGATCGCGGTGATGATGATGGTGGCCACGGCAGCGTTCCGGCGCCACCGGAAGAGAGGGGGAGAGGGCCCCCTTCTTCTTCTTCTTCCTTGACCTCCTCCCTAGATGGGAGAAGAGTTTCCCCTCTGGTCCTTGGCCTCCATGGCATGGGAGGAGCGAGAGCCCCTCCGAGATTGGATCTGTCTCTCTGTCTCTCTCTGTTTCTGCGTTCTGGTATTCTGCCCTTTCACCGTTTCGCATATATATGGAGATCGATAACTCCGATTGGATTGAAACCTTCGCCCAGATTTTTCTCCAAAAATTTAGCTTTCTTGTGGCAAAAGAATAGCAGCAACCGCCTTACGAGGGGCCCATGAGGGTCAGGGGCGCGCCCCCTTCCTCGTGCCCCCTCGGGCACCGTCTCGCGTTGATTCTTCTTCCCATATTCTCCAAATATTCCAAAAATATTCTTCGTCCGTTTTTATCTCGTTTGGATTCCGTTTGATATGGGGTTTCTGCGAAACATAAAACATGCAACAAACAGGAACTGGCACTAGGCACTGGATCAATATGTTAGTCCCAAAAATAATATAAAAAGTCGCAAAAAGTATGTAAAAGTTTTAGAATATTGGCATGGAACAATAAAAAATTATAGATACTACGGAGACGTATCAATGATGCAGCACAGCGGCAGTAGGTATTTCCCTTAGATATGAAACCAAGGTTATCGAACCAGTAGGAGAACCAAGCAACACAACATAAATAGCCTCCGCACACAAATAACAAATCCTCGCAACCCAACGTGTTAAAGGGGTTGTCAATCCCTTCCGGGGTACGACGCCTCAAGTAGGCAAACGGATGTGAGATAAATTTGTAGTAAATTGATAGATCGAACGCCAAATAAAATAAATAAGAATAAATTGCAGCAAGGTATTTTTGTATTTTTGGTTTAATAGATCTGAAAATAAATGCAAGGAGAAAGTAGATCGCAAAGGCAAATATATGAGAAAGAGACCCGGGGGCCGTAGGTTTCACTAGTGGCTTCTCTCGAGAAAAATAGCAAGCGGTGGGTGAACAAATCACTGTTGGGCAATTCATAGAACTTCAAATACTCATGATGATATCCAGGCAATGGTCATTATATAGGCATCACGTCCAAGATTAGTTGATCGACTCCTGCCTGCATCTACTAATATTACTCCACACATCGACCGCTATCCAGCATGCATCTAGTGTATCAAGTTCATGGGAAAATGGAGTAATGCAATAAGAATGATGACATGATGTAGACAAGATCTATCTATGTAGAGATAGACCCCATCGTTTTATCCTTAGTAGCAACGATACATACATGTCGGTTCCCTTTCTGTCACTGGGATCAAGCACCGTAAGATCGAACCCACTACAAAGCACCTCTTCCCATTGCAAGATAAATAGATCAAGTTGGCCAAACAAAACCCAAATATCGGATAAGAAATACAAGGCTATAAGGCATCATGCATAAAAGAGATAAAAGAAACTCAAATACGTTCATGGATATAAAAAGATAGATCTGATCATAAACTCAAAGTTCATCGATCCCAACAAACACACCACAAAAGAGTTACATCATATGGATCTCCAAGAGACCATTGTATTGAGAATTCAGAGAGAGAGAGAGAGAGATGAAGCTATCTAGCTACTAACTACGGACCCGAAGGTATACAAAGAACTACTCATGCATCATCGGAGAGGCACCAATGGAGGTGGTGAACCCCATCCGAGATGGTGTCTAGATTGGATCTGGTGGTTCTGAACTCTGCGGCAGCTAGATGAATATTTCGTCGACTCCCCTAGGGTTTTTGGAATATTGGGGTATTTATAGAGCAAAGAGGCGGTCCAGGGGCACCCGAGGTGGGCACAACCCACCAAGGCGCGCATGGGCCTCCTGGCGTGCCCTGGAGGGTTGTGCCCTCCTCGGGACACCCCCAGGCGCAGCCAGGGCCCATTACGTTCCTTCTGGTCCAAAAAAACTCTATAAAGTTTCGTTGTGTTTGGACTCCATCTGATATTGATTTTCTGCGATGTATAAAACATGCAGAAAACAGCAACTGGCACTTGGCATTATGTCAATAGCTTAGTACCAAAAAATGATATAAAATGACTATAAACTGATTATAAAACATCCAAGATTGATAATATAACAGCATGGAACAATCAAAAATTATAGATACGTTGGAGACGTATGAGGCCATTAGTCGAACGTTAGGTACTAACCTCTTTGCCGTCAGCTAGCAAACGGCAAAGATTCTTTTTCGTCCGCTAGCAGATGGCAAAGAGGTGGGGGTGGGCCATTACAGTGCTAGACCCCACCCACCTATTTGCCATCCGCTAGTAGGCGGCAAAGAACTGGCTGATGGAAAATAGTATCTTTGCCATCCGCCAGTTCTTTGTCGTCTGTTTTTTTAAGCTGACGGCAAAGACGTTCTTTGTCGTCCACTTGCAGATGGCAAAGAACTGGCTGATGGCAAATTCCCTGATTCCAATAGTGTAACAAAGGTAGACAGACTAGTGAATACTTATTTCAATAGGTTAATTTGTTACCATTGGATAGCATAGTAGAACAGCTAAACAACTTGCTTTCTATATGTTTCAGCATAGGAACAAAATCCTCCACCCTAGGTTTGGACAGACACGGTGGTAGCCCAAGATATGTGTGTGGTAGGGTACCAATCTTACAACCAAGGAGGTTTGATAGCGCAGTCATTTTGTGTGTAGGTGTGTTGATAGAGATCATTATGGACTTGGAGTAATTAACTTTTAGGCCAGTATTCTCAGCATAATGTAGAGGAAGATTTTTAATGTGCATCACTTGTCTGGCATCTGGCTTAGCCACCAAGATGGCATCATCTGCATATTGGATAATTGGGTAGTCTAGGCAAGAGCTATCTATAAGTGGAGATTCAATTAGTGCATTATGGTAGGCTTCGTTGAGAATAGATTTGAGTACATCTGCTGCAATCACAAAGATCAATGGGGATAATGGATCACCTTGGCTGACTCCTTTTTGTAGAGGAATTGTTTCCCTGGCACACCATTGAGTAGAACATATGAGAGACCAGTACCATATATCATCTTAATCCATTGGATCCATTTGGCACCAAAACCTTTAGCTTGCAATACTTCAATGATGGTATCATGGTTAAGCATGTCAAATGCTTTTTCAAAGTCTAGCTTCAGAAGAATGATTTCCTTTTTGCTCTAGTGGCATTGATGGATATATTCACAGGACCATGCCAAGCAGTCCTGGATGCATCTATTATTGAGGAAACCATATCGATTCTTGTGTACCATTTTGAGGATGTACCTTTGTAGCTTATTTGCCAATAATTTGGCGATAATCTTGAGAGTACAGTTCAACAGTGAAATGGGCCTGAATTCAGCTGGAGTTGCTGCAGAGTCTTTCTTAGGAATGAGAGTTATGAAAGAGTAATTAATACTCTGGATGTTCACCTGGCCTGAATGGAAGTCTTCAATAATGTCGGGGAAGCTGATCGTGGCCCACGAACACCTATGGGACCGGGTCCCTTGTGGTTCGGAGGGGGGTGGAGATTGCGCAAAGAGCGGATCGAAGCGATGCACACGAGAAGATTTACCCAGCTTCGGAGCTCTCCGGAGAGATAACACTCCTGCTGCTGCTTGGTTGATTATATCGTGTTCTTGCTAGGGAGCAATGGAAGCTACAAAACCTAGCCTGAGTGTCTCTAGTCTCGTATGTGGCAAATGAACTGAACCGGAGCCCAACCCTTTCTACGTTGCACTTGGGCCTCCTTTTATAGGCACAAGGGGTCACCACAGGTGGCAAGTAGGCAAGGGTAAAATAGTAAAAACTGAGGTTGGTACACCGCTTTGTACAGTGTACAGTGATCTATACCTAACTCTGACGGCAAGGGACAAAAGCCATAAATGTCCGTCCCTGTCACCTGAACAATGTAACAGGGATCGTCAAAGTACGCCACCGCTTGCCACGATGGTAGCTTGTTAGCACCGCTTATCGCCGCTCCCCGCTGGCTGCACAGCTCATTGACACGCGTGCATGGGAAAGCCCCACGGCGACACATTGGCGGATGAGCTGGAGCGGAGATGAAGAGAGGTTACCTGCCGCGGCAAGCGCCTTGTCGCAGCAAGGTCCTTGTCGCGCTAGGGAGCTTATCGCTCGCCAAGCCTTCCCGGCAAGCTCCTCTTGCCGGGGTCTTGTTTCCTTCGTGCCTTGAGTGGCCTTCCCGACAAGCTCCTCTTGCGGGCCCTGATTATTTTGTTCTTGAATGGCTCCAAAGGAGCGGCGAGGACCTTGGCGGTCACCGGGCCAGCCACCATGGGTGTCTGCATTTGTCCGTGCACGAGTTCGGGATACTAGGGTACCCCTACTCTAGTACACCGACAAATAAGCTTATAGAAATCAGTGGCAATGATATCCCAGCAGTTTTTAAGGAAGACATCATTAAAACCATCAAGTCCAGGTGATTTGTCTGCAGGCATCTGTTTGATAACTCTATCAATTTCCTCCTTAGAGAAAGGTGTTCAGTCAGATCATCCAGTGGTTGCAGTAGTTGTTGCAAATTGAGTGGGTTTGTGGTAGGTACACATGTCCCCAATCTATCCTTGAAAGCTCTGTATAAGATTGCAGCTTTAGCCTGGTGGTCATGGTGTTCATGTCCATTTTCATCTCTCAGCATGGCAATGGAGTTGTTTCTGAACTTGATGGTAGCCCTGGCCTGAAAGTATTTTGTGTTGGCTTCTCCTACATTGATCTTCCTTATAGTGGCTCTTTGCTTCCAATATTTTCTCTGATTATCTAGGATGACTTCTAGATGATGTTTGAGAATAATTTTGGCACTTAATTCCTCCAACTATAGAGCCCTGTATTCCTCAATGGTGTCGTAGCACAGTATCATGAAGTTAGTGTCTGCAATTATTATTTTCAAATCAAAAAGTTTTCTGCCCCAGTTCTTTAAGCCCTTTCTCGGCCTTCTGAATTTAATTGCTATAATTTTTGCACTATCATTTGCATCCACCTCTTGTGTCCAAATAGCATCCACTACGTCTTTGAAGTGGTGATGTTCTAACCAGTAGTTCTCAAATCTGAAGATGTTGGATTTGGGAATAGAGGAACCAGTCTAAATTTTAATGGGCACATGATCCGATGTTGTTTTTGCAAGTGGGAGTGAAAATATAACTAGGTATTTGAGTGTCCATGCTTCTGATGAGAAAGATCGGTCCAATTTTTTCAATAGTGGAGCCTCTTGCATTGCATGTTGCTACACGTTAATTTTCTGCCTTTGAGTGGGATTTCAATCAGAGCCTGTCTGCTAACCGCTTCATTGAATAATAGCATATCATTGATGCTACCCCCTCCCTGCTTCTATTGTGTGGATATTTGACATAGTTGAAGTCGCCTATTATAAGCCAATGTGTGTCATCTGGCATATGGAAGTTCTGTAACCAGTTCAGAAAGAGGATTCTTTCATTCTGTTGGCAAGGCCCATACACATTTGTCAAGATCCATTTATCCCCATTGTGTGTTAAAGCGAATTGAATGGATAGAGAAAACTCATTAGTATGGTGGATCTGGCCAGTGAGCATTTCCTCATTCCATGCAATTAGTAGTCCTCCTGAAGCTCCTACTGATGGGAGAAATGCAAATTTTGCAATCCTTCTAGGACAGAACTTTTTTAAGTAAGAATTGTCAAATGATTCTTTCTTGGTTTCTTGAAACATACAATAGAGCACTGAGATTCTTCAATTTTGTTAGCCAGAGTTGTCCATTTTTTGGGATCATACGATGCTTCTGACCCTCACTCTGCTAAAACTGCACCTAACAGCACAAAAAGATATCTCGACAACCAACAAATAGGTACAATCTGAGCTACAACTTTGCAAATACATGTTGACTAGTACGCATCATGCCCATGCCCAAAATATAAGTGAACTGTTTCAAACAACACAAACAGGTGACAACCAACTCTTCCCCGGTAACTTCATACCACAAAACCCAGCAATTCCGGCTCCAACGTTTTTCATGCCCTAAGCAATCTATGCAACACCACAACTACAGGCCTTAAAAAGCAGCATTCACGCAGCTCAAGATCCATCTCACCCATGACCACGTCCTGCCATCAAGTACAACATTATGTCAGTATGTTGTTATCTAGAAACATAGAGCACATGGTAGTGGAATCTAAGCGCAAGTAGGAAACGTACCGCCTTTGTTGCCACCTTTATTTCCAATTCCGCCCCTTCCACGGCCACCGCCTTTGCCATCATCTTGGCCATGCCCGATGCCTCTACCCCCAAGTTTAATGCCTATATCCCCTCTTCCTCTTTTGCGACCAACGCCTGGTGGCTTCCTATCTGCATATACAGCAGCATGAATAATTCAGAACATCGCTAAATCAATAGCTCTATCAAAGAACAAGGTAAGTTCTACAGGTTATAAAAGTGGTAATGAATAAACTACTGTACGTGTGCGTTGGCATTCCTACCAACACACGGTCCACTGTAATGTACTCTCGTGTGTATTTACATACAGATAATAAAACGTAATAGTGTTGTAGTTAGTGATAGCAGATTTGAGATCAAATTTATCACGGTATTGTTACTGCAAATATATGCATTATTCATTCATCATGCTTAGTTCTGATAATGCTGTCAACACTGTGCTTCTAAGATCAACGGCCTATGAAGGTAAAGGAGCAGCAGAACAAATATCCTCTCCATTGAGAATACAAGTCAGACATTGTGTTTGTTCTTAGTGCAGCCAAACTTAAGAAAAACAAAAAATCTTAACAGCTTACAATGTTTAGCCACATGAAAAATGACATTATGCAATTTTCTTTTATTTTGCACTTCCTACCCCCCCCCCCCCTTTGCTGGGGTGAGACTTGGTGTTTTAAAATCTCGGTTTCATTATGCAAATGGAGCTAGGGACTTGGTCCCGTTTCATCTAAAAAATGACATTATTGGACTAGAATACTTTCGCACTATTATACTTCTAACCTTATGAGTATGAGAAAAGTCCAGTTGCCCCTCAGAGACCATACAATGTCAATTTGTCCCTAGTATGAAGGGATGAGCAGTTCATAAAAAACACACAACCAATAAAATGTAGCTATAATAATATATGCTTACCAGTATATTCGAACATAAATGTGTAAACATCTAAATATGTGTTCCAGTGAACAACCCACTGCTGATTCAATCAGCTTTAGTCTTTGGATGCATACCTGATCTACTCTTAGAAGTTTCCTCTTGAACCTTGTTAATCACCTGTGAGGGAAACATAAAGCTCATGCAGTCAGGATAGAAATGGCTAGTTAACTTCACTACTGATACAGATAGCTTCAGTCCTCTTAATTTTGAAGATAATATGTAACAGTTTGAAAGAAAAATAAAGTCCATAGTAAATGTAGATTTAGGTGGTGTGGTATTTTATAGTGATTTAAAGCCAAAGCAATCCTCATGGTCAGCTAGCCAACTATGTCGAAGTTTAGACCCTTATGTAGCTAGCTGATTGGACTATTTCTCTAGAAAATATCAAGTCTGAACACACTACACTGCACCAGCTAGAGCTCAATGTGGATATTACAGTGCATAACTAGATCTAGTCTTGCTATTGCACAAATAAATATTGTTCTATTCGGCTAAAATTTCGTCCATGTGGGTTTTCATTGACCACATGATGGCAATTTGACCCCTACTTTCTAAAATAATAGGGTAGAGGGAAACACAACATAACAATAAGTAATCATTCAACAATACCAAAACATAGATTTTGCTGAGGAATTCAAGCAATATACATCATTGTCTTATTTTCTTAAGAGCAGCTAACAATACACAAACAAGGCATATTGTGCAATTACTACTTATGCAACTGATATTGGATTTCATACACATATATGACAACATAGAACCTTGTGATAGAAGATAACGATGCATAGCCCTATGGTGCAGCAGGGGATACATAACACAGATGTAAATCACCAAACGAGCAAACTGCATTCGTACACAAAACAAAGACACATTGTATCTGAAACCCATACCTCAACAGGAACCCGAAGATACATGATTGTGTTCCCACGAATATAGCACTCCGACATCCTCCAAAACTTATCACCATCCTTCAACCCAACCATAAAAGTAAGACAAGACATCTCAGTCTAATCTAGTAACACTACTAGAATTTCCCTATGCGCCGAGTGCCACGGACACTCGGTAAAGGGCCAATAACCGCCGGTAACACCTTTGCGAAGAGTTGCACTCGGCAAAGGCCACCCGACGTACACCTCTCAGGCAAACACAAATTAGTCGAGAGTCGGGCACGGGCACTCGGCAAAGTCTTTGTCGAGATCCAAACAGTACAACTCGGCAATATAAAGTGACTTCAAATCGGCTGGTTCCGTCAGCTCTTTGCGGGGGCGTGGCACATGTCATGTGGTTGCCCCCTTTTAGAGCATGAGAAGTTTTGAGGCCAACGGAGCAACAGAACTCGCACTTCCTGCACAAACCGTACACGTTCTCTCTCGATACCCAGAGACTAGCTCGGAGACGGTGCGGTTTACAAGCGGCCTCAGGGGAGGCTTACTCGAAACACGCCTAAACTTTTACCACACCCTACAGTGGCCATGTGATGACACCGTGCCAGATCCCGAGCAATCCCACCATCGTACAATTTTCCGAGGATTTCAACGGTTGCATCAGGAATGACACCGAGGTACTTTCGGTAACCCGGTGGCAGGGCATGCCCCTCCCTCGTTTGTGCAAGGCCTAGGCATGCCACAAGGACATCACAAAGGATTTCCCATGCTGCTATCGGGCATGACTTTTTTTTAAACCATGACTGTAGAACAATCGTTCTATGGTATTTTCATTAATAAAGGTATAACAAATTTATAAAAATACAAATAAATTCATACAAGAGGCTATAAGCACCTCAGCCTATACCAGTTCTGGAATCATAATTGTAACTATTACAAGAATTGTTCATAGTAGGCTTTGATCTTTTCTGCTTTTCCTTCTTTGATCCTGAGTAGAACAACCCATAGCCCTTCTTTCAAGTAGAATTTCCATGTACCTAGATGAGGAGGAGCTGATCTGAAGATTTTATCGTTTCTTACTGACCAAATGCTCCAACGACTCATAATGATGATGTCTAGTGCAAAGTCTTTTGGTAAATGATTGGCAATGAGAAGGAATTCATCAAATGTTGATATGCCTATAGTCCTTCCTGGGGAGATGATATCCAAGCATGAGAGTGCAAAAGGGCAGTTCCAGAATAGGTGGAGCAGTGTTTCTTCCACAACATCAGAGCATAAAGCGCAGTGGTAATCTGGGAGATGCATACTCCTTCTGTGAAACATGTTTCTGGTGTTGATTCTGTCATGTAACAAAAGCCAGCAAAAAATCTTATGTCTGAGTCTGGAGGATGTACCCCAGAGGTTTGTGAAGATTACATGAGTTGTGTTGGTTCCCACGATTTTCTTATTCATTTTCATTGAAGAGTATTGCCTAGAGGGCAATGATATTTTCAAATGTCATTATTGTCAGAGTTTTCTCTGTTGGTAATCATATCTTGCACCCTGTTAAATTGCTGGAAAGCTTGTCGTGAAAGGGGTCTCTGAAATTGTATGCTGAAATCATCCTGGTTCATAATACTCCTTAGAGTCATCTCCTTGTTGACGAAAAATGAGAGAAGTTCTGGATATTTTCTCTGCAGTGGTTATCCAGCCCAATTATCTAACCAAAATAGGGTTGTGTCTCCTTTTCCAGCTTGACAAATAGAATGGTTCTTGTACAATGGTAGTAGTTTAAGTAAGGATTTCCACCAGAAAGAACGAACCATTTTATCTCCAGGTAGAGCATCTTGATAGTAGGTTTTGAAGGAAATATGCCCTAGAGGCAATAATAAAGTTATTATTTATTTCCTTATTTCATGATAAATGTTTATTATTCATGCTAGAATTGTATTAACGGAAACATAATACATGTGTGAATACATAGACAAGCAGATAGTCACTAGTATGCCTCTACTGGACTAGCTCATTAATCAAAGATGGTTATGTTTCCTAACCATAGACATGTGTTGTCATTTGATTAATGGGATCACCTCATTAGGAGAATGATGTGATTGACATGACCCATTCCGTTAGCTTAGCACTTGATCGTTTAGTATGTTGCTAATGCTTTCTTCATGACCCATACATGTTCCTATAACTATGAGATTATGCAACTCCCGTTTACCGGAGGAACACTTTGGGTACTACCAAACGTCACAACGTAACTGGGTGATTATAAAGGAGTACTACAGGTGTCTCCAAAGGTACTTGTTGGGTTGGCGTATTTCGAGATTAGGTTTTGTCACTCCGATTGTCGGAGAGGTATCTCGAGCCTTCTCGGTAATGCACATCACTTAAGCCTTGCAAGCATTACAACTAATGAGTTAGTTGTGAGATGATGTATTACGGAACGAGTAAAGAGACTTACCAGTAACGAGATTGAACTAGGTATTGGATACCGACGATCGAATCTCGGGTAAGTAACATACCGATGACAAAGGGAACAACGTATGTCGTTGTGCGGTTTGACCGATAAAGATCTTCGTAGAATATGTAGGAACCAATATGGGCATCCAGGTTCCGCTATTGGTTATTGACCGAGAATGGTTCTAGGTCATGTCTACATAGTTCTCGAACCCGTAGGGTCCGCACGCTTAACGTTTCGATGACAGTTCATAATGAGTTTATAAGTATTGATGCACCGAAGGTTGTTCGGAGTCCCGGATGTGATCACGGACATGACGAGGAGTCTCGAAATGGTCGAGACATAAAGATTGATATATTGGAAGCCTATGTTTGGACTTCGGAATGGTTCCGAGTGAAAACAGGATATTACTGAACACCGGGGTTACGGAACCCCGGGGGTATATGGGCCATCATGGGCCTTGAGGGAGAAGGAGAAGGGCGGCCAGGTGGGCTGCGCCCCCTCCCCTTCCAGTCCGAATAGGACAAGGAGAGGCGGCGCCCTTCCTCCTTTCCCCTCCCAATCCTACTCCAACTAGGAGAGGGGGAGTCCTACTCGGTGGGAGTAGGACTCCTCCTTAGTGCGCCTCCTATAGGGCCGCCACCTCCCCTTGTCTCCTTTATATCACAGGGCAGGGGCACCCCAAGACACACAAGTTGATCTCGGATCTTTCCTTAGCCGTGTCGGTGCCCCTTCCACCATATTCCACTTCGGTCATATCGTCATGGAGCTTAGGCGAAGCCCTGCGCCGGAGAAGTCATATCGTCGCGAGCTTAGGCGAAGCTCTGCGTCGGTGGAGCATCAACATCGTCACCACGCCGTCGTCTTGTGAAACTCATCCCGACACTTTGCTGGATCGAGTCCGGGATCGTCATCGAGCTGAGCGTGTCTGAACACGGAGGTGCCGTCGTTCGGTACTTGGATCGGTCGGATCGTGAAGACGTCGACTACATCAACAGCGTTGTTATAACGCTTCGCTTACGGTCTCACGAGTGCGTGGGCGGACACTCTCCCTCTCGTTGCTATGCCATCACCATGATCTTGCATGATCGTAGGAAATTTTTGAAATTACTCGTTCCCCAACATGGCATCCGAGCCTGGTTTTATGCGTTGATGTCATATGCACGAGTAGAACACAAGTGAGTTGTGGGCGATACAAGTCATACTACCTACCAGCATGTCATACTTTGGTTCAGCGGTATTGTGAGATGAAGCGGCCGGACCGACATTACGCGTGCGCTTACGCGAGACTGGTTTCACCGCTCCGAGCACTTTCGTTGCTTAAAGGTGACCGGCGGGTGTCTGTCTCTCTCACTTTAGTTGAACCGAAAAGGCTCGCCCGGTCCTTGAGAAGGTTAAACGAGTCTATTTGACGAAATATCGTTGTGGTTTTGATGCGTAGGTAAGAACGGTTCTTGCTCAGCCCGTAGCAGCCACGTAAAACTTGCAACAACAAAGTAGAGGACGTCTAACTTGTTTTTGCAGGGCATGTTGTGATGTGATATGGTCAAGGCGTGATGCTATATTTTATTGTATGAGATGATCATGTTTTGTAACCGAGTTATCGGCAATGGCGAGAGCCATATGGTTGTCGCTTTATTGTATGAAATGCAAGCGCCATGTAATTGCTTTACTTTATCACTAAGCGTTAGCGATAGTCGTAGAAGCAATAGTTGGCGAGGCGACAACGATGCTACGATGGAGATCAAGGTGTCGCGCCGGTGGCGATGGTGATCATGGCGGTGCTTTGGAGATGGAATCACAAGCACAAGATGATGATGGCCATATCATATCACTTATATTGATTGCATGTGATGTTTATCCTTTATGCATCTTATCTTGCTTTGATTGACGGTAGCATTATAAGATGATCTCTCACTAAAATTATCAAGTAGTGTTCTCCACGAGTATGCACCGTTGCCAAAGTTAAATGCGTGCGAGACAACACGTGATGATCGGGTGTGATAAGCTCTCGTCCATCTACAACGGGTGCAAGCCAGTTTTGCACACGCAGAATACTCAGTTATACTTGACGAGCCTAGCATATACAGATATGGCCTCGGAACACGAAGACCGAAAGGTCGAGCGTGAATCATATAGAGATATGATCAACATAGTGATGTTCACCATTAAAACTACTCCATCTCACGTGATGATCGGACATGGTTTAGTTGATTTGGATCACGTGATCACTTAGATGACTAGAGATGTCTATCTAAGTGGGAGTTCTTAAGTAATATGATTAATTGAACTTAAATTTATCATGAACTTAGTCCTGGTAGTATTTTGCAAATTATGTTGTAGATCAATAGCTCGCGTTGTTGCTTCCCTATGCTTTTATATGTTTGTTTTGATATGTTCCTAGAGAAAATTATGTTGAAAAATGTTAGTAGCAATGATGCGGATTGGATCCGTGATCTGAGGTTTATCCTCATTGCTGCCTGAAGAATTATGTCCTTGATGCACCGCTGGGTGACAGACCTATTGCAGGAGCGTCTGCGGCGTTATGAGCGTTTGGCTAGCTCAATATGATGACTACTTGATAGTTTAGTGCACCATGCTTAACGGCTTAGAATCGGGACTTCAAAGGCGTTTTGAGCGTCATGGACCATATGAGATGTTCCAGGAGTTGAAGTTAATATTTCAAGCAAATACCGAGTTGAGAGATATGAAGTCTTCAACAAGTTCTATAGCTAAAAGATGGAGGAGAATCGCTCAACTAGTGAGCATGTGCTCAGATTGTCCGAGTACTTCAATCGCTTGAATCAAGTGGGAGTTAATCTTCCGATAAGATAGTGATTGACAGAATTCTCTAGTCACCATCACTAAGTTAGTAGAACTTCGTGATGAACTACAATATGCAAGGGATGACGAAAAAGATTCTCGAGCTCTTGGCGATGCTAAAATCGGCGAAGGTAGAAATCAAGAAAAACATCAAGTGTTGATGGTTGACAAGACCACTAGTCTCAAGGAAAATGGCAAAGGAAGAAGGGAACTTCAAAAGGAACGGCAAGCAAGTTGCTGCTCAAGTGAAGAAGCCCAAGTCTAGACCTAAGCACGAGACCGAGTACTTACACTGCATAGGAAATGGTCCTTTGAAGCGGTAATACCCCAAATATTTGGTGGATAAGAAGGATGGCAAAGTGAACAAGAGTATATTTGATATACAGGTTATTGATGTGTGCTTTACTAGTGTTTATAGTAGCCCCGAGTATTTGATACTCGTTCGGTTGCTAAGATTAGTAACTCGAAGCAGGAGTTGCGAGAATGAACGAAACTAGTTGAAGGGAAGTGACGATGAGTGTTGGAAGTAGTTCCAAGATTGATATGATCATCATCGCACACTCCTATACTTTCGGGATTAGTGTTAAACCTAAATAAATGTTATTTGGTGTTTGCGTTGAGCATGAATATGATTTGATCATATTTATTGCAAAATGGTTATTCATTTAAAGTCAAAGAATAATTGTTGTTCTGTTTACATGAATAAAACCTTAAATGGTCATACACCCAATGAAAATAGTTTTCAAAGCGGTTATTCATTTAAAGTCAAAGAATAATCGTTGTTACATTTAAATGAATAAAACCTTGATGGTTATGCACCCAATGAAAATAGTTTGTTGGATCTCGATCGTAGTGATACACATATTCATAATATTGATGCCAAAAGATGCAAAGTTAATAATGATAGTGCAACTTATTTGTGGCACTTGCCGTTTAGGTCATATTGGTGTAAACGCATGAAGAAACTCCATCTTGATGGACTTTGGAATCACTTGATTATGAATCACTTGATGCTTGCGAACCATGCCTTATGGGCAAGATGACTAAAGACTCATTCTCCGGAACAATGGGCGAGCAAATGACTTATTGGAAATAATACATACTGATGTATGCGGTCCGATGAGTGTTAAAGCTCACGGCAAGTATCGTTATTTTCTGACCTTCACAAGATGATTTGAGCAGATATGAGTATATCTACTTAATGAAGCACAAGTCTGAAACATTTGAAAAGTTCAAATAATTTCAGAGTGAAGTGGAGAATCATCGTAATAAGAAAATAAAGTTTCTACGATCTGATCGTGGAGATGAATTTTTGAGTTACGAGTTTGGTCTTCAATTAAAACAAAGTGGAATAGTTTCACAGCTCACGCCACATGGAACACCACAACATAATGGTGTGTCCGAACGTCGTAACCGCACTTTATTGGATATGGTGCAATCTATGATGTATCTTACCGATTTACCACTATCGTTTTGGGTTATGCATTAGAGATAGCTGCATTCACGTTTAATAGGGCACCATCTAAATCCGTTGAGATGACACCGTATGAACTATGGTTTAGCAGTAAACCTAAGCGGTCGTTTCTTAAAGTTTGGAGTTGTGATGCTTATGTGAAAAAGTTTTCACCGATAAGCTCGAACCCAAATCGAGAAGTGTCTTCATAGAATACCCAAAGGTAACTATTGGGTACACCTTCTATCACAGATCCGAAGGCAAGTTTTTCGTTGCTAAGATGGATCCTTTCTAGAGAAGAAGTTTCTCTCGAAAGAAGTGAGTGGGAGGAAAGTAGAACTTGATGAGGTAATTGTACCTTCTCCCTTATTGGAAAGTAGTTCATCACGAAATCAGTTTGGTGATTCCTACACCAATTAGTAAGGAAGTTAATGATGATGATCATGAAACTTCAGATCAAGTTGCTACCAAACCCGTGGTCTTCGAGTGAGATCCGCACTGAGTGGTATGCGGTAATCATGTTCGGAAGTCATGTTACTAGACCATGATGAACCTACGAACTATGAGGAAGCGATGATGAGCCCAGATTCATGAAATGGCTTGAGGCCATAAAATCTGAGATAGGATCCATGTATGAGAACAAAGTATGGACTTTGATTGACTTGCTCGATGATCAGCAAGCCATGTAGATAAATGGATCTTCAAGAGGAAGACGGACACCGATAGTGGTGTTACTATCTACAAAACTCGACTTGTCACAAAAGGTTTTCGACAAGTTCAAGGTGTTGACTACAATGAGACTTTCTCAAGCAGTAGCGATGCTTAAGTCTGTCGAATCATGTTAGCAATTGCCACATTTTATGAAATCTGGCAAATGGATGTCAAAACTACATTCTTTAATGGATTTATTAAAGAAGAGTTGTATATGATGCAACGAAGGTTTTGTCAATCCTAAAGGTGCTAACAAAATGTGCAAACTCAGCGATCCATCAATGGACTGGTGCAAGCATCTCGGAGTTGGAATATCGCTTTTGATGTGTTGATCAAAGCATATGATTTTATACAGACTTTTGGAAGGCTGTATTTACAAGAAAGTGAGTGGGAGCACTACAGCCTTTACGATAAGTATATGTGATTGACATATTATTGATCGGAAATAATGTAGAATTATTCGCAAAGCATAAAGGAGTGTTTGAAAGGAGTTTTTCAAAGAAAGACCTCGTTGAAGCTGCTTACATATTGAGCATCAAGATCTATAGAGATAGATCAAGGCGCTTGATAAGTTTTTCAATAAATATATACCTTGTCAAGATTTTGAAGTAGTTCAAAATGGAGCAGTCAAAGAAAAGTTCTTGCCTGTGTTGCAAAGGTGTGAAATTGAGTAAGACTCAAATCCCGACCACGGCAGAAAATAGAAAAAGAATGAAAGTCATTCCCTATGCCTCATCATAGGTTCTATAAAGTATGCTATGCTATGTACCAGACCTATTGTATACCTTGCTCTGAATTTGGCAAGGAGTACAATGGTGATCTAGGAGTAGATCCTTTGGACATTGGTCAAGAACATCCTTAGTGAGGACTAAGGAAATATTTCTCGATTATGGAGGTGTAAAAAGCCCGTCGTAAAGAGTTACATCGATGCAAGCATTTTACACTGATCCAGATGACTCTAAGTCTCAATCTGGATACATATTGAAAGTGGGAGCAATTAGCTAGAGTAGCTCCGTGCAGAGCATTGTAGACATAGAATATTTGCAAAATAGATACGGCTCTGAATGTGACAGACCCATTGACTAAGCTTCTCTCACGAGCAAAACATGATCATACCTTAGTATTCTTTGGGTGTTAATCACATAGCGATGTGAACTAGATTATTGACTCTAGTAAACCCTTTGGGTGTTGGTCACATGACGATGTGAACTATGGGTATTAATCACATACAGATGTGAATATTAGTGTTGAATCACATGATGATGTGAACTAGGTTATTGACTCTAGTGCAAGTGGGAGACTGAAGGAAATATGCCCTAGAGGCAATAATAAAGTTATTATTTATTTCCTTATTTCATGATAAATGTTTATTATTCATGCTAGAATTGTATTAACCGGAAACATAATACATGTGTGAATACATAGACAAGCAGATAGTCACTAGTATGCCTCTCTTGGACTAGCTCATTAATCAAAGATGGTTATGTTTCCTAACCATAGACATGTGTTGTCATTTGATTAATGGGATCACCTCATTAGGAGAATGATGTGATTGACATGACCCATTCCGTTAGCTTAGCACTTGATCGTTTAGTATGTTGCTAATGCTTTCTTCATGACCCATACATGTTCCTATAACTATGAGATTATGCAACTCCGTTTACGGAGGAACACTTTAGGTACTACCAAGCGTCTAGCGTAATCGGGTGATTATAAAGGAGTACTACAGGTGTCTCCAAAGGTACTTGTTGGGTTGGCGTATTTGAGATTAGGTTTTGTCACTCCGATTGTCGGAGAGGTATCTCGAGCCTTCTCGGTAATGCACATCACTTAAGCCTTGCAAGCATTACAACTAATGAGTTAGTTGTGAGATGATGTATTACGGAGCGAGTAAAGAGACTTACGTAGCGAGATTGAACTAGGTATTGGATACCGACGATCGAATCTCGGGTAAGTAACATACCGATGACAAAGGGAACAACGTATGTCGTTATGCGGTTTGACCGATAAAGATCTTCGTAGAATATGTAGGAACCAATATGGGCATCCAGGTTCCGCTATTGGTTATTGACCGAGAATGGTTCTAGGTCATGTCTACATAGTTCTCGAACCCGTAGGGTCCGCACGCTTAACGTTTGATGACAGTTCATAATGAGTTTATAAGTATTGATGCACGAAGGTTGTTGAGTCCGGATGTGATCACGGACATGACGAGGAGTCTCGAAATGGTCGAGACATAAAGATTGATATATTGGAAGCCTATGTTTGGACTTGAATGGTTCAGTGAAAACAGGATATTACCGAACACCGGGGTTACGGAACCCCGGGGGTATATGGGCCATCATGGGCCTTGAGGAGAAGGAGAAGGGCCGGCCAGGTGGGCTGCGCCCCCCTCCCCTTCCAGTCCGAATAGGACAAGGAGAGGCGGCGCCCTTCCTCCTTTCCCTCCCCCAATCCTACTCCAACTAGGAGAGGGGGAGTCCTACTCCCGTGGGAGTAGGACTCCTCCTTAGTCGCGCCTCCTATAGGGCCGCCACCTCCCCTTGTCTCCTTTATATCACGAGGCAGGGGGCACCCCAAGACACACAAGTTGATCTCGGATCTTTCCTTAGCCGTGTCGGTGCCCCTTCCACCATATTCCACTTGGTCATATCGTCGCGGGCTTAAGCGAAGCCTGCGCGGAGAAGTCATATCGTCATGGGAGCTTAAGGCGAAGCTCTGCGTCGGTGGAGCATCAACATCGTCCTGCGCCGTCGTCTTGTGAAACTCATCCCGACACTTTGCTGGATCGAGTCAGGGATCGTCATCGAGCTGAGCGTGTCTGAACACGGAGGTGCCGTCGTTCGGTACTTGGATCGGTCGGATCGTGAAGGCGTCGACTACATCAACTGCGTTGTTATAACGCTTCCGCTTACGGTCTACGAGGGTACGTGGACGGACACTCTCCCCTCTCGTTGCTATGCCATCACCATGATCTTGCATGATCGTAGGAAATTTTTTGAAATTACTACGTTCCCCAACAGGTTTCCTAGGTGATGTGAACCCATGGAGTGTCTGTCTTATTGAGGAACTTGTGGAGGAATTTCATTAATAGAGCCTTGTTGTGAACTGTGATATCCATTATGCCTAATCCTCCCTGAGATTTGGGCCTGCAAACTGTGTCCCATGCTATCAAGGTTGTACCAGTTTATTGGGTGCCATATTTCCTCCAAAAACAGTTCCTCAAGTAGCCACAAATCTGGTTTACGACGGCTTTTGGTAACACCAGTGAACACATGAAATAAATAGGCATGTTGGAGAAGACTGATTTGATCAAAGTAAGTTTGTCTCCAGTGGATAGTAAGGTGGAGCAGCTTAACAGTCTACTTTCAATTCCCTTCATCATGGGAACAAAGTCCACAATTTTAGGCTTGCTTGATGCATAGTGGAAGACCCAGATAGGTATGGGGCAAAGTGCCAATTTTGCATCCAAGGATGGCGGAGAGAGCATTCATCTTCTCAGGAGGAGTGTTGATGGAAATCATGGTGGATATAGCATAGTTAACCTTGAGTCCAGTATAGGTAGCATAGTGCAGGAGCAAATTCTTAATATGGTTCAACTGACCAAGATCAGCATTAGCCACAAGGATTGTATCATCAGCATACTGAACGATGGGGTAATCTGGGCAAGTTGTATGAAGGATAGCGGAGCTGATCATGGAATGTTGCATGGCCTCATTGAACATGGTTTGAAGAAGATTTGTTGCCAAAACGAAAATTTGGGGTGAAAGTGGATCTCCTTGTCTAACCCCTTTCTTGCAGAGAAACTATTTCCCTGGAATGTCGTTCAGAAGAATTGAGGAGAAACCAGTGCCATAAATCATTTTAATCCAATTAGCTTGCAGAAGCTCAATTATTGTATCATGGTTGATCATGTCAAAAGCTTTTTCAAAATCCAATTTGAGGAGAATAATCTCTTTCCTGGATTGATGGCATTGATGGGTATATTCATAAGACCAAGCTAGACAATCCTGGATACATCTGTTATTGAGGAAGCCATATTGATTTTTGTGGACCAGTTTCAGTATCACTTTCTACAGCCTGTTTGCTAGTAGTTTAGTGGTGATTTTGAGAGTGCAGTTGAGTAGGGATATGGGTCCTGAAATCAGCAGGAGTGGATGCTGAGTCTGTTTTGGGGATCAAGGTGATGAAGGAGTAGTTGATGCTTTGAAGGTTCACTTTTCCATAGTTAAAATCTTCAATCAACCCAGTCTCTCTTTGAAAGCCCTATATAGTATAGCTACCTTTGCCTGGTGGTTGTGATGCTCAAGATCATTTTCATCTCTTAACATAGCAATAAAATTGTTCATGTGTTTGATGTGGCCTTAGCTTGAAAATATTTTGTGATGGCTTCACCTACCTTTATTTTTCTGATGGTAGCCCTCTGTTTCCAGTATAATCTCTGGTGCTTCAGAATGTTCTCAAGCTGAGCTTTCAGAATTCTTCTTCCATTAGCTTCTACAGTGGTAAGGTCTCTGGCCTCTTCAATATAGTCAAAACAAATAATCAGGATGTTGGTGTTTTCAATAATCTTCTTGAGGTCTGAGATATTCCTAGCCCAGTTCTTAAGTCCCTTTCTCAATCTTTTGAACTTTGTAGCAGTAGCTTTGGCACTATCTCCTTCTGTCACTTCTTGTGTCCAAAGGTTTTTGACCACCTCTTCAAAATCATTTTGTTCTAGCCAGAAATTTTCAAATCTGAAAATGTGTGATTTGAGAATGGATGTCCGGGCATGATTTCATGTGTCGCCTTGCTGATCTATAATTTTCGGCGATGAAACCCTAGCAGAGCAATAAATTTCTTGAATATTGCATGCGTGCCAGAAAAATGCAGGGGTGTGGCACCTGTCATGCGGTTGCCTCCTTTTAGAGCACGTGAAGTTTCGAGGCCAACGGGTCAATAGGACCCGTACTTCCTGCACAAACCGGACATGTTCTCTCTCGATACCCAGAGACTAGCTCGGAGACGGTGCGGTTTACAAGCGGCCTCAGGGAAAAAAATAGTTGAATTAATAAAAAAACGCCGGCATCCACCATTTAATTAGAAGATGGTCTATCATTTTGAATCTTCTCTGCCCGAAACAGGTGAAGATTCAAAGTGATAGTTCATCTTTTTAATAAAAGTGTAATGAATATTGAAGCTTACTGCACATCTGGACTATCCCACTATTTAAAAAGGTTATGTTACTTGTCTCTAGGAGAGGTGGGACTAAAGTTTGATGGTAGTCTTATCTTTACCGAGAGCTACTCTCGGCAACCTTTCCTTTACCGAGAGTTCCTCTCGGTAACTGTCCTCTGTCGAGAGCTGCTCTCGGTACATGTGTGGTTGGATAAATTCATAAAAAACACCAGCATCCATTCTTTAGAATACAGACTATCAATATGAATTTTCTCTGTCCGGAACATGAAGATTCATAGTGACAATATGTATTCTTAATAATGAAGACCGAAGCTTAATGCGATTGGAGTATTGAACTATTTAAACAGGTCTTTCTGCTTATCAGTAGGCGAGGTGGGACTAAATATTTGCCGAGAGCCACTCTCAGTAAAGATTTGCAACCGTGGTCGTGCCGTTATCTGCCGCCGGATGTGCCACATGGAAAAACTTTGCCATGTGTTGGCCACTTGGCCCTCGGCAAATAGTGCCTTTGCCGAGTGTTGCCTTTTTGCCGAAGCCTACTCTCGGCATTATCATGTGTTTGCCAAGATACTCCCTTTGCCAAGAGTCACTCTCGGCGTCTCTTACTTTGTCGAGTGCCAGTGGTTTTGCTCTTGGCGAAGACCATGACACCCCGCGTATAAAAAATTTCCAGTAGTGTAAGAAAAAAATGTTAAAGAGTCCAAGAGAACACCCACCAATCTATACATAAAGTGTGCAGTTCTCTGCATAACATATTTCAGAAATAAAGAGCTGCCTCCCCTGTTCTTTTTAGCCAAGTATATAATGCCCTTAGCAAGCCATGCAAAACATTACAATTAAGGGGCGCCCACTGATCCCATATTGCACTGTACGTGGTGGCTTTGATTGTGCCAGCAAGTAACTCATTGTACGTCGAGCACGCCAAGTGTTGAATATATGTGTATGTGTATATTGTGTCATGGCCCCACCTTCTAGTTTATGTGTATAGTTAAGGTTGTGCCCCCCTCTCTATACTCATATATACCTGGTGCACCGATCAATGCATTGTGTTGCACAGCATATTCTTTCCCTTCTACATGGTATCTATTACAGCAAGATCCTAGCCCTAGCCGCCGCCGCCGCGCCTCCCCAGCGCCAGCGCCGCCGCCACCGCACCCTCTAGCCGCCGCCACCACCATCTCCCCAGTCGCTGCCGCCGCCACTCGTCACCGTTGTTTCCCCGCCACCCACGGCCGCTCCGGCTCCTCAGTCGCTCCCTCTGCCGATCGCTGCCTCTCCCGCTTCCGCACAAACCTTCCCAACCCGCACCGCTCCTCCTCTCCCTCCCGCGCCGAACCCTAGCCGCCCTCTCCACCCGACCCGCGCCAAACCCTAGCTGCCTCTCACCTGAGCCGCCTCCACCTCCTATGTCACGCCATGAGCTCCTCCTCCTCCACCGTCTCCAACCCCTTTGCTGGTCCCGACGTCACCCTCGTCTACGACCTCAACATCCATGAGCGCGTCCCGGTGGTGCTTGATCAATCCACCGCCTCCTACTCCGCTTGGAAGCAGTATTTTTCCTTGGTGTTTCGCGACTACCTCCTCCACGGCCATGTCGACGGCACCGTGGACTGGAGCCTCATGATTCACGACGAGGAGTGGATGATCTTCGACGCCACCATCATCCGCTGGTTCTACCTCACCATCTCCAGTGACCTCTTCCACACTGTGGTGGATGATGACGACGACGTCTATGCCGTCTGGACCAAGCTCAACGGCCTCTTCACCGACAACAAACTGCAGCGCAAGGTCCTTCTCCACGGCGAGTTTTACGAGTGCCAGCAGCTTGACTCGTCCATCAATGATTTTTGCATGTGCCTCAAAAAGCTTGCCAATGATCTCTGCGATCTCGGGGAGACAGTTGGCGACAAGCTCCTCATCAGCACCCTCACCGCCGGCCTCAACGAGGATTTTGGGAACGCCTCCTCCAACCTCACCCTCATCTCGGAGCCTACCTTCGCTAAGGTGGTGGCGTACCTCAAGCTGGAGGAGCGACAAATGAAGATGGCCCAGACTCGGACGACCCACACCGCGCTTGTCGCCGGCACCCACGGGGGCCAGGCACCACCGCCGCCGCGACCCGTGCCGGTCCACCCGCCCGCGCATGCCTACCGGCTGGCTTCGGCCGCCCCCTTCCCACCGCCCCGGCCGGCTGCTAATGGGGGCCGCCGCAGTGGCCGCTGCGGAGGCCGCAAGTAGCAGCAGGGCGCGGGTGATTAGGGAGGAGCAGCCCGCCCTCAACAGCAGCAGTACCAGTCAGCCCCGTGGTACGCAGGCCAGAACCCCTGGACTGGCGTCGTGCATGCCTACTCCATGCCGGTTCCCCGCGCCCCTACCCCGGGTATCCTCGGCGCTCAGCTTCCGTTTCATCAGGCATTCTACACCGCATCGCAGCCCTATGTGGCGCCCTATGGGCCCCTCTCCTACGGCCAGCAGCCGCAGCCAGGTGGGCTGCCACTGCTGCCCCTGACGGCCCCGCCCCAGCAGCACGCCCTTCCACCGGCACCGCAAGACCCGGCTCTCCTGGCAGCTCTGCACTCTGGCCCCCCACCGTCCACCTACACTGGCGGCGGTGACTGGTATATGGACACTGGAGCTACTGCACACATGGCGTCTCATCCTCGTAACCTCCACACCTCCTATCCCGTCCACACTTCCGCTCGCATCACCGTCGGTGATGGTTCCTCCCTTCCCATTACTCACATAGACATGCATCTTTTCCATCTAATTCTACTCCATTGTTATTATCTAACATCTTAGTTTCTCCTGATCTTATTAAAAATCATGTCTCTATTCATTCTTTTACACGTGAAAATCCTGTTATCCTTGAGTTTGACGAGTGTGGTTTTTCTGTTAAGGATGCTCGTACCCGGATGGTACTCCACCGATGTGACAGCCCCGACGAGCTCTACCCGGTTCCCTCCACCGCCTCCACCACCTCCGTCGCCCCCGTCGCTCTCGCTACCAGAGTGGATCTTTGGCACGCTCGCTTGGGTCATCCCAACCCCGCCACCCTTCGTCATATACTTCTGAGTTTTTCTTTATGTGTAATAGAACGAGGATCACTTGTGGCATGCATGTCGCCTCGGCAAACATGCTCGTCTTCCTTTTAGGGCGTCTTCTCATGTTGCTTCGTACCCGTTTGAGTTAATTCATAGTGATGTTTGGACCTCTCCTGTTGCAAGTAATACGGGTTATCTTTATTATCTTGTTATACTTGATGATTTTTCGTACTATGTGTGGACCTTCCCGTTGCGTCGTAAGTCGTATGTCATATCCACTCTTGTCGCCTTCTACTCCTATGTTGGCACGTAGTTTGGTCGTCTCATTCTCGCTTTTCAGACTGATAACGGGAAGGAGTTTGACAACCTAGTTGTTCGCACTCTCCTCACCACACATGGCACGAGTTTTTGTCTCACATGCTCGTACACTTCGCAGCAGAACGGTCGCACCAAGCGTGTCCTTCGCACTATTAACGACTGCGTTCGGCCCCTTCTTTTTCATGCCAATGTGCCTCCGCGCTTTTGGCCCGACGCTCTCACCACCGCATCACTTCTCATTAACATTTGCCCCTGTCGCACTCGTGGGAACTTTGCACCTCATCACCTCCTCTTTCGTACACCGCCCTCTTATGACAAGCTTCGCATTTTCGGCTGTCTCTGCTACCCTAGCATCGCCACCACTGCGCCTCATAAGCTTTCACCCCGCTCCGTCGCCTGTATCTTTCTCGGCTACCCACCTAACACCAAAGGCTACCGCTGCTACGACCCTGTCTGCCATCGTGTCTTCACCTCCCGACATGTTTACTTTGACGAGACGGTGTTTCCGCTTTAGCAACAGGTACCTCTCGTTGCCCCGTCGCCGCCGACCACCGGCGGCCCTTCGGCGACCCCATCAGGTGGACGGCCTCGCTCGACTCTCGGACCGCCTCCGGGCTTTGGCGATCCTCACGCCGTGGGATGAGCTGCATCTCGCGCCCTCATGCTGCCGTCGCCTTCCACGTCGGCTTCGTCGCCGGCTGCCTCAGGAGACGCCCCTGCCTCGCCCGCCACCCCCCCCGGTAGCGGGCGCCGGCCGCCTCGGCGCCACCCCAGCCACGCCCGCCCCTTCCGCCTCCGGCGCCTCGGTCGCCTCATGGGCCTCGGGCGCTCCTTCACCGGCCATCTCGCCGGCCGCCTCGCCGGTTGCCGATTTGCCGTCTCGCCCCATCACTCGGGCTCGAGCCGGCATTCATTGCTTGAGTCTACAGTACTCCAGCGACGAGTATCTTCTCTATGCCTCCACCAGTGAGTCATCATGGATCCCTGTGTTCGCCAGAGCGGCCCTTCGTGATCCTCACTGGCTAGCTACGATGCAGGAAGTGTTCGATGCTCTTCAGCGGAACCGTACCTGTACACTGGTTCCTCGGCCTTTTCGCACCAATGTCATTAGCGGCAAGTGGATCTTTCGCCATAAGACTCGCTCAGATGGTACACTTGAGCGCTACAAGGCTCGCTGGGTGGTCCATGGTTTTCGGTAGCGCGCTGGAGTCGACTTCATTGAGACGTTTGCATTGGTTGTCAAACCGGGCACGATCCACACAGTTCTCCAGCTGGCAAATTCCCGAGGCTGGCCGGTTCATTAGATAGATGTCTCCAACGCCTTCCTTCACGGCCATCTTGAGGAGCAGGTTTACTGTGAGCAGCCGACCGGTTTCGTCGACACATCTCTTCCTGGACGTATGTGTTTGTTGTCCCGGTCTCTCTACGGGCTCAACCAAGCACCTCGCGCCTGGTACCAGCGTATCATCGGGTTCCTTCAGACACTGGGCTTCAGTGTCACTTGCTCGGATGCCTCGTTATTTGTCTATCACCGCGGCGACATGACTGCCTATTTGCTCCTCTACATCGACGACCTCCTCCGCAGCCCTTCTTCAGCAGATTACTCTCCGATTGTGTGATGAGTTTGCCATCAAGGACCTGGGCGCTCTACATTATTTCCTTGGCATTGAGGTCGTTCGGCGACCCAACGGCTTCTTCCTTCATCAGCAGAAGTATGCGCACGAGCCACTTGAGCTTGTCGGCATGCTCAACTGTCAACCTGTTGCTACTCACGTTGACACGAAGGCCAAGGTTTCTGCTCTCGAGGGCTCGCCCGCCTCGGATGCTCCATTCTACCGGTCTATTGTTGGTGCTCTTCAGTATCTGACTCTCACCGGGCCGGATCTACAATATACTGTTCAGCAGGTGTGTCTCCATATGCACCCCCATCATGACTCCCATTGGACCCTCGTGAAGCGGATTCTCTGTCACATCCGCGGCACATGGCTCTTGGGCTCACTCTCACGGCGTCCACCTCTCTGGAGATGGTGGCCTACTCCAACGCGGACTGGGCCGGCTGCCCCGTCACCTGTCGGTACACCTCTAGCTACTTCGTTGACCTCGGTCCTTCACTCGTCTCGTAGTCGTCCAAGCGACAACCTACTGTTTCGCGCTCTAGCGCGGAGGCTGAGTACCGAGTTGTGGCTAACGTCGTCGCCGAGTGCACCTGGCTACGACAGTTACTTCAGGAGTTGCATCATGACGTCTCCCTAGCTACAGTTGTCTACTATGACAACGTCTCTGCGGTGTACCTTTCCGCCAACCCCGTTCATCATCGCTGGACTAAGCACATTGAGTTGGACATTCACTTCGTGCGCGAGCAGGTGGCCCTTGGACGTATTTGGGTCCTCCATGTTCCGACTGCACAACAGTTCGCCGATGTGATGACTAAGGGCCTGCCGACTTCCACCTTCGAGGAGTTTCAGTCCAGTCTCTACGGCGGTGTCGCTTCGACTGCGGGGGTGTTGAATATATGTTTCTTTTTGCGAATATGCTTGGAAGCGTATCTTTGCATTGATAGGGGATAGAAAGTACAGGTTGGCATCGCGGTTGCGTGCACAGGAAGGCGCTACCGTGATGCAAGCGAGCATGGGAATGGGATGCTCAGCCCTACAAGACCAGTGTTGAATATATGTGTACGTGTATATTGTGTCGTGGGCCCACCTTCTATTTTATCTGTATAGTTGAGGTTGTGGCTACCTCTCTGTACTCATATATAAGTGTCTGGTGTACCGATCAATGCATTGTGTTGCACGGCATATTCTTTCCCTTCTACACCAAGTACTGTCCTGAGGTGGACAAGTTCCAAATGAACTGATCCTCGACGCCCATGGCTAGACATCAAGGATCAGTTGGCGTGAAGCTGGGATGGGTGAGTGCCCCTCGATTGCAACGTCTTTGCATGGCTTGCTACATTGAAGGGTTGATGAACTGCCGGTCAACTCAAGCATCGAGGCCTGCCGCACCCACCAGCGTGCCCGCTCTGTAATCAGTCCACGGAATCAATGTACCACATCCTCACGGATCATGTCTTCGCCAGGCAGGTATGGCACCGGGTGCTTAAACCACTTCTCGCTGCAGTCCTCTTGTCCCCAGCTGGAAATAGAATTTCAACAGGAGGTTCGAGTCTGCTGTGGGGTATGATGCCGTTACGCACATTTGGTGGCTAAGGAACGATAGCGTGTTCAACAGGGCCACCTCCGTAGTATAGGCACTGGTTGATTCAATTCTACACCCGGTTTATGCAAGTGAACATTTCTAATTCTGATTGCATGTGACACATGAAGATGTAATAGGATTTTTAAGCAAACCAACCTGTGCTTGGATGGTTAGAGGGACAGTAGAATCCCCAGACCACCAGGACTTCGTAAATTTCAAGATAATATGTCGGCTCAGTCTCTCGAAGGTGCTCACATGGTAGGGTGTACGTGTGTGCGTTCACAGGAATGAGCGCATGCGTGTATGTATAAGTGTTTGCGTCCGTACTGTGTTAAAAAATAGGATTTTTAAAGAAGAGCTGTAAAAGCATCTCGAATCCGAACCCCGACTTGGCCATCAAATGTCAGAACAAAATGGTTCGTTCACTTTTAGGCCTCCAACGTGGGCTGAAATCTTCCAATCTGGCCCAAAATCGAGGGGTGGAGTAGGGAGTCTTCACATATGTCACGTCGAACTTCGACACACCGGATCCTATCAAAATCCCACCCGAAGTCTAAGTTTTTCACTGGTCCGCACTGAAGCTACCACTCCGCCTGCCTGCATTCATGGTCCGACATCAGAGCTTCATTGAGGAGCCTTCCTAGGCTATCAAAAGGACCCTGGCGATCCCAAAACTCTAACCCCAAAATCCCCCTCCCTCTTCCTACCCTTCTGCTACCCGGACCCAAGCTCGACACGGAACCCATCAATCATCGCAAACCCAAGACCCCGTCTGCCATTGCCATGGTCCGCGAGAAGGTCACATGGTACAAGAAGCTCAAGCCAGAGTGAGGCGCCCTGATCTTGGCAGAAGTCACTACTAGGAAAAGGGCTATATATGATATGGATACTAATGGCGCACCAGACATGTGGTGCGCCACTACTATATAGCAGTGGCGCACCATGTGCTGGTGCGCCATTAGTGTGATAGACACTAATGGCGCACCACACCCATGGTGCGCCACTACTAACATATTTTTTTTTCCAAAAATACTAATGGTGCACCAGGGCACAGTGCGCCATTACTAGTTTTAACTAGTAATGGCGCACCACTCACCACGTGCGTCACTATTATCATTTTGTTTTTTTTGCAAAACTACTAATGGTGCATCACCAGCTGGTGCGCCATTAGTAACCAGGGTTACTAATGGCGCATAGTAACCTGGGACCAGCTAGATATTTTGGACAGCCACCTACACACTCACTTTCCCCACTTCATTCTCTCCACCTCCTCCTCCAAGCTTGTCTCGGCTGCCTCCTCCTCCTCACCTCATTTGCACCATAGATTCATCCAAATTAAGTGGTTAAATTACCTTTTTTTGATAGGTAAGTAAGGGGAAAGCTTTCTTTATGTTGTAGATCTACTTTTTTCTCCCTCCAACAACGTCACATGCACTTTTTATGGCCTAGCTAGATATATGTATGTTTGTGGTGTTGCATATGTTTGTGGTGTTGCATATATGTTTGTGTTTGCAGGTACCGGTATTTGAAATGCGATAGTTGCCAATATTTTGCCGGAATGTTGATTCATTTCCGTTTCGGCGAGAATTTTGGCACTATGCATTCTTTTAGTCCTATTTTTAGGAAAGTCATGACAAATTTTTTCTTCGTTCTAAAATATCGTTTTGCTCTACCCTTGCAGATGACCATGGTCCGCATGATGACCGAAGGCATCATGAATAGGTTTTGAGCTCCGCGAAGGCGAGATGCTTCAAAAGAGCGAGGCGGAGATAAGATGTCCGTGTCGAAGATGCAAGTCAAGAGCCATATTGCGGACCCGGATTCCGGGCAGGTGCGGACCACCTGCTCTTGCGTGGTTTCATGGATGGCTATCGGTGGCAAGGTGATGAAGATGACTATGAAGTCGTCCATGGGGGCCGGGCAAGAAATGAGGAAGGGCAGCAATACAACCACCGCGGGAGGGCGGGCGAGAAGACGAAGAATCTCCAGGACATGATCACGACGGTGATCTTGTACACAGTCATCATGTAGAAGATGCGGACATGATGATGAGGAAGATCAAGGCGAAGGGCATGATCATGAAGATGAAGATGCGGAGCGGGGCGGCGATGGAGGCTGGGTGCAGGACCCTCATATTCAAGAGCTGCTTCTCAAGCGGCGGATAACACAAGAGCTGCCGCCGAGAGAAAGCCAAGCTGGATCAACTGGAGATAGACGCGGTTACTCCATTGTATGAAGGATGCAGGCCGAGGATACCTGCTCGAAAGTAACGCTCATGGCTCGGAGATGAAGGTAAAATACAAAATGACCGGCGCGTGCCGGCGAGAACATGTCATTACTCGCACGAACGTCTTCCCAAGGGGAACAGGTGCCCGACCAGTTTCGAGGCGAAGAAAATCGTGTGTCCTCTGGATTTACCGCCGTGAAATACCATGTGTCCATGAACAATTGCATCATTTATCGAGGCGAGCACGCGGAGTCTACCATATGTCCGGTGTCTTGGCGTCACTCGATACAAGAAGAGGAAGAAAGCTCCTAGAAAAGTGGTGTGGTACTTTCCGATCACTCCTCGTCTGCAGCGGTATTTCATGGACCCTAAGCTAGCAAAGCTCCTGCGTTGGCACGCGAATAGGGAGGAGAAGAAGCGAGAAGATGACGGAAATTATCCGGAGATAAATAAAAAGACAAGATGCTGAGTCACCCTAAGGATGCGAGCGGGCAAGCGTTGAACTTGAACACCCGAATTTGGGGCGATCCAAGGAACATCGTGGCTGGGTGCAAGCACCGATGGAGTCAATCCGTTTGGCAGCCGAGAAGCACACATAGCACCTGGCCTGTGTTTGTGTGGATGTACAACCTTCCCCTGGTTGTGCATGAAGAGGAAGTACATTCACATGAGTATGCTAATTGAAGGGCGAAACAACCAGGAACTACATCAATCATATCCGGGGCTGCTGAAAGAGGAGCTAGACACGCTGTGGAAAACGCCAGCCAATACATGGGGCGCCGCAGAGAAAGAATATTTCCCTATGAGAGCCGCCTTGCTCATGACGGTTACACGACTATCTCGATTCTGGATATCTCATGGGGCAGGTGGTCCACGGATTTTCTGGATCGTCGGTGCATGGATGACACAACATATCGCCAGCTAGATAGAGGTCCCGGGTCTTCGAAAACCGTGTTCATGGGACATCGAAGGTGGCTTCGCGACGATAACCCATGGAAAAAACGCAAGGATCTGTTCGATGGTGAAACCGAACCCCGAAGACGCCCGCGTACGAGGAGCGGCGAGGAACTAGACGAGCTTTTGAAAAATTGGAAAGAATGCCCACTGCCGGGAAAGAAGCAAAAGGCGCCAGAGCTGGGAAAGAAGCGAAAGGCGCCAGAGCCGCTGCTGAAGGTATGGAAAACGAGGTCTATTTTCTGGGACTTGTCGTACTGGAAGATCCACCATGTGCCTCACAGCCTTGATGTCATGCATATCACGAAGAACGGGTGCGAGAGTCTGCTTGGTACCCTGCTCAACATGCCAGAGAGGACCAAAGATGGGCCGAAAGCAAGGGCAGACTTGAAATCAATGGGCATCAGGGAGGAGCTTCACGCAAATGATGATGATGATGATGATGATGATGAGGCGAAGCAGGACACGGAAAGTCATCGCAAAGGCAAAAAGGCCAAGAAGACCAGAAATGACTACCCTCCCACGTGCTTCACTCTAAGTCAGGAGGAGATCGAGCAGTTTTTCACCTGCCTCGTAGAAGTAAAACTTCCTTACGGTTACACGGGAAGATAAGCGAGATACCTAGACCCAGTGAAGCGAAGTTCAGCGGGTGAAGTCTCACGATATCACGTCTTGATGGCGCAGATACTTCGATTGCAATCCGTGGGATCATGGGCGCGCCCGTCCGTGAAACGCTATTTGGCCTATGCAACTTTTTCGACGTCATATCTCGGAAGTCGGTTGGCGTGAGGCAACTCAGAAGGCTACAGGAAGAGATCGTGGTGATACTATGCGAGCTTGAGATGTACTTCCCGCCCGCATTCTTCGACGTTATGGTGCATCTACTGTTCCATATCATGGAGGATATCATCCAACTCGGGCCGACGTTCCTGCACAACATGATGCCGTTTGAAAGGATGAATGGTGTCATCAAAGGATACGTTCGCAACATGTCACGTCCATAGGGAAGCATAGCCAGGGGCTTTCTGACCAAAGAGTGCATCTCCTACTGCACGAATTATCTAGGCATCGAGAACCCCGTTGGTTTACCCGTCAACAGGCACCTCGGCAGGCTCGCTGGATGGGGTCACCGCGAGGGTCGCCGAGAAATGCATGTCGACTTTGAGGGTCAACTCGCCGACTTTGAAAGAGCAAACCTAGTCGCGCTACAACACATAGACGTGGTCGATCCTTGGGTGGTAGAGCACAAAACCTTTATTGAGAAGACGTACAATGACCGAGGCCAACATAGGATGGACGGAGATATAATCAAAGAGCACAACTCATGTTTCACGCGTTGGTTCAAGATGAAGCTTCTGTCGTACCATTTACATGAGGATTCTTCCATGGAAGAAAAACTCATATCCACCTTGTCACAGGGCGCTGAGCACAACCTGATGACCTATGAGGCGTACGATATCAATGGCTACACATTCTACACCGAGGACAAGGACATGAAGAGTGATGGTTATCAGAACTCCGGGGTAACGATGGAATCCTACACCGGTAACGACAAGGATATATACTACGGAAGGATCGAGGAGATCTTGGAGCTGAGCTACGCTGGAGAGAAGGTCCCGCTGTGCCGTGTCAGATGGGCCAAGAGCGTCCTAAAAGAAACCGGTATTTCACCACCATGGTTATACCCGAAGCCAAATCCAAGACCGCGGGCGCAAACATCACCACGAAAAATGAGCCATGGGTACTGGCTTCCCAAGTGGACCAATGCTTCTTCATTACCGACCCGTCAAAGCCCAGTCGTGGTGTCGTGAGGAGAGGCAAAAGGAAGATCATCGGAATGGATGGAGTCGCCAATGAGCAAGACTTCGACAAGTACGGCGACCCGAAGATGGAACATGACGACGACGATGAAGTAGCAGCATACACCACAAGAAGAAGCAGGACCACCCTACCTAAAGGACGTCCGTTCCACAGAAGAACTCCATTAGCGAAAAAGAAGGGCAAGAAGATTGTGAACAGATAGCTGGCTAAGATCGATTGTATTTAAATTGTAGCCTTCATTTCTCGATTGTATTTCGACATATTGAAATGATATTTCTTCTGTTCTAGTGTCCTCATGAATATTTATTTATGTTTATTATGGTATTGAATTTATAATCCACAAAAAGTATTGAATTTATTATGGTATTGAATTTCTAATTCACAAAAAATATTGAATATTCATGAGGACACTCGATCTCGATCCCCCTCCATCTCGATCGCTATCCCCCCTCGCCAGATCCCCCTCGCCGCCGAGCACCCCCCACACCCTCCCTCGCTCCACCGCCACCGATGACCCCCGCACCATCCCCGCTCCACCGCCCGACGACCCCCCGACCGACCCCGCTCCACCGCCGCCGACCCCCGCACCTCCCCGCTCCACCGCCATAAGCGACCCCCGCACCCTCCCTGTCTCCTCGCTCGGTTCCCCGAACGGAATCGACCGAGCGCACCACCCACCCCCCGAGCGAGACCTAGGGTTCAAGACGCTGCTGCCGGCACTCCGCTACGCAAAAAAAAATCCTAAAAAATATATACTAATGGCGCACCGCTAGGGGGTGTGCCATTGCTATCCAAAAAAAAAGATTACTAATGGCGCACCTCTAGGGGGTGCGCCATTTCTATCAAAAAAAAAGATTAAATGGCGCACCGCTAGGGAGTGCACCATTGTTATCCAAAACAACATTCTAATGGCGCACCGCTAGGGGGTGCGCCATTGCTAAGCCTCTCCCCCACTAAAATCCCTAGTCTCCTTTCTATCTTCCCCAATCGATCACATCTCACCCGCCCACTACCCCGACCCGTACTGCGCCTCCGCCGCCCCCGCGCCCCCGCCTCCTCCCCCGCACCGACGACCCGCGCCCGCTCCTCCGCCGGAGTCGCCACCGGAGCACTAGGAGGAGGAGGCCCGCCGGAGCACATCTTCTTCCTCCGACCGACCCCATCTCGCCGTCGCCACCGCCTTCTGTTTTGTCGAGCGGCTTCGCCTCCGCCGTCTGTTGCCCGTGCAACCTCGCCGTCGTCCGTCACTACCCGGCCCTGTGCAGGTGCCCCTCCCCTCTCCTGTTCCCCTTCCTTCGCCCCATGCCTGATTGAGCCGACGCGCCAAGTACTAGGTTATGTTCTGAATTTTGGGGCGGTAGTGTGTGTAAGCGAGTGAGCAGTGTTATGCATCGGCGTCTGATGCTTCCTGGTTAGACTTGGGAGTTTGCATTTGCTAACATTTCTATATAAGCAAAGTTGCCTTACATTCTTTTTGCATTATCTAGCATAATACACAGTCATGGATTGTCTAAGGTGAATATTTTAAGTACAACTTGCTGCAAAAACTGGAGTGCATTGGCATGTTCCTTTCTTTATGCCATTCATGTAGTCTGTTTGCTAGGCACTTACAAGGGCACAATTAGTCAACCTTAAAACTCAACTGAATTGTATCGGTTTGTCTAGTTCTCAAGGGAGTGGTGTTTTTATTTAGTTGCTTGAGCCTGCTTTTTTGTTTGCTTAAGTAGTTGTAACTCTCAATATTGGTCGTCCTACTTGGTCTCCAGCCACACTACTTTTTTGTTTGCTTTAGTTGTTTTGATTTTTGAGCATGTGTTTCTCCCAGGGTTGTTGTTCTTGCTGCATATGGCCAGCCAATACCATGATTTAGCTTGTAGGTTGTCGAATCAGCAATTCGTAGTTGAATTGATTAGAGTTGGCCCCAAGGACGCTACTCGTAGTTGAAACTTGTAGAATGCTACCTGAATTTCACTGGGATATCAGATTCAAATTGGATGAAACTGTTTCTGCTGTTGCTTGCCACAAGTTTTGTTTGTAGTACTGTTTGGCAGTGACTGTCATACATGCATGTTGTGGAACCAACTTTGGTCTGAGTGTTAATGAAGTAAAACAAAAGCAGAAGTTCTTTTCCAAGTCATGAACTCGGTGATTTAAACCCATTTTCATGGCAATGGTCATTTGGACAGAATTTTATGTTTGGACTTAGGTGAATGTAACCAGACTTATACTCTCAGATTTTGTCATAGTTGATGGTGTGAGGACTTATAATGTGATAAAGTATATACGTTGTTGCAACACCTATATAATGTGATAAAGTATATACATTGTCATCTAAGTTGAGCTGATTTTGATTTCCGTATGTTATGGGGGCACAATAGATATTGCTATATGTTCATTCTTGAGGGTGCAGACTTGCTAAACTATTGATGATTTTTTGTTGGGTGACCTATTAGATCTGGAATGGAAGCTCACATAAGTTGAGCTGATTTTTGTCCATATGAAAGCAGAGGACCATATGGTCCGTGGCCTTTTCATCCATATGAAAGTAGAGGCACATTGTAGTGCTAGTTTGCTGGGTTTTGTCTCCGACCATCGTGTCGTGATGATTTTGCAGGTGCCCGAGAGGCCCTTGAGTTTGCCGGAATGTCGATTAACTTCCGTTCGCAAATTGGTATTCCATATGTCCTATTTTCAGCAAAGGTCATGCTGAAATTTTCCGTGAATTTTAGCATGACTTTGCTAAATATAGGACATATGGGGTACTTGCGACTAATGCATGGGCCGGGGTATCTTAGTACTTAATTAAGTAGGATCAATTGCCCCTTTATTCTTGCTGCATTAAACCATAGGTGGCAATAGAGCCAAGTGATTAAGCCCAACTTAGAATTCTCCTTCCCAACTTAGCTTTTAGGATGCCTCGGTGTCGACAAACCATAAATTATAAAACCTTGGCTTTTAGGGTGCCTCGGTGTCGATAAAAACCTAAATGATGAAAGCTTAGGCTTTCAGGGTGTCTCAGCGTCGACAAACCCTAAATGATAAAATCTTAGCTTTTAGGATGCCTCGGTGTCGACAAACCCTAAATGATGAGACCATGATCTTGTTCCTTGACAATAACCAACTTTTTGACCAAACTTTTTTCCTATTTAGAGCGAAACATGGCCCTCAACGATGAGGCCGGCGGTTCGGGCAAGCAATTCTGGGAGCTGTCCCAGGAGATGGAGGAAGAACCTCACCGCTATGAGGAAACCGCGGAAGACACCGATCCTGACTACACAACCCCTAGTGGCATCGGGGATGACACCACTGATGGTGCCACCGAGGATGCCACCACTAATGATGGCAGCGCACGCATAGATGGCAGCCAACCGAAGAGGCAACGGAAGGACCGGCGCCCGAACATGCTCGGCACCGTCAAGGAGGAATTTACTGAAGTGAACTCCGACGGGCATCCAACGGCGCCCAAAGAAATTGTAACACCCCGGAAGTAACTTTCCATAATTGTAACTCCAACTCTTGCCATTTTCGGCATTGTGATATGATATTCCCTCCGTGGTTGGGTTTTTCTTCATTTTGCATTTTGTCCATGTCATGCATTTTTATCATGTCATCATGTGCATTGCATTTGCATACGTGTTCGTCTCATGATTCCGAGCATTTTCCCGTTGTCCGTTTTGCAATCCGGCACTCCTATCTCCCCCGGCGGCCCCTTTTACGTTTTTCCGTGTGCGGTACTAAACCTTCTCGGAATGGACCGAGGTTTGTCTAGTGGCCTTGGTATACCACCCGTAGACCACCGGTCAAGTTTCGGGTCATTTGGAGCTCGTTTGGTACTCCAACGGTTAACCGCACTCTCGCAAAGGCCTCTTTTAAGTTGCAGCCCAACACCCCTTCAAAACAGCCCAATAACCCATCTAAGTCACTTCCATGCTCTCCGTCGTTCGATCACGATCGTGTGGTAAAACTACACCTCATTTGGACTCTCCTAGCTCCTCTATGCCTATTTAAGCAAACCCCATTCCAAATCTGGGTCTAATCCTAGCCTTCCCCTACCTCGCGCCGGACGAAGGCGTCCGCTCCGCCGGACACGTCCGCCCCACCAGCGCCGCCGCCTCGTGCCAATCGGGGCGCGACACGTGGCCCTCTCCGCCGCCCGCCGCCAGCCCAGCCGAGCCACGGCAGCCCTTCCCGCCCGAGCCGCCGACCCAGCGCCTCCGCCTCCCGCTTGCCCGCCCGGCCCGCCGCCCCGCGCCGCCGCGCCCTCCGCCGCCACCGGCCGCGCTCGCCTCCTCCGCCGCCTCGCCGCCCGGCCGCCCGGCCCCGCCCCGCGCCGCCAACGCCGGCGCCGTCGCCGCCAGCGCCTCCACCGCGGACCCCGCCGCCGTCGTCGCCTCCTCCGGCGGCCCGGCCACCTCTCTCCTCCCGGCCGCAGCTCCGCCACACGAGCAACCACCGCCGCCGCCGCCCGCTCGATCCGGATCTCGGATCCCGACCGGATCCCGATCCCGTTGACTTCTTCCCCCCCTCTAATTCTTCTAAGTTTTTACCTCAGTGATTTTTCGTGGCATTTTCATCGTAGCATAACTTTGCATCTGTAGCTCCATTTTGCGCGTGTAATATATCAAAATGTTCGCCTCGAAGAGTAGATCATTTCATCTCATTGCATCATTTTCATTTGAGCTCATCTTGATGCCCGAAATGCTGTTGGAAAAGGGCTATGTGATGTTAGGTTCTATTTCTTAACAGAACTTGCACTTTTGTTATTTTTGCTATGATTGATGTGTGCACCCTATGAATTTGAGTCCTACATGTGTTTTGTAATATGCCATGCCATCTTTCCAGGGGCGTATGCCATGTATTTTTGTGATCTATGTGGTGACTAGCACAAGCATACAAAGTAGGTGTCTGATGTTGCTGATTTCAACTCTGTTTTGTTGATATTTTGATGCCATGTTAACTTGATGCTACCGAGAGATCCATGCATATTTTGAGATACTTCAGTAAGGATGTTTTGTTCTACATGTCTTGCTCTATCCATCCATGCCTTTGTTTGCAATTATGGAGTGCCATAGCTTGAGTCAATCGAGCTCTACTTTTGCTATCAAATGTTTCTGGCAGATTGTTTACATGTTATTCAATTTTGCCAAGGTTGTTGTGGTTGATCCATGTATGCTATGATGTTGTTCTTGCCATGTATGTCTTCTATGCCATGTCTTATTGATGTATGTATGCTTAGTTTATCATTTAAGGCTCTGTAGTGAGTGCATTGGGCTTGTAAACATGCCTACTTGTTATCAGTTTTGGACATGCCATGTTGCTGAATCTGTTAACGAAACTTTCAATATTGACATGGGTGTTACTATATTTTCTGATCCTTTTTGGCTTATGGTCAGTAAGGGACTTTTGTTCTATGCTTTGAGTAGATTCATGTCATGCATTGTTTTGCTATTATAAGTTCCTGTAGCATGTAGTTTTGTTGCTCTGAACATTGCTACCGATGCTGTTTTGTCATGTCGGCTGATATTTTGTGCACTTTTGCCATGCTTGTTTGGACCTGTTATGATGTGAACTAGCCGTAGCTCAGTGCTCATCTTTTGTCAAGCATCTTGTGTAGATCACTGCCATATACTTTGTTGGTACGTTTGGGTGCAGTAGCTTAATTTCTTGTTGCTTGCTAAGTGGCATCATCTTTGTTAATGGCAGATTTGTGCCATTCTTGTTTTGCTTGTCATTTCAAACCGTGCATCCGATTCCGTGATCTTTATATCGATTTCAACGAAATCATCTCATCTTTCAGTGGCATACTTGGTTTGCCAAGTTGATGCCTGGTTCATCATTTTCCTTCCGGAGCACGCATACGCATTGCATATCACATCTCGCATATCATGTCATGTTTTGCATCATGTTGCTTGTGCATTGCACCGTGATTTATTGTGGTTCCTTTGTTTGTGTTGTTGCTTTGGGTAGAGCCGGGAGACGAGTACGCGAACGAGGAACCTGTTGAGAACGCTTTCGAGGATCAAGCTTTCGACAACTCTGAGAACATTGCAGGCAAGATGACCATACCCTCGAAATCACTTCTATCTTTGCTTTGCTAGATGCTCGCTCTTTTGCTATGCCTATGCTGCGATGCCTACCACTTGCTATGTCATGCCACCCATATTGCCACGTCAACCCCTAACCATCCTTTTCCTAGCAAACCGTTGATTGGCTATGTTACCGCTTTGCTCAGCCCCTCTTATAGCGTTGCTAGTTGCAGGTGAAGTTGAAGATTGTTCCTTGTTGGAACATGGAGATGTTGTTCCTTGTTGGAACAAGTTTACTTGTTGGGGATATCACAATATATATCTGCTATAATTAATGCATCTATATACTTGGTAAAGGGTGGAAGGCTCGGCCTTATGCCTAGTGTTTTGTTCCACTCTTGCCACCCTAGTTTCCGTCATACCGTGTTATGTTCCTTGATTTCGCGTTCCTTACGGTTGGGTGATTTATGGGACCCCTTGACAGTTCGCTTTGAATAAGACTCGTCCAAAGGGCCCAACATTGGTTTTACCATTTGCCACCTAAGCCTTTTTCCCCGGGTTTTCGCGAGCCGAGGGTCATCTTTATTTTACCCCCCGACCAGTGCTCCTTCGAGTGCTGGCCCAACCGAGCCGCTGCTGGGGCCACCACAGGGAACTTCGAGGCTTGGTTTTACTCGTAGCTTGTCTCATCCGGATGTGCCACGAGAACGAGATATGTGCAGCTCCTATCGGGATTTGTCGGCACAATCGGGTGGTCTTGCTGGTCTTGTTTTATTCTTGTCGAAATGTCTTGTAGTCCGAGATTCCGAGATTGATCGGGTCTTCCGGTAGAAGGAATATCCTTCGTTGACCGTGAGAGCTTATAATGGGCTAAGTTGGGACACCCTGCGGGTAATATCTTTCAAAGCCGTGCCCGCGGTTATGAGGCAGATGGGAATTTGTTAATGTCGGTTGTAGAAAACCGAAGTTGACCTCAAATAAAATACACATCAACAAGGTGTAACCGTGATGGTCTCTTCTCGGAGTCCGGAAGTGAACACGGTGTTGGAGTTATGTCGGCGTAAGTAGTCAGGATCACTTCTTGATCACTACTAGTTTCACGACCGTGCTTTGCTCCTCTTCTCGCTCTCTTTTGCGAATGTATCCACCATATACGCTAGTCGCTTGCTGCAGCTCCACCTTACAACTCTGTCCTTCCTATAAGCTTAAATAGTCTTGATCTCGCGGGTGTGAGATTGCTGAGTCCCCGTGACTCACAGATTCTACCAAAACAGTTGCAGTGCCGACGATGCGGTCAGGTGGCGATCCAAGCTCAAGTGGGAGTTCGACGAGGAACGTGGTCGTTACTATGTGTCTTTTCCGATGATCGATAGTGGTGCCCAGTTGGGACGATCGGGGATCTGTGTAGCATTTGGGGTATCTTCTTTTATTTTGGTTCCGTAGTCGGACCTTGAGTGTACTCGAATGATGGATGTTTATTTATGTATTGTGTGAAGTGGCGATCGTAAGCCAACTATGTATCTCTTTCCTTATGTATTACATGGGTTGTGTGAAGATTACCTCACTTGCGACATTGCTTTCAATGCGGTTATGCCTCTAAGTCGTGCCTCGACACGTGGGAGATATAGCCGCATCGAGGCGTTACAAGTTGGTAATCGAGCCTTCCCGACTTAGGAGCCCCTACTTGATTGTTTCTTTGGCGTTGTTGAGTCTAGAATGGAAAATGTTTTGAGTCTTAGGATTATATATATCGGAGAGTAGGATTCTTTTTACTCCCAGGTCCTTAAATCGCTCTGTGAGGTCTCCCGACGAGAAGTTTTGACTCTCCTCTCCTCAAATTTCACTAAAAAATTTTTAGGATCACGCTGGTATCTTGGGATCGTTCGATGGTTTTGTGGCGAGAACATTGTTCTTGGTGCCTCGACATTTAGGGGTTGTGGCGGTGTCCCGGGAGTTGAGCTCCGAGGTGTTGTCGTCACAATTTTATCGTTGCGATTCTGGAATACCGAGTTTTGCCGACATCGAAATCTCTTTAGTGCGAGTTGTTGGTGAGATAACCCGATAACCCGATCTTGGGCGAGCTCGGGAGTATTGCCATGACTTGTATAACGGATGCTTTTGAAGGTCGAGGTACACGATTTCGAGGATTTCTTGGTTATGTGTTGACGGATGGATACAAGCTGGATCTAGGTATTGTTAGTTTGGGTGATATATTTTGTGTCCCTGTATCCCCAACACCAGATTGCATAACCGAAAGTTTCGGGAGTTTATAGGTGGGAATTCTAGTAGCTTACGGGATATCTTTCCGATGGATGTATGATTTGAGATTGGGGTTCAACGTCTAGTGGTCCGCCCATTCACGGTCGATTCTGATGGTCGCGAGGCGTCTTAAAGAATCCTTGGCTATGCTGATTCGGGGCGTCTTGTTTGTCATTCGTGACGTCCGCTATCGTCGTGTCCGTGTGGGCCCCACCACGAACACTTTGGGCGAAATCTCTATCATGTGTTTGTTCGGCTCATTCTAGAAGCCAATCTTTTGTTTTCGCCAGTGATATTCGATTTGTTTCTAAGATGATGTTGTTTCCATATCTTTATCTAAGTGGCTTCTCACCTTAATGGGCGTGTGATGATTAACTTTGGAATTCATTCGTTCATTCTTGTTCAATGTTTATTGTGAAGACTATATGTTGCAATTTCTATCCGTTGATTCTACTTGACTATTTGTCTATCAAAGGACTAACGGATGTCACCCTCTTCAGATGGCTCCGCCAACGTCGAATCCGGATCGCAATGATGGGGATCGATCGAACCCTCCACCTCCACCTCCGCCTCCGGAGGCACGGCAAGCTATCATGGCAGCCACCAATGCCAATGCTCGATGATTTTGCAGCTCTTGCAAGAACGTACTCAAGGGCAAGGCAATCAAGGAAATCAAGGTCAAGGCAACAATCAGCCGCACTTTGCTACTCTCGGTCGGTTCCTCGCTAATCAGCGAAGTCTTTCGGTTTACGTGTCGAGGCCACGAGATCTTGACGATTGGCTTGTGGACATCTGCAAGCATTTTGATTGTAGCAATGTCGGACCGAGGACTTTGTCAAGTTTGCATCGTTTCAACTCAAGGATCAAGCTGCTTTGAGTGGTACCAGAATACAAAGATTCGAGAGGAGGTCGTGTCATTACAGGATGAGTTCCGCCGAGATTTGAGCTCACCACATTCAAAAGTGTTGTTGAGAGCAAGCGTGAGGAGTTCCGCAATCTCAAGCAAGGCAACATGTCTGTCTATCAATACAATATCCAGTTCGAAACTCACTCGCTTTGCTAAGCAAGGCGTGCACGATGAAAAGAGTATGATCTATCAATTCGGAGGTGGTCCGAGAGAAGATCTGCAATTAGCTCTTGTGCTTTTGAGCGAGAAAAGTATGATGAATTCTACAACATGGCACTTTGAAGCAAGAAGCTGCCCAACTCAAATGTGAGGCTTCTAAGAAGAGAATCGGGGATGCAGTTCAGTCTTCTTCTTCCTCTCAAGTGGCAGCTAAGCAGCGAAGTTCTACCTTCCTCCTCCTCCATTCCATCAGCCTTATCGCCAGAAGAACTCGGTGGCCGTGGATCTTCCCACCCACCCAACCCAAGCTATCGTAACAAGTCTAATTCTCAAGCTCCAAGGTCAAGTGCTCCTTACCACCGTCCTCTCTACGAGGTGACTTGCAACAAATGTCGCAGAAAGGTCACTATGCGAACAAGTGCTTCAACCAGAGGCGCCTTCCGCCTCCTCCTCTGTGAAATCTTCCAGCAATGCAAAGGTCAAGCATAATCCCAAGTCTGCAAAGGTGAATATGATGAATGCAGCTCAAGCGGAGGAATCTTGATGTGATAATGGGTAATCTCTCGATTAATGATATTCTGCAAAGTCTTATTTGATCTTGGTGCATCGCATTCTTTCATGTCATATCCTTTTGCATGAAGCACAATTTTGATACTGAGGCATTACCTAAAGCTATGCAAGTTATTTCTCCGGCTAAGCGTTTGAGATCTACCATGTTGGTTCCAAATGTCGGTATCAAGATGGGCGATTATAGATTTCTGCTAAACCAATTGTCCTTGGTGACTCGGATATTGATCTTATTCTCGGAATGGATGGCTTTCTCAGCACAAAGCTCAGCTTGATTGTGCTGCCGGGAAATTCAATTGACTCACTCTTCTAATGATGTGATCATCTATGCGCTCATGATGAAACCATTCGTTGTTTTCTCTCAATGAGAAGGGCGAATTGGATGCTATCTCTCAAATTCCATCGTTTGTGAGTACCAAGATGTCTTTCGGAAGAGCTTCGGGTATGCCTCCTCATCGGCCGCTTGAGTTCGTTATCGATCTTGAGCACGCATCAACCCGTTTGCAAGCGTCCATACAAGCTTGGACTGATGAGCTGAAGGAATTGAAGAAGCAGCTCGATGAACAAGAGCGTCTGGGTTTGATCGGACCGAGTTCATCTCCTTGGGGTTGTGGTGTTTTTTTGTCCGGAAGAAGGATGGCGCGGACCGACTTTGCGTCGATTACCGTCCATTGAATAAGAAGACAATCAAGAACAAGTATCCACTTCCCAACATCAATGAGCTTTTCGAGCAACTCAAAGGTGCTAAAGTGTTCTCCAAGCTTGACCTTCGTATGGGTTATCATCGATTCGCATTCGTGAACAAGATATTCCCAAGACAGCATTCGAACAAGCTTTGGTTCTTATGAATATCTTGTCATGTCTTTCGGCCTTGTCAATGCTCCTCCAACTTTCTCTCGGATGATGAACTTCATATTCAACCCCTACACCAATGAATTCGTCTTGGTCTATCTTGATGATATTTTGGTCTTCTCCAAGAATAAGAAGGATCATGCCAAACATTTGCGATTGGTGCTAGACAAGCTCGAGAGTATCAATTCTATGCTAAGTTCTCCAAATGTGAATTTTGGCTTGATGAAGTGCTTTATCTTGGTCATATCATCTCCGCCAAGGGCATCGCTGTTAATCCAGAAGGTGTCCGCAATTGTGAATTGGGAACCTCCTCGAATGTCAAGCAGCTCCATGATTTTCTTGGTCTTGCAAGCTATTGCGAAGATTCGTTGAGAACTTCTCCAAGATTGCAAAGCCTCTTTCCAACCTCCTCCGAAGCATGTGAAATATGTCGGTCTCCCGAGTGTGACGTTGCTTTCAATACCCTCAAAGAGAAACTCGTCACAGCTCTGCCTTGACTCCTCTGATGAATCCAAGCCATTCAAGTTTTCGTGATGCTTCTCTTCAAGGTCTCGGTCTGTGTTAATGCAAGAGAAGAGAGTTGTGGCTTATACCTCTCGCCATTGAAGCCCAACGAAAAGAACTACCCCACTCACGATCTTGAGTTGGCGGCGATTGTCCATGCATTGATAACATGGAGACATCTCTTGTTGGGAAGGAAAGTGGACATTTTCACCGATCACAAGAGTCTCAAGTATATCTTCACTCAGCCCAACCTCAACCTCGTGCAGACTCGATGGGTCGAAATGATTCAAGAGTACAACCCAAGTATTGAATATACTCCGGGCAAGGCCAATGTCATTGCAGATGCTTTGAGCAGGAAAGCTTATCGCAGCAGTCTAATCCTCAAGCCCTTCCAACCGGATCTCTGTGAAGCTTTCCATAAGCTGAATCTTCAAGTTGTTCCTCAAGGCTTTCTTGCCAACCTCATAGTCTCTCCTACTTTGGAAGATCAGATTCGTGAGGCTCAACTTCGGATACCATGGTGAAAAAGGTGAAACGTGGTATCGACAAGGGCATTTCAAGTACAAGTGCTTCCACGTTGATGACAAAGATACTCTTTTCTTTGAGGACCGGATTGTGGTTCCTAAGGGTGATCTCGAGAAAAGTCATTATGAACGAGGCTCACAATTCGCTTCTATCCATTCATCCCGAAGTACGAAGATGTACCATGACCTCAAGCAATCATATTGGTGGACTCGAATGAAGCGAGAAATTGCTCAATTCGTGAATGAGTGTGATGTCTGCAGAAGAGTGAAAGCGTAACACCAACGACCAGCTGGTCTCCTCCAACCTCTTGCTATTCCGAATGGAAGTTTGATCATATCGAGATGGACTTCGTGACGGATTTCCAAAGTCCAAGCGTGGAAATGATGCTATCTTCGTTGTCATTGACAAGCTTACTAAAGTGGCTCATTTTCTTCCTATCAAAGAATCGATCACAGCAGCTCGGTTGGCGAGCTATACACCTCTAGGATTGTCTCCTTGCACGGCATTCCACAAGTGATCTCTTCAGACCGTGGCAGCATCTTTACCTCCAAGTTTTGGGATTCTTTTCGAAGGCCATGGGCACCAACATTCGTTTCAGACAGCTTTCCATCCTCAAACAAGTGGCCAAGTTGAGCGAGTTAATCAAATCCTTGAAGATATGCTCGGGGCTTGTGTCATTTCCTTCGTATGAAGTGGGAAGATTGTCTTCCATATGCCGAAGTTCTCCTACAACAACAGCTTCCAAGCGAGTTCGGGCAAGGCCCCATTCGAAATTCTCTATGGAAGAAAGTGCGTACTCCTCTCAATTGGTGCGAGACAGTGAACGCCAACTTCTTGGCAATGACTTGATCACGAAGCGGAAGAAATGTGCAAAGTCATTCGTGAGAATCTCAAAGCCCCGCAATCGCGCGGAAGAGCTATTATGATGATAAGCACCGTGATGTGGCTTTTGAAATCGGAGACCATGTCTACCTCCGCGTCTCTCAATGAAAGGCACTCGCCGCCCGGTATCAAAGGGAAGCTTGCCCCTAGATACGTGGGTCCTTTCAAGATCATTGGCAAAAGAGGCGATCTCGCCTATCAACTTGAGCTTCCCCAACTTCGCGAACGTGCATGATGTGTTTCATGTGTCACAGCTTCGCAAGTGCTTCAAGACTCCTGAACGCACTATCAACTTCGAAGAGATTGACCTTCAAGAAGATCTCTCTTATCATGAGCACCCCGTTGCTATTCTGGAAGAAGCCGAGCGCAAGACTCGCAACAAGTCAATCAAATTCCTGAAAGTGAAGTGGTCACACCATTCCGACCGTGAAGCCACACGGGGCGCGAGGATCACCTCCGTTCCGAATATCCGGAGTTCTTTCAGTCCTAGATCTCGGGACGAGATCCTCTTGTAGTGGTGGAGTGTTGTAACACCCCGGAAGTAACTTTCCATAATTGTAACTCCAACTCTTGCCATTTTCGGCATTGTGATATGATATTCCCTCCGTGGTTGGGTTTTTCTTCATTTTGCATTTTGTCCATGTCATGCATTTTTATCATGTCATCATGTGCATCGCATTTGCATACGTGTTCGTCTCATGATTCCGAGCATTTTTCCCGTTGTCCGCTTTTGCAATCCGCACTCCTATCTCCCCGGCGCCCCTTTTACGTTTTTCCGTGTGCGGGTACTAAACCTTCTCGGAATGGACCGAGGTTTGTCTAGTGGCCTTGGTATACCACCGTAGACCACCGGTCAAGTTTGGTCATTTGGAGCTCGTTTGGTACTCCAACGGTTAACCGCACTCTCGCAAAGGCCTCTTTTAAGTTGCAGCCCAACACCCTTCAAAACAGCCCAATAACCCATCTAAGTCACTTCCATGCTCTCCGTCATTCGATCACGATCGTGTGGTAGAAAACTACACCTCATTTGGACTCTCCTAGCTCCTCTATGCCTATTTAAGCAAACCCCATTCCAAATCTCGGGTCTAACCCTAGCCTTCCTCTACCTCGCGCCGGACGAAGCGTCCGCCCACCGGACACGTCCGCCCACACCAGCGCCGCCGCCCTCGGCCAATCGGGGCGCGACACGTGGCCCTCCGCCGCCCATGCGCATCGCCAGCGCATGCCCGAGCCACCGCCCGCCGCCGCCAGCCGCCACCAGCCTCGCCTCCCGCCTCCAGCCCGCCCGGCGCCGCGCCGGCCCTTCGCCTCCTCCGCCGCCTCGCCGCCCGCCAGCCCGGCCCGCCCCGCCGCCAACGGCCGCCGCCGTCGCCGCCAGCGCCTCCATCCGCGGACCCAGCCGCCATGCCAGCCGCGCCGCCGCGCCGCCTCCTCCGGCCGCCCGGCCACCTCTCTCCTCCCCGGCCGCAGCTCCGGCCACCGGAGCAACCACCGCCACCGCCGCCGTTCGATCCGGATCTCGGATCCCGACCGGATCCCGATCCCGTTGACTTCTTCCCCCCCTCTAATTCTTCTAAGTTTTTACCTCAGTGATTTTTCGTGGCATTTTCATCGTAGCGTAACTTTGCATCTGTAGCTCCATTTTGCGCGTGTAATATATCAAAATGTTCGCCTAGAAGAGTAGATCATTTCATCTCATTGCATCATTTTCATTTGAGCTCATCTTGATGCCCGAAATGCTGTTGGAAAAGGGCTATGTGATGTTAGGTTCTATTTCTTAACAGAACTTGCACTTTTGTTATTTTTGCTATGATTGATGTGTGCACCCTATGAATTTGGGTCCTACATGTGTTTTGTAATATGCCATGCCATCTTTCCAGGGGCGTATGCCATGTATTTTTGTGATCTATGTGGTGACTAGCACAAGCATACAAAGTAGGTGTCCTGATGTTGCTGATTTCAGCTCTGTTTTGCTGATATTTTGATGCCATGTTAACTTGATGCTACCGAGAGATCCATGCATATTTTGAGATACTTCAGTAAGGATGTTTTGTTCTACATGTCTTGCTCTATCCATCCATGCCTTTGTTTGCAATTATGGAGTGCCATAGCTTGAGTCAATCGAGCTCTACTTTTGCTATCAAATGTTTCCTGGCAGATTGTTTACATGTTATTCAATTTTGCCAAGGTTGTTGTGGTTGATCCATGTATGCTATGATGTTATTCTTGCCATGTATGTCTTCTATGCCATGTCTTATTGATGTATGTATGCTTAGTTTATCATTTAAGGCTCTGTAGTGAGTGCATTGGGCTTGTAAACATGCCTACTTGTTATCAGTTTTGGACATGCCATGTTGCTGAATCTGTTAACGAAACTTTCAATATTGACATGGGTGTTACTATATTTTCTGATCCTTTTTGGCTTATGGTCAGTAAGGGACTTTTGTTCTATGCTTTGAGTAGATTCATGCCATGCATTGTTTTGCTATTATAAGTTCCTGTAGCATGTAGTTTTGTTGCTCTGAACATTGCTACCTGATGCTGTTTTTGTCATGTCCAGCCTGATATTTTGTGCACTTTTGCCATGCTTGTTTGGACCTGTTATGATGTGAACTAGCCGTAGCTCAGTGCTCATCTTTTGTCAAGCATCTTGTGTAGATCACTGCCATATACTTTGTTGGTACGTTTGGGTGCAGTAGCTTAATTTCTTGTTGCTTGCTAAGTGGCATCATGCTGTTAATGGCAGATTTGTGCCATTCTTGTTTTGCTTGTCATTTCCAAACCGTGCATCCGATTCGGTGATCTTTATATCGATTTCAACCTAAATCATCTCATCTTTCCAGTGGCATACTTGGTTTGCCAAGTTGATGCCTGGTTCATCATTTTCCTTCCGAGCACGCATATCGCATTGCATATCACATCTCGCATATCATGTCATGTTTTGCATCATGTTGCTTGTGCATTGCACCGTGATTTATTGTGGTTCCTTTGTTTGTGTTGTTGCTTTGGGTAGAGCCGGGAGACGAGTACACGAACGAGGAACCTGTTGAGAACGCTTTCGAGGATCAAGCTTTCGACAACTCGAGAACATTGCGAGCAAGATGACCATACCCTCGAAATCACTTCTATCTTTGCTATGCTAGATGCTCGCTCTTTTGCTATGCCTATGCTGCGATGCCTACCACTTGCTATATCATGCCACCCATATTGCCATGTCAGCCCCTAACCATCCTTTTCCTAGCAAACCGTTGATTGGCTATGTTACCGCTTTGCTCAGCCCTCTTATAGCGTTGCTAGTTGCAGGTGAAGTTGAAGTTTGTTCCTTGTTGGAACATGGAGATGTTGTTCCTTGTTGGAACATGTTTACTTGTTGGGGATATCACAATATATATCTGCTATAATTAATGCATCTATATACTTGGTAAAGGGTGGAAGGCTCGGCCTTATGCCTAGTGTTTTGTTCCACTCTTGCCACCCTAGTTTCCGTCATACCGGTGTTATGTTCCTTGATTTCGCGTTCCTTACACGGTTGGGTGATTTATGGGACCCCCTTGACAGTTCGCTTTGAATAAGACTCGTCCGGCAAAGGCCCAACATTGGTTTTACCATTTGCCACCTAAGCCTTTTTCCCCCGGGTTTTCGCGAGCCCGAGGGTCATCTTTATTTTACCCCCGGACCAGTGCTCCTTCGAGTGCTGGCCCGAACCGAGCCTTCTTGGGCCACCACGGGAAACTCGAGGCTTGGTTTTACTCGTAGCTTGTCTCATCCGGATGTGCCACGAGAACGAGATATGTGCAGCTCCTATCGGGATTTGTTGGCACAATCGGGTGGTCTTGCTGGTCTTGTTTTATTGTCGTCGAAATGTCTTGTAGTCCGGGATTCCGAGATTGATCGGGTCTTCCGGTAGAAGGAATATCCTTCGTTGACCGTGAGAGCTTATAATGGGCTAAGTTGGGACACCCTGCAGGTAATATCTTTCAAAGCCGTGCCTCATGTTATGAGGCAGATGGGAATTTGTTAATGTCCGGTTGTAGAAAACCCAAGTTGACCTCAAATAAAATACACATCAACGCGTGTGTAACCGTGATGGTCTCTTCTCGGAGTCCGGAAGTGAACACGATGTTGGAGTTATGTCGGCGTAAGTAGTCGGGATCACTTCTTGATCACTACTAGTTTCACGACCGTGCTTTGCTCCTCTTCTCGCTCTCTTTTGCGAATGTAGCCACCATATATGCTAGTCGCTTGCTGCAGCTCCACCTTACAACTCTGTCCTTCCTATAAGCTTAAATAGTCTTGATCTCGCGGGTGTGAGATTGCTGAGTCCCGTGACTCACAGATTCTACCAAAACAGTTGCAGTGCCGACGATGCGGTCAGGTGGCGATCCGAGCTCAAGTGGGAGTTCGACGAGGCGTGGTCGTTACTATGTGTCTTTTCCGATGATCGATAGTGGTGCCCAGTTGGGACGATCGGGGATCTGTGTAGCATTTGGGGTATCTTCTTTTATTTTGGTTCCGTAGTCGGACCTTGAGTGTACTCTGAATGATGGATGTTTATTTATGTATTGTGTGAAGTGGCGACTGTAAGCCAACTATGTATCTATTTCCCTTATGTATTACATGGGTTGTGCGAATATTACCTCACTTGCGACATTGCTTTCAATGCGGTTATGCCTCTAAGTCGTGCCTCGACACGTGGGAGATATAGCCGCATCGAGGGCGTTACAGAAATAGTCACCGGGTACTCGGTTCAGCTCGGGTGCACTCTCTGGAGCACCGTCTCGATCAACACCGAGAACTTAAGGCATTAGGACCGAGGGAATTTGCGCAACCTCCTCTTCATGAAGCTGCATGAACGATACAAGTTCCCCGCTGACTTTGAAAACACGCGCCTCTCAGGGAATAAAGTGAACAGTGCCGCCCTCACGAGGATGAGCACGGCCCTGTCTACTTGGAGAAGCGCGGTGAAGAGAATGATTAACAAAGGTGATAGTTATGAGAAGATCAAGGCGAAAAATCCTTCGATCAGCGAAGATGACTGCAAGGAGTTCTAGATCAAGTGTGAGAGCAGCGCAACCTCCGAATCAAGTCAGTGGGGGAAAGAAATGTGGGAGTTGAACTTAGGGGTCCACCAACTCGGTCCCGGCGGTTACTGATTGGCGGAGCCTATATGGGACAAGGAGGACGCGGAGCATGCCGAGCAAGGCCTACTACCCCGCTTCGAGAAACACCGTGACAAGCAGACCAGGAACTATGTCAGGGCCCGGTACAAGGAGGACCCGGTAACAAAGGAGCTTACCATGGATCCGAAGACCAGGGCGCTTGAGCTTGTTCTGGTAAGGAATACACCCCCGCGTAATTAGCTCCATATGATTGCATTCTAATTAATGAAGCCAAATTTCTAAATGGTTCACATTCCTTCTGCAGGAGACTGAAAGCAGTAGCGTGGGGTCAGCTCAGAGCTCCCCTTGGGACAGCACTCTAAATAGGGCGTTGAATGTAATGAAAAACAAGGATAAGCTCATGGCCGTCGTCGTCACCGGCCGTGTGGCGGCAAAGGCTTGTCCACAAAATGGTCGTCATACTATAACGCTGGTGGGCGAAAGGAGAAAAGACCAGCTCGGAAAGCCGGTCGCGCGAGGTTCAAGAACTCAAGGCACAAGTGGCGCGATTCGGAGATTGTCCAAGAGCAAGTGCAACAACAAGCTGGAACGACGCTCACCGCCATTGTGCCTACCTTGATTGAGGGCTGCGGCGTGGATTGCGGGCGACAAGCGAGGGCCGCCCGGTTCCCAGCTTCACGGCCAAGAATAACTTCGCTGCAGCGGTAGCGCCATTGGTGTCTCCGGCAGAGGCGGTATTGGTGTCTTCGACGCTGGCACGGGCATTGGAGCTTAATGCACCCGGGTGTATGCCGGCCAGCACCTCGGCAGCAAGCGGCCCCTTCGACAATTGCACGCCCGCCGTTGGCGGTGCCTCGACATTAGCCGATCTCGACGCCATCACGGTAACTAATTAAGCCTCTCGGCCGAGGACTTCATCTCCTTGCCTTTGACTGGGCATCCCTAACGCCCTATATGTTTTCGCAGGGCACCGCCGACGTTCAGTGCACTCTCCTGCACTTCGTGAACGACGAGTTGGTCAATGTCGCCAAGGGCAGAATCGTTCAACCGGGCAACCCCGTGTTCCACAGTAATCCGATGCCACCCACCGTGTATAGGGTTCAACTAGTTCGGGTGCTGCCAGGCTGTGACGAGTTGTTACCTTTGATTCGACCCGCTGGGGCCGACGAAGATGATGTGATGACCCTCAGGGCCTGCGTAAGCTGGCCCCTGCTTTGGCTGAAGAGCCAGATTTATTTGGGGGCGGGAGACACCACCCCAAAGACAACACCGCTAGTCGTGCTGGCGCCAAGCCATGGCAAGACCACCGCAACGCTACCGGACATGCCAGACATCCCTATGGCACAGGATCCGAACATGCATATGGCACAGGATCTGGTCGATGACGACAACGACGATGGTACATTTACCAATGTCGATAAGTACTTTGCCGAACATGGGTACGATGACGAATTCTTGGGGCCTCCTTCTCAAGAACCCAACCCTACAAAAGACGATCGCGATCTAGCTGGTACCACGGAGAAACCCAATTGCAACAGGCGTCGTCTGGCGTTCAGTTCTCAAGAGACGCCTCCAGCTGCCGCCTTCACCGAGCCGCAGATAGCTGAGGTGCGAAATATTATCAGCCCCAACACACTCAAGAAGGCGGTCTGTGAGCAGAACTTGATCCCAATACAGCAGAAGAAGAAGGGATGGAAAAGAAAGAGTAACAAGGGTGCGAGCCAGCCGGCACCGAGTATGATCCGTGCTCAGGACGGTCCACCTTCACCTAAGGATATCTCGAGGAGGGTGCATGTGGCGGGTAGGCCGATGCTACCGACTAATCGCTCAATGCTGCAACGGTGCTATCGGAGTCTGCATGATGGTGTTCTTTCTTTGGAGAAGCGGCGTCACCGAGAATGATGTGGCATACCCGGTTTTCGTGGCCAAAGTGCCAGAGGGCAAGGGCTTTGTGGATAACGCCATCGGGGGTACGATCGTCCTGCGGTTTGATGACATCTTCGCTATGTTTAACCTTCATCCGCTGCACTACACCTTCATTCGCTATTTTCACGAGTATGGAGATACGGATCATTAGAGACAAGACCCGGACATCGTAATAGTCGACCCCTTCTACATGCGTGCCAAGATCTTGGGCAGCGCTGGGGACCGGCAAGTCGCGAGTTCATACCTCGAAGGCGTCATTCTGGCAAACCCAGATAAGGATAACTTCCTCGTGCCTTACTTTCCCGAGTAAGTCATCCCCTCACCACCCCATAACATATGATTTCTTAGATTTTGATCGTTCTTTTTTTCTAACATTCCGTGTTTTGTGCAGTGACACACATTGCACACTCATCCTCTTAAGCCCGAAATATTCCATGGCCACGTATTTCGACTCGGGCCGTCAGTCGAAGAAAGACTACACAAATATCAAGAAAGTTCTTGATGATGTTCTCCCCGGCTATGCCCAATCTGGAGGCACCTTCAGAGGAGGCCAATTAAATAAAATACGGCAAGCACATATTCACCCACAATACGACGTTCCCCTACGCCAAGCAGCCACCGGCGGTCGGAAGGATGCCTACTCGCCCTCCATCACATGCGGGCGATCGTACGGGACCATAATCACCTTCTGCTACCAAATAATCTCAAAGATTGGGCGCACGTTTGTCTGCAATCCAGGACGCGGACATCAGACAAGAATTCTTTCGCATCCAGTCGGAGTTTGCAGAAATCATCAATCAAGATGTCCTTCATACCTCGGGGCAGTTCTACCTCAGATATCAACCGTCCAACAGTGATATAGACACAACGCTACAAATGCAGGTTGACAACGCCTGCGATTTCATGACCATCATGAGAGACGGCGGCTTCATCCACGCTCCGGTCCTGAGTCGAGTCGAAAGTAGTGATGCTATGTGTAGTTCTGAAATATCGATTAGCTCATGTTGAACTTTAATGAACTTGTATGTCTCTTTGGTTTGGACAGTCGTTCAACTTAGATGTAATCGATGCTATTTATTATTAAGACCATGAATCGTTCTATTAATGTCTTGCTTTTATCTTCCGATCCTTTTGTTGCATACTTATATATTGCTTATGTATTGTCTGTGAATTTCTACTAACATTTTGTTGGCTAGTGCATAGAGATGCCGTCGTATGTCGTGTTCAAGGGTAAGGTTCCTGGAGTCTACGACGACTAGGAGGAGTGTCGGAGACAGGTTCACCGTTTCAGCGGTAACAGCTAATAAGGGTACACCACTAGGGCGGAGGCGGAATCTAGATACGCGCACTATCTAGCGGGAGAGAGGAGGGAGCGGAGGAGGAACTGTATGAAGACCAGTTTCATCGCGATGATGCTCATCGTGATGACCGCAGCTCTCTTCTATGTGATGGTAGTTTAGATGATCGATATCGACTTGTAATGTGAAGACAAACTCGCTACTCGTGGTCTCGAGACTTGTAATGTTCTATCTTTGTTCGGTCTTTTGAATTCGGAGACTAATATGATGAATTGTATTCGGAGACTAATCTTCTATTGTATTCAATGAATCTGCGGTTGCTGTGTGGTGCTGTCTATATTCTGTCCAATAATATATTTTGTAACCTGTGCAAATATCATAAAAGAAAAAAAATCCCTAATATTCATACTAGTGGCGCACCACCAACTAGTGCGCCATTAGTAAGCCAGAGCATACTAGTGGCGCATCATCAACCAGTGCGCCATTAGTAAGCAGAGCACATGGGTAAATATGGCCCCCTGAAAGGCATACTAATGACGCATGATGGGTTAAACTAATGGCGCACTACATGGTGCGCCATTAGTATACCAGATACTAATGGCGCACCCTTGATGCACCATTAGTAAAATATTCTAATGGCGTGATGCTAGTGGCGCGCCTGTAGTGCGCCATTAGTAGGAAAAACAGGTGCGCCACTAGCAAGCCTTTTCCTAATAGTGAGTGTGCCACCGGAGGCCGGCGTGCACTTACATTCCGGTCGGCAGAGATCGAGCTCGGGGAAGGAGGAGGAGGAGATCATCTACCGCAAAATGGAGCGTGCATAGATGTTTGATGACCTCGTAGCCAAAGAGGAGGACGAGGAGGCTGGCGGCATCGATGCAGTGGATTCGGCCCGCTGCCGATGACCACATGGCTGATGGCTCGGGCTCACCTCCAAACGGCCAACGTTGGAGTTCCTAGCTTGCAAGTCGACCGAAACGTTTGGCCATCTTTTTTTTAGGATCAATGACTCTTTATTACTCAGGTGTAGCTAGAAATCTCGTCCGAGATGGACTGAAGGATACAATCAGGTGGCACAATACACCACACATTACTAATCTCATCACCTAACCCTACTTTAGCTAACTTATCCGCTACTCCATTGGCTCCCCGCTTGGTCCAAGTCACCCTTATCTGCGCAAACTGCGTGAGCAGGTGCTTGATCTCCTGAATGCATGGCCCCAAGCTAGACAGATCTTCTTCCCTTCTGTTGATCGCCGCCACAACTGCCATGTTGTCCAACTCAACATGTAGATTCTGCACTTGCGCTTCCCTAGCCAGAGAGACAGCTCGTCGACATGCCAGCGCCTCCGCCTTCTCCGCACAAGACACATGATCAAACACCTCGCATGCTGCAGCTATAAACGCCCCATTGTGGTCTCTCAGCACTGCCCCCGCACCCCCCTTTCCACGGACTTGAGAAAAAGCCCCATCAGCATTTACCTTGATCCATCCCTCCTCTGGCGCCTCCCATCTCACTCGAGCACTTTGCTGGCGAGGAGGTGCTGGTTTGTCGTGTATCCCCTGCCACTCCTCCGCAAGCCTTACCACCCGATTCATTATCTTATGTGGATCCTCCATTCGCTTGCCATCCCTCGCTTCGTTTCGAGCTAGCCAGAGGGCATAGATGGATTGGATCATCATAGCTCGCTCCTCCCCTCCTGCCTGTGCGAACCAATCAAGAAGCCACCTGGCAACTGCACTCTGAGAATCAAACTGACACGGTGGGATCGCCACCGAAATTCCCTTTTCCGACTGCAGTTTTTTCCAAAATAGGACCAAATGAGGACATCCCCAAAACCTATGATAGATCGTCTCATCTCTTCCACATGCCGCGCAAAACACACCCGCTTTTATGCTTCTTCGTTGTAACTCATGTCCAACAGCAAGTCCATTGCGCAACAGCTGCCACATATGTATTTTTGCTTTGCCCGGGGCTGATGTATCCCACATAGCCAACCAACATTTGTGCCGCTGAACCGAGGAAGATGACTCCTGTCTGCCCGTCCTTGCATGGTTCATCGACATTCGAAGGTGGTACGCTGACCTTACCGTGAAGTATCCATCTTTGGTAAAATTCCAGGGTAGATAATCATCCGTACCAGGACCTCCAACCATGATCTACTTTATATCAGTAGCATCATCTTGAGAGAACATCGCATCCACAAGTTGCTCGTTCCACCTTGTGCCCGAGCTATCAAGCAAATGGCTTACCTTTGTGACTCCCTGGACATACTCGGCACCCAGTGGTGTCAAGCTGCCACTCCTCGGGATCCATTGATCATGGTGTATGTTGATGGTGGAGCTGTATCCAACTCTCCACACCAATCCGGCTCTAGGAGATCTCTCCCATGCAGTATACTTCGAAAAGTGTAGGAACCCCCATCTGGACATGTTGCATTCATGATTCCCCCTTCACTATAATATCTTGCTTTTAGGACACGCGCACATAGAGAAGAGGGAACTCTCAACAGACGCCAAGCTTGTTTAGCCAATAATGCTTGGTTGAAAGCCTCGGGATCTCTGAACCCCATACCACCCTCACGCTTCGCTGCACACATTTTATCCCAGGCTATCCAATGCACTTTACGTTCACCATTTACCGCCCCCCACCAGAATTTTGATGAGATAGATGTCAAGTTCCGGCACATCTTCTTTGTGAGGTGAAAACAGCTCATAGTAAACGCTGGGGTAGCTTGCAGCCCGGATTTTACAAGAACTTCTCTTGCTTTCTTTGACAGCCCTTGCCCCTTCCATCCAATGACCTTTTTCTTCGAACTCACTTCCACATATTTGAAGGTTCCATCTTTGTCCCTTCCAACCACTGTCGGGAGACCCAAGTACCTCTCGCTTAACGCCTCAGATTCAATACCAACAGTTTGTTTGAGGGAATTCTTCAACTCCTGCTGGCATCCCTTACCAAAAAATATTGAAGATTTCTGAAGATTGACCTTTTGTCCCGACGCATCCTCATATCTACCAAGGATATCCCTCAAAACCTGGAAGTTATCAACGGACCCCTGGAGAAAGACGATGCTATCATCTGCAAACAGGAGATGTGTCACCTGCGGGCCAGTGCTTCCAAATGACACACCTTTGATAAGCTTTTCATCTTGGGCTTTCTTCAAAAGCGCAGAGAAACCTTCCACGCAAAAGAGGAAAAGGTACGGGGAAAGTGGGTCTCCTTGCCTTAAGCCTCGAGAGGGAGAGAATAATCTAGACATTCCCCCATTTAACTTCACCATGAAATTTGCTGACGTGATGCATCTCATGACCATGTTGATCCATGCTGTATCAAAGCCAAACTGTCCCAACATTTGCTCCAGAAAGCCCCACTCGACCCTATCATACGCTTTCATCATATCAAGCTTTACCGCACATAAGGGCTTCTTCCTTTTCCGCTTCCTGATTGCATGCACACACTCGTATGCCACAAATACATTATCAGTAATTAGCCGCCCTGGGACGAAAGCGCTTTGCTCCTCAGAGATAAGGATCGGTAGGATGACCTTCAATCTGTTCGCCAACACCTTCGCTGCAATTTTGTATAAAACATTACAAAGGCTAATTGGACGAAATTGCGAAAGTAACTCCGGTGAGTTAACTTTCGGAATCATAACAATGACAGTTGCATTAAAAGCGTCCGGTGCTGCCCATCCTGCAAGAAACTCCCGTACCACCGTGCAGACCTCCTCTTTTACAAGCGACCAGTGCCGCTGGTAAAACAGAGCGGGAAGGCCATCGGGGCCTGGAGCCTTTGTTGGCCCCATCTGAAACAAAGCCTTCTCTATCTCCTCATCTGAAATCGGCGCCCTTAGTTTCTGGTTCATATCTTCTGTCACGACCGCTGGTATATTTTGAAGCAGTTCTTGCGCTCCTACCGACCCCTCTGAAGTGAACAAATTTTCATAGAACTTTGCCGCCATCTCGCGCATCTCCTCATCTGCCATGCACTTCGAACCATCCTCTCGTATCAGCGCCCGAACCGTATTTTTCCGCTTCCTATGTGATGCTCTTCCTTGGAAATATTTTGTATCCATATCTCCTGCAGCTAACCAGTCGACTCTGGACCTTTGGCGTTGCATTACTTCTTCGCGAGCGTAAACCTCACGAAGCTGTTCCTCTATGTCCCTCACCTCCGTAGTATACCCAGTTCGTAAAGCTCTGTATCTTGCATCTTCTAGCTGCATCTTTAGTTGCTTTATTTGGTTGCGGATCGAGCCGAACACCACACGCCCCCATTCTTGCATGCTCGTCGTAAGCTTTCCTAGCTTGCCGCATGTTGCCTCAAGCCCCGTTTCTCCATCATCAGCTTCGAGCCACTTCTCAGCCACCATAGAGTCATAGCTCTCATGCCTCAACCATGCCTCCTCAAATCTGAACTGTCGCGCACCCTGGCATCCTCGTTCTGAAGCCGTCTCCAGTACGTGAACAACCAAAGCGACATGGTCTGACTCTTCAGTTACAATGTGCTGGACGTGTGTGTGCGGGAATAAAGCCAAGAAATCATCATTGCATGTTGCCCGGTCGAGACGGACCTGAATATTGTCATCACCTTGTCTTTTGTTATCTCACGTGTAGGGATAGCCTGAAAACCCCAAGTCTGCAAGCCCGCAGTCAGTCAAGCAGTCGCGAAACCCGTCCATCTGCAGAAAACTTCGTTTGTTGCCTCCCTTCTGCTCTGACTGTAAAAGCACTTCATTGAAATCCCCGACACACAGCCATGGGAGTGCGTCCTGTCTTTTTAGGTATCGGATCGCATCCCAAGATTTCTTCCTATGCTCCACGTCCGGTTCACCATAGAATCCAGTGATTCTACAAGTTTTCCCTTCACAGACCACCTCCACATCCACAAAGTAATGGCTCCATGGCCTCACAGTTACATTTATATGCTCCCTCCACCACAGGGCCAGCCCTCCACTCTGACCTTGACAGTCCACCGCCACACCACAAGTAAACCCCAACCTCCATTTAAGTTTCTCCATAGCCATCGCCTTCTTCTTAGTTTCAGACAGAAAAACCACCGCTGGGTTGTGTGACCTAATCAGGTCTCTCAGTTCGCCCACTGTCGAGTCCAACCCCAGTCCTCGACAGTTCCAGGCTAAAACATTCATTGCTCCCGGCGGCCCCGGTCCTCGGGGTCCGCCGATCTCTCTCTGTTAACTGAGATGCGGTCAAACACTGTCGACGTTTTAGGCCATGTATCGCGAATGAAGGCATCTTGTCCTTCTAGCCTGTCCAACTCCCCCTTCGCTATCCACATCTGCCTCGGCCCTCTCTTTCTGCTTTCATGCATGTCTCTTTCCCTCTGGATGTCCCTATAATCATAAGCCGTGTTTTGCCTTGGTTTCCGCACGTAATAGCCCCTCCTTCTTTCCTGTTGTCCATAACCTTCAGCCCTTCCATGTTGCTCTACTCTTGTAAACACACCTGCCTGTCTCCCTCCCTGCGCCACATGAGCTGACCCTTTCTCCCTCATCTCCCTAGTGGCACCACGGTCATACTCCCTCTCCCTTCCCAGCTTCCTGTCAATTAGCTTATCCCTCAAGTTCTGTTCTCTTTCATCTCCAGCCCCTCCCTTAGATCCTGCTCATGTCCTGCACCACTCTTCATTTTATCCCGTCTAGGGCTATTCACCTCTCCATCTCTCGGCTTACTCTGTCCGCCAGTGCGGTTTTCAGCAGATTGAGAGAATTCTGTGTTTAGGTTTCTCTTGGTCGGAATATCCCTAACACGGACTTGCTCAGCTCGGTGCCTTGGTCTTGTACCATCATTCTGTGAGTTACTCCAGCTATTGCTGCTACTTGCTACTCCTCCCAAAGATCCCTCCTTTCCCGTATTTCTTCCAGGGGATGCACGCAGCCACCCTCCCCATTGGAGCGATGAGTCTACAGGGGGCTCACAAACTCCATTCTTATGCACTAATCGCCCACAATCGAAGCAGAAGTGGGGGACCTTCTCGTAGTAGAAGTCAAACCATGTACCCACCTTATCATCTTTAGAACTCTTCAAGGTAAAACCACGGACCAGCGGTTCGAATACATCAATTTTTGCTCGAATCCGAAGCTGGTTTCCCCTTGCAACGCCATCCTTGTCCACGTCCACTCTCACAATTTCTCCCACCCAATTTCCCAAAGCTTTTCCAAAAACCTCTGTCCTCTTATCCGGTGGCAGATCCGTCACTCTAACCCACATATCCACTTTATCAAATACCATCTCCGAGTGTCTCGTTTTACCTTCATACTCCTTCATGATCAAGACACTGAAATCAAACTGCCAGGGCCCATTGTTCAGCACATGTCTGTAGTCTCCCTCACTTCCAAAGTGTACAACAAAAATATTTGAGCCCATGTCCCTAAACTGAGCTACTTTATGCAGCCCCCACGCCCGAGTCATGGCTTTTTCTAGGGTTGTCTTGTTCATCGGCCGAGTGGTACACGCCTTTCCCACCGCTGACCATCTAGAGCTCTTGGGCATCTCTGCCTCCTGATCTTCAAATATAAAACCCTCATCTTCTTTATCCATAAGAACCATTCCCCCCAATCTTGCAGACAAGCTCGACGTCGGATCCGGGGTCTTGCACTCCAAAGGGGACTCTGATTCTTCCCTGGTAGACAGGCCATCCATCTTGCGCACCGTCGGCATTGCAGCCGCCGCCGTCTTCCTTGGTGTAGCCGTCTTGGATCTCCCAGTCGTTGGAGTGGCCGCCGCCGCCGCCTTAGATGTGTTCATATTGTTCACCTTCCCGTCCGTTGTCGCCTTATCAACCTCCGTCCCAGCCATGAGCAGCAGCCCACAGCAGGGAGAATCCGTTCTTGGCCCGCGTCTAGGGTTGCGCAGTCGCCTCCCTCTCCCCTGCCAGATGCACAACCACCCCCGAGCAGCAAAACCCTAACCCTAGCGTAGGAGCGCAATCGCCTCGCGATCGCCCCCTGCCGCCTTAGCATTTCCTTTTCGTGGTGGACCCTCACCTTCCCCGAAACATTTGGCCATCGGTCCGTTGAATTAAGGAAAGGAAATTGGACGGCTGTAGGTGGGCCTACGAGCACGGGTGCAGCGTACTGTACATTCCTTTTCCACGAGAGCCCGGACAGATCAGATCAAACCTCGTCCGTACACGCCACACCCCTTCGCGCGGACAACTGAGAAGACAGCAATGCACAACCGATGAGGCCTCTCCGCGCCGTTGTTCTGCTCCTCGTCGCGACGGCGACGGCGGCGGCGGCGCCGCCATGGGCGGTGAGCGGCCAACACTATGACTCGGTCAGCAGAGATGACTTCCCCATGGACTTCAGCTTTGGGGCTAGCACATCAGCTTATCAGGTGACAACCATCACGCTTACGTTCATTCGCGGTGAGACGGCGAACACGATCGTTGACATGCTTCTGTGTGTGGTGGGCCGTCGGGATTCAGTGGGAAGGCGCAGCGGCGGAGGACGGCCGGACTCCCAGCATGTGGGACACCTTCGCTCACGCCCACGCCGGTACGCAACAACACATGCTTTTCGTGCCACTGTTCTAGTAAAGTCTATTTTCAACCTTGAACTGGTAGAGATAGTCGAAAATGAATACTGAATTTTCAATCTCTGAAGTTAACACCCCGTACTCACTAATCCTGGTTAATTTCAACCCTAGACTGACCCTGGACCTATTTCTTGCATCGGCAAAGCAATCCTAACCGAGATCACTCGTTTCTATCACTGACTATGCGGGCATATGTGTCATGCCCATCTTCCCCACTTTGTCCATACCAGCAACGTGCTTCTTGCGCTCTGTTAGCTCTAATCTTAATTTGTACCTGCATACCTAGTTTTGTTTTTTGTCATGCATGTGACTTAGATGGCCTAGGGAGTGATAGGCTGGTGAAGGTTCACTTTGAGTCGTAGAAGAGGCAAGATGCCGAGCTGGTCATGCGACGCGGCCGGTGTGCAAGGTGTGATGCCATGGTGTTGTGCGATGCAGCAACATCGTGTGAAGCGACATGGTACGAGGGAAGTGCAGCATGACAACCTGTGTGAAAGAGCCCTGGAGCCAACGCCTGCACATGCATGAGTCGAGTGAACAAGTTGAGTCAGTTTGCATGCATGTGAGTTTGTTAGCTACATGTAGTGTGCCTTGAGGCCAAGTCATGGCTCCTGGAGAGATTCCAGGATTAAGATAAGGTCAGTTACTACTCCCTCCGTTCCCAAATAATTGTCTTTCTAGCCATCTCAAATGGATTACAACATACGGATGTATGTAGACATGCTTTAGAGTGTACATTCACTCATTTTGCTCCGTATGTAGTCATTTGTTGAAATCTCTAAAAAGAAAATTATTTAGGAACGGAGGGAGTACATGGTTAGTGCATGGAGAGTTTAGTGAAGTAGTGGGTCTAGGTAGTGGAGTGAGTTTTGCACGGCAAGAGTGCCAGCCTCTTCTATATAAATGTGTTGCTTTGAGTAATGAAAAAGTGAGGCCGAGAGGGCTAGGGAAAGTTGGATTGTGGAATCACTTGTATATTCCATCTGAAGAGCTCATGGGTTTAAATACAACAGACGCACACCTCCTACGCTACGATAGTTACAACAGTCTGTACAGGATAAGCGGCGATCACGCCGTGCGTGGAGTCGTGGGCGAGTCTTGTGGCGTGGGCGCCGTGGTCACCGCAGGAACCGTCCAGGTGGTTCTCCTCCTGTGCGTGGTCGCTGTTGGGTTTCAACACCCCCGCCCCCCAGCTGAAACACGGTGTTCACCGACATTGAGGCTGGAACGAAAGTCGACGAACACGCTTGTCGGGAGCCCCTTGGTGAAGATGTCAGCGTACTGCGACGTCGTCGGCACGTGAAGAACGCGAATCTCGCCGAGAGAGACACGCTCCCGGACGAAGTGCAGGTCGATCTCCACGTGCTTTGTACGCTGATGCTGGACCGGGTTGCTTGACATGTACATGGCGGAGATGTTGTCGTAGTAGACAACGGTGGCGCGAGACGGTGGGCGACGAAGCTCGGCGAGGAGTTGCCGCAACCAGCTGACCTCGGCGACGGCGTTGACGAGCCCCCTGTACTCCGCTTCGGCGCTGGAGCGAGACACCGTGCTCTGCCGTTTCGACGACCAACTCACCAAGTTGGAGCCGAGGTAGACAGCGAAGCCGGAGGTGGACTTGCGGGTGTCCGAGCAGCCTGCCCAGTCCACGTCGGAGTAGGCCATCAGGTCGCTGCTGGAGGTGCGGTAGAACTGCAGGCCGAGGTGAGCAGTGCTATGAACATAGCGGAGCACCCGCTTCACCATCTGGTAGTGAACATCCCTGGGATCATGCATGAACAGGCAACATTGTTGAACGGCGTAAGAGAGATCCGGACGGGTGAGGGTAAGGTACTGCAGCGCGCCAGCCAAGCTACGATAGAGCGAGGGATCATGGAATGGCTGGCCGGCGGTAGCGGAGAGCTTGGCGGTGGTGTCTACGGGCGTGGACACGGGTTTGCAATTGAGCATACCCGCGTGATCAAGGATCTCTAGCGCGTATTGTTCTTGCGAGAGGTGGAGACCAGTGGATGTATGGTGTACGTTAATGCCCAGAAAGTGGTGAAGTGGTCCCATGTCCGTCATGGAGAACTCACGGTGGAGGGAGGCGATGATGGACTATAGGAAAGATGGTGTAGTGGCGGTGAGAATGATATCATCTACGTATAGCAGCAGGTATGCAGTGTGAGCGCCACGATGGAGTGAGAACAAGGAGGAATCGGCTTTGGAAGCCTGAAACCCCAAGGAGACCAAGTAGGAGGTGAAGCGAGCAAACCATGCCCGCGGTGCCTGTTTGAGCTCGTAGAGCGACCTGTTGAGACGACACACGTCTCGAGGCCACGAAGAGTCGATGAAGCCGGCAGGTTGTGAGCTGTAGACCGTCTCGGCGAGATGCCCATGGAGGAAGGCATTTTTGACGTCGAGCTGATGAATTGGCCACGAGTTGCTGGCGGCGAGGCTGAGGACGACGCGGATCGTGGCCGGCTTGACGACGGGGCTGAATGTCTCCCCATAGTCCACGTCGGCTTGCTGTGTGAAGCCTCGGAGAACCCATCGAGCCTTGTACCGCGCCAGAGAGCCGTTGGGGTTGAACTTGTGGCGAAAGATCCATTTGCCACTCACCACGTTAGCACCTGCAGGACGAGAAACCAACGACCAAGTGTCATTCCGCAACAGCGCATTGTACTCTTCTAACATAGCGTTGGCCCAGTTCAGATCCTTGAGTGCTACATGGTAAGAAGAGGGAATGGGGCTGACAGAGGTGACCGAGAGGCTAACGGGTGGCTTTGGTTGGGCAAAACCTGATTTCCCACGGGTGCACATTGTGTGAAGGTTGTGAGGGGGAGGAACGGCAACGGCGCGCGGTGGTAGGCGAGGTGGCGCAGCACACATAGAAGGGGACGTTGCATGGGAGGCGGGGCCGGGTGCATGGGACGGAGCCACGGGATTGGCTGCATGGGAGCCGGGAGGGGTAGTGGCGGGGCCAGGGTGAGGCTGGCGCGTAGCGGGCGTGGGTGGAGCACGAGGGCGTGGGGTGTCGGGCGTCTTGAGCCTGGGTCACGAAAGAGGAGGGAGGTGGGGGCTGGGGCGCCAGCTGGCGACTCGGGAGGGGCTGCGGGCACGTGGAGAGGATCTGGAAGCGGATCTGGCGCAGCAGTCGAGGGCGGCAGGTGCGGCCCCGCCCGTGCTGATCCCGGAGAGGATGCGGGGCCCGGTACGAGGTAGGTAGGATCTGGTGTGCTAGCAGGGGCGCCGGATTTTCTGCGGCACGGGCTGGAGGGGGATTTTCTGCGGCGAGTGTGGCAAAAGGAAAGGTGCGCTCGTCAAATACCACGTGACAAGAGATGTGAACACGACGGCTGTGGAGATCGAGGCAGCGATAACCCTTGTGTTCCAAGGGATACCCAAGGAGGACACAGGGAGTGGAACAGGGCGCTAACTTGTGTGGTGTTTGGTGAGTGAGGTTAGGGAAGCAGAGACACCCAAAAACGCGCAAGTGGTCGTAAGAGGGGTGTTGCCCGTGTAGGAGGAAGTAGGGGGTGAGCTTGGTGACTACGGAGGAAGGGCGCCGGTTGATGAGATGGTTGGCAGTGTATAGGGCCTCAACCCAATATTCAGGTGGCATGTGTGCGTGAACGAGAAGAGTGCGTAGCACGTCGTTGGTGGTGCGTAAGAGGCGCTCGGCCTTCCCATTCTGTGATGAAGTGTGTGGGTAGGAGAGTCGAAAGACTACACCGAGGCGCGAGAAGTGATCCCGGAGGGAGAAGGAGAGGAATTCGCCATCATTGTCACACTGCACACATTTAATAGAAGCGTTATATTGAGTGGAAACATAAGCGAAAAAACATTGAAGAGTGGCACTCGTGTCAGACTTGTTGCGTAGAGGAAAAACCCAAGAGTAGTGGGTGAAGTCATCTAAGACAACAAGATAGTATTGATAACCAGAAAAGGAGCATATTGGAGACGTCCACAAATCACAGTGAATAAGTTGGAAAGGAGCAGTAGTAAATGAAGTGGAATGTGAAAACGACAAACGTGTATGCTTTCCAAGCTTACAAGAATCACACATGGGGGAGTCTGGCACATTGTTATTACATGAACTAAAAAAATTATTTGCTAAGGCGGAAAGGGAGGCACGACTAGGGTTCCCCAGCCGCAAGTGCCAAAGGTCACCGGTGCTTGCAACGGAGAACGCCAGAGGACTGCCATGTTGTGGAAGAAACAGGTATAGATCGCCGGAGCTATTGGACCTCATGAGAAGGTTCCCCGTTGCCATGTCCTTCACAGAGAAGCCAAAACGGGTCAAAAGACACAATACACCAATTATCTCTAGTAAAGCCACGGACAGAAATTAAGTTTCTGATAATTTGCGGGGAAATTAAGATGTCGTGGAGGTGGAAGGGGTGGGGGGAGAGAGTAGTGGAGCCGGTAGAAACTACTGGGATTGTCGAGCCATCACCAACAGTTATAGGAAGAGGACGATGCGATGAAGAGGAGATGAGTTTGGTGAGGTTACCCGACGAGCCGGCGATGTGGCTGGTGGCCCCCGTGTCCATGAGCCAATCCGAAGGCCTTTGGCGGCTGCTGCAATGAAGGTTGGTGAAGGCGTGAGCCATCATGCCTCTTTGGTCCCATCTGGGCGCTGGAGGAGGACGGCCCGCCACAATGCACGCCTTTGGCAGGCGGGCGGCGCGACCGAGGACGCCAGCGCATTAAGCGGCACCAGTGGGAGCGCCATCTTGAGGAGATGGCGCTGCCGAACCCGAGGGGCAAAGTAGCCCATCCAGGGCTGCGGGCTAGGCTGGCCACGCCCGGTGCTGGAGCTGGACGAGGCGCCGGGGGTGCCGCGGCCACGGCCGCGCCCACGGCCACGATCAGCGGAGGGACTCCCAGAGGCGGGCGCCTTGCCCTTGTCAGACGGGGAGGACGGAGGCAGACGATCACCAGAGGGGCCGCCGTGGTTGACGGCAAGTGCCGTGGCGCCAGCCATCCGCTCGCGCTCGGTGATGTTGATCTCCTCCAACAGAAGCCGGGACCGCGCATGTACGAAGGTGGGGAAGGGCTGCTGCATGGGCAGCAGGGTGGCCATCGTCTGGAAGCGCCGGCTCAGACCACGCACCAGCTGCAGTGTGAGCGAGCGGTCGGTGACCGGCTCGCCGACGTCGGCCAGGGCGGACGCGAGCTGCTGGAGACGGCAGCAGTACTGGGCGACGGTCATGTCGCCCTGGACGGTGGCGCGGAACTCGGCGCCGATGTGCACGGCGCGTCAGGCGGCGTTGTCGTGGAAGAAGACCTCCAGCTGCTGCCAGAGTTGGTACGCCGTGGACTCGGGCGACTGGATGACGTCGTACAACTCGTCGGAGATGGTGGCGTAGATCCACATCACCAGCGTGATGTCGTCATTGCGCCACACGGGGTCCTCGTGCAGCGGGTCGACCTCCTCGAGGACGTGCTCTTCGGCATGGTACTTGCACATGACGAACCAGAAGAGCTGGCGCCACTTCGAGTAGTTGTCCCCGTCGATGCTGAGCTTGAAGGGGATGAACGAAGAGATGTTGATGTGGTGCATTGAAGGAGGAGGGACCGCAGGAACCTGGAGAGGCGGAGGCGCGATGGCGAGGGCGCGTGGCGGGGCGACGACGCGGGGGCGCCATCAAGGAGCGCTCAGGCGACAGAGAACTTGCGGCCGGAGACGCAGGAGCCGGCAGTCTGGGCGGCGCGAGGCGCCCAGTGACGGGAGCCGCAGTCAAGTAGGGCGGCCGGCGCAGGTTCGGGGGTGACGCAGGGAAGGATGAACTCGGCGTCGGCATCCCCGAAGGAGTGAGTGCGACGAAGAGGGCGTCGGATGCTCATTGCAGAAGCGAGAGAGAGAGGAACAAGAACGTCTGATACCAAGTTGGATTGTGGAATCACTTGTATATTCCATCTGAAGAGCTCATGGATTTAAATACAACAGACGCACACCTCCTACGCTATGATAGTTACAACAGTCTATACAGGATAAGCGGCGATCACGCCGTGCGTGGAGTCGTGGGCGAGTGCGCGAGCGTGGGCGCCGTGGTCACCGCAGGAACCGGTCCAGGTGGTTCTCCTCCTGTGCGTGGGCCGCGGTCGGGTTTCCAACAGGGAAGACGAAAAAAATCCCCCCAGCCCCTCCCTCGCCGCCCCCTGCAAGGTGGCGGGGAGGGAACCCTAGCGCGCCGCCGTCGGGCACTTCCCCTCCTCCTCCCTCCTCCCTCGCCGCCGCTAGCGTGCTCGGTCGGGCAAAGCTCGGCCGGGGCCTGCGGCGGCGGAGCGACCTCTTCTCCTCGCACGTTGGGCCGATGCGGGCGGCTCCGACGGGCAGGACGCGACGCGATGGCCGGGCGCCGCGGCGTGGAGGCGCACAGGCGCCGAGGAAGCGGGCTGGTGCAGCTGCTTCGTGATGGGCGGCGTGGACAGCGGCAGGTCATGCTGGTGGTGGCGTTCAGCGACGGTGTGGGCTCTGCCCAGATCTGGCGTGTGGCGGCCATTGGCAGCGAGGGCTGTGTCAGCGGGGGCCGGCGGCGGGCGTGGAGTCTCCGGCGAGGTGGAGCTGCCCGGAGTCTCGGTTTGGCGGTCTGCTGCTCGGGCTCCTCCGGGTGGCTGCGGGGCGGCCCGTTGCTTTCTTGTGGCGGTGGTCCGTGTTGCCGGAGGGGTGGCATGGATCTGTTTTGCGGTGGTGGATGGCGTCTGGTGGAGCGCAGGTGCAGGGGGCCGACCTAGTCTGCGCTAGTATGCCTTCGCATTAGTGCTCTCCAGCCTTGCTGCTCCATTGCGGCATCGGTCCGAGTAGGTGCCCGTGTTGCTACTATGCTGGAGGTCAGATCGACGCCGATGGCCACGGGTGTGGCAGCGTGCGAGTTTGGCTCGACCAAGGTCAAGGACCAGTGTTGGGCCGTGCTCGGCGGTGGTCGTCGACAGCTACTAGGCTGTGTCCCCCTCGGTCCACGGGGATTGACTGGGGATGCAGGCGTGGACGCTTCCTACCGTGGAGGCGCTCACCCAGGTCAGGTGGCTGATGCCGGGCTAGGAGCGGAAGGAGGTGCCTTCCGTTTCTCCCACCGTGGTTGTGTGTTGTGATGCCGACAGCTAGCTAGCGGCGACTCGGGACATGGATGCCGGGGCGGCAGCCCCGGATGGCGGTCTGTATGGTGGCTTTCCAGTAGGTCCCATGACGGTAGTGGTGGCTATGCTTCTTGGTCATCTAGACAACGAGGGGCGTAGCGGTGGGTGGTTTGGGCACACTTTCTGACCTTGGTAGTGGTGTTTCCCAGATCCGGATCTGGAGGCCGGTTCTCGCCATGACTGGTTTGGGTGCCTCTTGGTGACACGGGTGAGCTACAGAGCGAAAGCTCCGCGCTTTGGCGCCGACGATGATGATATATGCGGGTGTCGTTATCTTCTTGAAGCCGTGGTCGTGGTTCTTCTCTCTGTGACAACTCTCTGAGTGAAAACCTTTGTCCTTTTGGGCTCGGCAACGGCGGTGCTTGCGTTCCCCTCTTGAGGGTGTTGTCGTGGAGGCTAGGTGTCCTAGGTTTATCGTGGTGTTGTATTCTGGTCGTCCTGTGATTAATTGTTCTGCAACGTAGTCGTGTGTGGTTATGTTGGCCAGTTATTTAGGGATCTGCTATATTAGAGGGCTGCCTCACTTTGTATTATTTCACTGTGTAAGTTGATGATGTTGCTTTATATATAAAGCGGGGCGAAAGCCTGTTTCGAGGGCTGGGGAAACAACGTAGTGTTTGTGGCAGCGGGTGAAGCCGCGTGAAGATTGAAGCATCAAGATTAATGAGGAAAATGTTAGCTCTAATCTTGATTTGTATGTGCATACCTAATTTTTTTTGTCATGCATGTGACTTAGATGGCCTAGGGAGTGATAGGCAGGTGAAGGATCACTTTGAGTCGTAGAAGAGGCGAGATGCCGAGCTGGTCGTGCAAGGTGTGATGCCATGGTGTTGTGCGATGCAGCAACATGTGTGAAGCGACATGGTACGATGGAAGTGCAGCATGACAACCTGTGTGAAAGAGCCCTGGAGCCAACGTCTGCACATGCGTGAGCCGAGTGAACAGGTTGAGTCAGTTTGCATGCATATGAGATTGTTAGTTGCATGTAGTGTGCCTTCAAGGCCAGGTCATGGCTCCTAGAGAGATTCCAGGATTAATATAAGGTCAATTAGTACGTGGTTAGTGCATGGAGAGTTTAGTGGAGTAGTGGGTCTAGGTACTGGCGTGAGTTTTGCACGGCAAGAGTGCCAGCCTCTTCTGTATAAATGTGTTGCTTTGAGTAATGAAAAAGTGAGGCCGAGAGGGCTCGGGAAACAATGTAGTGTTTGTGGCTGCCAAGTAAGAGTGCCTCTGGGCAAAGCTTGTGTGCTCTCGTTGGCATGTGTGTGTGTGTGTGTGTGTCTCCATTGTCGTTCATGTGTGAGCTGTGCGAGGAAGAAGAAGAGAGGCGCTGCAAGGAGGTGACGCCAACACGCTCAACACCCCGCTGTCGTCTCCTATTCCTGGTGGAGGAGAAACACAGCAAGGATAAACTGCGCCGTCGAGGTCTGCAGGAACTATGTATATTTCTCGCATAACATGTGTACCACATGTAAACACCCAAGTCCCAGCAAGTGTTTAGAGCCTAATTGGTTTGGTGCCAATAATTGGCAATGCCAATTGTTGGCAAGTCTAAAAATTTAACTCTCAATTGGTTGGCTACCAATGGTTCTTGCCCACCTCTCAAAAAGTTGCCAATTTTTGACAACTTTTGGTTTTGTCAAATGTTGGCTTTCTAAATATTGGCAATGCCAAACTTTGGCAGTGAAGCAATTAGCCTTAGTCTTCTCAACTAGCAACGCATTCGGTGATCTATTAACTGATGCTTCAGTGATCATGGTTGTCGCAATGGTGCAACCAGTCTCCAAGATAAAGGGGTTCGACCTCCATTCAAGTGCTAGGGACACACCCTCCATGCATGTTGCTAGCTCGACTTCAAGCGCGCTGGAGCACCTCGATAGGAAGCGGCAGGATGCAAGACCTCAACACCCTGATGATTATGAAGGATCATACCTGCACCCCCAAACCATGTGCTTCAACTAAAGCTCCGTCAATGTTCAGCTTGCACCATTTGTCCACGGATTTGGTTCATTTTACGGTGGTCACGGATTATCTGTCGGAGATGAGTGGTCTGTCGTGCGCTTGAGCATATAGTCATAACTCAAAACTATCTTCCCTTTCGTCACGATCATGTCCTAGTGTTGCCAGATACACATGAGAGATTTAATATAGCTTCACAGGAAGTGTAGCGAGGCTTCTGTAGGAGGCGTTGCCTTCTGATGTATTCGCTCATTGTGTACATGCCATATACGCCACATTCTCATGAGTACATGCAGGCGTTCATATTCGCTCCAGTGATCCAGCAATTGTAGAAGCCATTTTGGTCCCGTGTTAATGATGGTATCAATTTATCACCGAATCATGTGGGCACAACATATGATTGATGAGGATGTACGCACTCAGGACGTTGAAGATTCCTTGGGGATTTGGCGCCCATGTGATGACATCCTCAAGTTGTCTCGCCAGCGTTGAGCATCGCCTCCACCCCTCCCTTTGATCACCCTCATCCACATCCCCCTCCTATCCGCCGATGTTGCTCCAAGGTTAGTGCTTAGTTCCTCATCGTGTGAACTCGTTGAATGTGGTTGTGTGCCCGCGCCCCATGCTCCTCTCTAGATTCACTCTTCACCGCCCCCCATCTGCTTTCTCTGCTTTGAACGAATGAAGTTTCAGCATCATGTACTTACTTTTGAAGATCAAATTAATATTCAAACTATTATAGATCATTGCAATTTAGTCATTCACATACTTTTGAAGATTGGGTTTTTACCGCTTTTGCTATCTGTTGTGCCACGCTACTCAGTTCTGCCATTATTATTATTTTCTATGGCCCCAAATCATAGTTAATTGTAGTCGCACCATCTCAGTGTTCCCTTCTTAACATGAAAGAAACACATTTATATGTGTGTTCGAGAAAAAATAGTTGTTGCAGTCACTATACATGACTCTGAGTCTCGTGGGGGATTTTTTGAAACCGGACCGGTTTAGTGTCTGGGTTCAGGTTCATGGTGGAAATTGAAAGAAGTGGATTGTGCATACGGATTATGCCTCGATGCTTATAAGTTCTGCAATACAGGTGATGACTCAATAAATGGTGACGTGGCAGCTGATGGCTACCACAAGTACAAGGTATGGTAATTTTTGTAACTTAATTCTGCCACCCTTAATTGGCCTATGTATGTCGTGTTATGGAAATGTTTGGTTGCGCCTATTTTTGGCTTTTGTACTTTTGCTTATAAGCCAAAAATACCCATTTATGGGCTTTTGGCTTGTGACCCAGTATTGTTACATGGTGGTATAAGCCAAAATTGAGCAAAACCCCATAAATAAGTTTTTGGGTTTATAAGACAAAGTGCAAAAGCCAAGAATAAGCCCGACCAATCAACGCCTATAGCACAAATGCTCATGTAGTTGCTAAGAAGAATTGTGCACAACAAGCTATCAAAGAGAGGTTGGCTTGGTATGGTCCGATTTTAGATGGAGTGGGTGGTTGAGGTATGAGGAGAGGTGAGAGGGTACTTTGTAGGTAGTGACTCCAAAATATGTTAGTAAAATATTTCTTAAGATATTTTTCTTTTGAACCAACTAGGACACTTGCTTGAGAAAAATTTAAATGATATAAACATCATTGACTAACTATAGCTCCCCTAAACATGATGAAAAGTAGTCAATCCTGGTAAAATGGTGCATGCTAATAATGGTGAATCTGTGACGACCAACCTGATAAGGTTTAAGTGCTAGCCCTGGATTGATTCGCTAGAATACACGGTACCAACATAATACCAAACACAAATGCATCATTCACTATTACATCGAAAGATCCAGAATAACATACTTTAGTACAAACCACTAGCCATAGCTAGTCAAATAGTGTAGCATTACAACCATCCATGCCATGGGTGAACCATGTCGAGTGGAGAGTCACAACTCTATGTTACGTTCACTCCTCGTCGGTATCACTGCAACATATATAATACATTGCGACCACAAGGGTCAATACATTGATCGTGTTGGAAACTGTCCTGTGAAAATATACAACAGACCTATCTCACCTACATGCATTTTGGGTTAAATGGAGGTTTGGTTTGTTTTGCAGGAAGCAGAATAGTTTTATCATAACTTTGTAATAGGTGGTCTACTCTAAAATACTGGATATGATGCATCACACAGCATAAGTCCTAGACCTGCTGGCTCAAACTCAATGAAAGTGCTTTACCATTGGTTGTTTCCAACAAAGATCAAAATCCCATGTTCCATCCATCAAGTTTTAGTTAAGAAAATTATGGCGATGAGATCTTTCAAATGGCTCTAAGCCAACTTGCTCAAAGTTGTCCATAACCGTGGACACGACTAATCATAATTAGTTTTTACACTCTCGAGAGATTTATGTACTTTACCTGCATGACCTAGTCAGTAACATTTGCTACTAAACACATATTGTAGAGTAACCTGGAAAAGACCAAGGCAAAGCCTTCGGGAAGTAGTTCCCTGAGTCCACCTTGTATGACCATAACCTACCAAACACCTACATCTGCTGGTCACACAGGGTTAGGTCCCCAAAACTTAATTAATTAGCTAAGTTGGAGCTTATATGACACGCGGCTACACATGAAAGCTACTAAATTAGGAACATGTACGATGTCTTTGAATCTGATTGGCATACCAAAAGTGCACACCCCAGTAGGTTATCACCATAGAAATGGCCCAACGGGTGCCACTCAAGATAAACCAAGCAATACCACTTCCACCCCCGTGATTCATTAACTGGAGTTGGTAGTACGTAATTAAGCTTAAACATATATTTCAACTTTGGTAGTTTATGTGATCCCGCCCCGTATATAGCCATGTCCAAGCATTGTAACTCCAAGCGTTGGCGACAAGGAACATGGTAAGGACATATGGCCATCCTACTAGGTTTCATAGCATGGTGAAAGGGCCTATACGTCTCCTAGAGGGGATGAATAGGCATTTTGAAACTTTTGCGGATTTGGCTTTATCCTAATGCAGAATTAAACTAAACGTGCTCAAATCCTAAATATGTTAGGCTCAACTAAGTGCGCCAACAACATATGCTAAACAAGATATATGCACTTAAAGGAAACTAGCAAACACAAACTATGCCACAATTGAAGGATGCAACTAAGCAATTCAAACTAACATAAGATATATGAATAAGAGCAAGTATGAATTATGAAAAGTAAATGATGCGGGAATGAGATAACCACAAGTTAGTCAGAAAATGGATTTATCCTGAAGTTCACACTTGTGAGAGTGTTAATATCCATTGGAGCGGTGTCGAAGCCAAAACTCCGGAGCGCCACCAAGTGGCTCACCATGGTATCCCCTTTTGACTCACCCTCAATGGATGAGCCTCAGTCACTTGGGGCTGGTCTTGAAGGCGACAACAACACCTTTACAAACTTTATCGAAGCACACCACAATCAAGGAAGCTTCTAGGGGTACCTCGACCACCTAGGCATCTTCACAAACTTTTCAAAGACGTCACCAAGTCAACACCACCAAACCGTCTAGAAGGCGGCGGCCTCCAAGAGTAATAAACTACAGACTCTCACTTGAACAAATTGATGCGGGGAGCTCAAACCAATGCAACAAATGCAGAGCAAGGTCAAGCAATGGATGCACAACTCACTCTCTCAATCTCACAAGATGCAACTCAATAAAGTAGGAGATTGAAGAGAGGGGCATAATGGAGGAGATCAACAAATGGCTCCAAGATCCATACACGAATCCCCCTTCACATAGAGGGGAGATAGGGGTTTGGGGGAGGTGGATTGTAGCTCAAAAGAGTGGTATAAACATGTATGAACAACACCCAAACCAGTGGGGAATAAGAGGACTTAAATAGACAACCCCCAAAAACTAGTCGCTGGACTCAAACGGACCTTCTCTGGACACACTGTGCCCATTGCGTCCCATGGGCACGGTACAGCCCCATGGGCAAGAGAGGCACCGTGCCCACGGTCTACCCAGAGACAACCCACATCAGAAAATTGAAACATGCATAACTTTGTCATACGAACTCCAATTTTGATGATCTTGGGCTCGTTTTAAAGTTGTGGGCAAGCCCAAGGTCCTCACATAGAGAACAACCCAACATCAAAAACAAATATTGATGGAAAACATGCAAAGATTTGAGCCCTCTACATATGACGTGATCACACTACTCACCGGAAAGTGCCTCTTGATAGTACGACTATCGAACCTATAATCCGGCCTCCCACCAAGCAACATGAGACCGCTAAAACTAGGAAAATCTAGCTAATATTTTCCTTGCATATTCCACTTGAGCTTGATGATGACGTTCATGCTTGCCTCAAGATGGAATCCTTCTCTTGACCACAATCACTTGGTGAAGATACTCGAATTCCTTACCCATATTGCAATGAGGGAATCATTCACTTAAGCACATCTTCACACGTACATTATCACGATGTGGACCGCAAGCTTCAGCGTATAATGGTCATCTTGCACTTGCACTTCTCGATGACCATCACCACTTGATGTCATCCTCACATATGCAACTTGAAATCTTTCTTTTGACGCAAGCCCATGAGAAACACCTAACCCACATAGACATAGCAAACACGTGGCATGGGTTAGTTCACAAAAAGCAATTCACAATTTAGTTATCATGCCACTAGATCACTAAAGCCCACGCGGTACATTGTTTGTGCTTGTGTGATGACCATCTAGTATACAATCTTCTAGCTTCATCTTGATCAACCAACATCTTTACTTCACGCTCCATCTTGGTTTCTCGAAAGCCACAATTAACTCTTCATTTCACTTAATTGCTTCAAGAATATATCACCAAAGACTCTTTCATGGCCCTATCAAGCTTCACCATGAACATCATATTGGTCATCACTTGCTCTTATAAATGCTCTAGCACAATCTCTTGAGAGGCATAATGTATTCTTCACTCACCATTTTCTTGTCTTAAAACCATAACTTGAATTTTTCCCATAAATAATTCTCTCAAGTCCTTGATCCTTATAAGCCCAAATATGCCAACCTTCGATATCATCCAATGAACTCCACCTTGACATAATTGGTTAGACACTAAGATCAATCTTGATGGCTTAAATAGATATATCCAAAGACCAACACTACAAAAAAAGACACATCCGTGACATTTTGGGCCGAACGAAAAAAAATTCTGTCATACATATGACACTTCTATGACGATAATTGTGACAAAACCCGGTATCATCATAGATGTGGTGGGCTCCTACTTCCATGACAAAAAATAATGACAGAAAATGGGCTTTTCGTCCTGGGCGGGCCGGAGACGCAGCTGCATGACATTCTTTGGGCCGTCCATGACGGAAAAAACCGTGGTAGAAGCGAGGGGGAGGAAAATTTCGGGGAGTTGCCGGTTACGGTGGGAGGTCGGGGGCGCAGCGATGCGCGTTTCTCTCGTACGTACGCATGTGTGTGCGAGGCGTTGGCTCTAACTGAAGCCGAGCGAGGCTTTGGGCTCTAACTAAACCCGAGCGATTGCACTACAGGCTACGCGTTACTGAACCCGAGCGATCGATCGATGGCTGTTAACTGAATCCGATGGAGCGATTCCTTCGCTACTACTGCTAGTGAGCGTTGCGGGGTGGTGGTGGGGGGTGGATGAACAGTGAGCGGTGGCGTTGCCTCTGGATGAACAGAAACCCGTGGTGTGGAGGGATGGATGAATAGTAGACGGTGGAGGGGTGGCCGTGGAGGGGTGGTTGAATTGGACCCCGTGGTATGGAGGGCTGGATGAACAGTAGACGGTGGAGGGGTGCCCGTGTGGAGGGGTGGTTGAACAAGAGCCGTGGAGAAAAGCGCGGTGGAGGCTGGATGAACAGGAGCCCGTGGAGGCCGGAGGAGGTCGACGGTGGAGATGAACAGATCCGTGGAGTCCTGCTTTGCGACGCCACACCCTCCCCCGTTTGACCGTATAGCGCCCAACACAAGTCTGCTTTCGTCTGCTTTGCGGCACGCCACACCCTCCCGGCGAACAGACCCCGCTTCGACCGTGGCGCTCCAACACAAGTCCGCTTTCGGTCCGCTTTGCGGTATGCCACACCCTTCCCGATCAACAGGACCCGCTTCGACCGTGGGAGGTCCGCTTCTCCGCTTTGCGGACGCGAGGCCCCTCCCGATCAACAGGACCCGCTTGAACGTGGCGGTCGAACACAAGGCCGCTTCCTCTGCAGCGCGTACGCCAGCCTCGCTTCCATCGCCTGTTCGCCCAAGCCCTCCCGATGAACGCGACCACGCATTCCGTTCCGACCCAGCCGGTTGGCTCCCCATGAACACGACGACGACGCTGTTTCTCCTTTCCGACCCAGCCATGTACGTATGCACAATAGGCGTTAGAGACCCTGCCCGTATGTACGTACGTGGCCGTATTTTCTTTCTTGCACCCTCGCCGCTGTACGTACGTGTACATGCTACGTGCGCGCCTCTACTACTACACGTGCGCGCCTCTACATCCACCAGTATATATGTACGTACACGTTCGCGACCAGAATGACAACGCTATGTACGCTTCGACCAGGTGGGTCCCGACTATCAGGCACTTCCTTGCGTGCGAAGATGTAGCTGGTGGGTCCCAGCAGTCAGGGGGCGAATCGTTTTGGTTTTTTTTGCCCGGACGCACTTCCTTGCGTGCGAAGATGTAGCTGGTGGGTCCCAGCAGTCAGGGGGGCGAATCGTTTTTTTTTTTGCCCGGACGCACTTCCTTGCGTGCGAAGATATAGCTGGTGGGTCCGAGCTGTCAGCGGCGGTAACGCGTTTTTCGCGAAATCGAGGCCCTTTCGGTGGGTCCTCGATGTCGTGGACGAATCATTATTTTGCGGCGTAATAAGGAGGCATTTCCTTGCGTGCGGTCGTGGACCCAGCCGGCCGGCTCTCCACGCATGACCCACTTCAGATGCATGTCGGTCGTTGACCACGTTGACCAGGCCGCGCCGAGAGCACCAGGCGGTGGACGACGGCGAGGCCTAGGAAGGAACGACACGAGGCGGGGAAGACTCAGCAGCTTGTTTCCCACGGAGGGGAGTACGACCGAACGAGGGTTTATCGTTCGTCTACCGTCGCGGAGAATAACAGCAGTGTGGGTGAGTAGAGGATGGCTAGGCCAGCGATGGGAGTACGGGGCGGTGAGGCTGCTGGCAGGGCAAAGACAGCCGGCATGAGGAGGAGGGAGCAGCAGTCCCGCCGGCGCTTGTTTGAGCGGCCGGAGCAGAAGAGCAGAGATTGAAGAAGCACGACGGCCGTTGGATGGACATCCAACCGCCACCGCTTGTCGCCAACCTTTTTAGGAAAGCCTCAAATCTATGGAAAACAAAGATACAGCCCATCTGCCATTATTTCTAATAATTTACAGGCCATTTGTTAATTCTTAAGGTTTTCTTTGGAGCCCATATTCTTTTTGTTAGCATTACAGCCCATATTGTGGCCACGGTTAAAAAATTATACGAAATTTTGCATATTCGTGGGTCCGAACTGTTTTTAATCCCGAAATTTTGACTCACATTCAAACTGATTTTAGAAGTAAATGTATATCAATATAAAATCCAACAAATTCTCCACGCATAAAAATTAATGTCATTTAAAATCTTGAAATGAAAAAAATATATTTGAAACTAATTGCCGGTTTGATGTGTTTTAAAAATGTACAACCCATTTCTCATTACTGATGGGCCATTTTCTCGGCCAGCCGAATGAAAAGCTCTCCTCGTCTTGAAAGATTTGCAGCCCAACAGGCCTGACAAAGCGACTTAATTGGCAAATCACAAAAAAACTGGGCTGTGGCCATGGACCCACCTATCGGCCTCTCCACGTCTGATACTCTTCCGATGGAAGTCGCCTTGACCACGCTGACCACGCCGCTGGAGAGCACCACGGCGGTGGACGCACGACGAGGCCTAGGAAGGGGCGACGCGAGCCGGGAAGACGCGGCGGGAATCCCGCGGAGAGGAGTACGAGGGTTCACTGGTTCGGCTGCGGTGTGAGGCTGCCGTCGCCGCAGGGCCTGGCCAGCGGTGGGAGTAGTAGGGGGCGGTGGAGCCTCTGCGGCAGCACAGCCGGCCACGGGAGGCAGGAGCACGCGGCACGACCGGCGCTGCTTTGGGTGGCTGGAGCAAGAAGACCAGAGGTTGAAGAAGCACTACGGCTGTTGGATGGACATCGTACGGTCACTGGAGCTAGAATCGTTCATATTGACTAAGTTGACAAAGCCCTTCGGCTCCGTCAACTTAGTAGGCCCACAAGACAGCCTCCCACCAAGGTAGGTCCCAGCTAGCCGGGGGAGTATTCATTTTTTTGTGCGTAATAAGGAGGCACTTCCGGTGGGTCCGAGCGTACAGTGGGGGGAACGTTTTTTTCGCGAAATACGATGGCCCGTCCGATGGGTCCCAGCAGTCAGGGGCAAACGTATTTTCGCGAAATACTGGTGGTCCGTCCGGTGGGTCCCTGCTGTCAGGTGGAGGAATAATTATTTTCCGCATAATAAGGAGGCACTTCCTTGCGGCTGCCGTGGATCCAGCTGTCAGCCTCTTCACGTACAGTATTCTTCCGATGGAATTCGGTCGTTGACCACATTGACCACGCCGCGCCAAGAGCACCACGGCGGTGGACGACGGCAAGTCCTAGGAAGGGGACAACGCGGAGCCGGGGAAGACGCGGCAGTGGATGCCCACGCGGAGAGGAGTACGAGGGTTCACTGGTTCGGCTGCTATTGCCGCCGCCGCGAGAATAATAGGGGTGTGGGTGAGTGGAGTGGAGGGATGGCCTGGCCAGCGGTGGGAGTAGTATGGAGGCGGTGAGGCCTCCATGCAGCACACCCGCCACGGAGGCAGGAGCAGGCGGCACGACCGGCGCTGCTTTGGACGGCTGGAGCAAGAAGACCAGAGGTTGAAGAAGCACTATGGCCGTTGGATGGACATCGTACGATCACTAGAGCTAGCATCGTTCATATTGATTAAGTTGACAAAGCCCTCCATCCCCGTCAACTTAGTAGGCCCACAAGTCAGCTTCCCACCAAGGTGAGTCCTAGCTAGCAGGGGGAGTATTCATTTTTTTGTGTAATAAAGAGGCACTTCCGGTGGGTCCGAGCTGACAGCGGGGGGAACGTTTTTTTCATGAAATACGATGGCCCGTCCGATGGGTACCAGCAGTCAGGGGGGAAACGTTTTTTTCGCGAAATAAGGTGGCCCGTCTGGCAGGTCCCTGCTGTCAGGTGGAGGAATAATTATTTTGCGCGTAATAAGGAGGCACTTCCTTGCGGCCACCGTGGACCCAGCTGTCAGCCTCTCCATGTACAGTACTTTTCCGATGGAAGTCGATCGTTGACCACGTTGTCCACGCCGCGCCGAGAGCACCAGGGCGGTGGACGACGGCGACGCCTAGGAAGGGACGACGCGGAGCCGGGGAAGACGCAACAGTGGAAGCCCGCGCAGAGAGGAGTACGAGGGTTCACTAGTTCGGCTGCGGTGTGAGGCTGTTGTCGCCGCAGAATAACAGGGGGTGTGGGTGAGTGGAGGGATGGCCTGGCCAGCGGTGGGAGTAGTATGGGGGCGGTGAGGCCTCCGCGGCAGCACAGCCGGCCACGGGAGGCAGGAGCAGGCGGCACGATCGGCGCTGCTTTGGGCGGCTGGACCAAGAAGACTAGAGGTTGAAGAAGCACTACAGCCGTTGGATGGACATCGTACGGTCACTGAAGCTAGAATCGTTTATATTGACTAAGTTGACAAAGCCCTTGGTACGCTCCAACTTAGTAGACCCACAGGTCAGCCTCCGAAATGGTGCGCCCCAGATGTCAGAGGAAGGAATCATTTTTTGGGCGGCCGAAGCTAAGAATATCCGAGATTGAAGAAGAAGCACGACATCCGTTGGATAGACATCCAACGGCTACTGCTGCTAGAACCGTGTGTTGACTATAATAAGTTGACAAAGCCTTGCATACGCGTCAACTTATTTTTTTAGGGGACGCGTCACTTAGTAGGCCCACAAGTGTGTGGCAGAGAACTTATAGCCCATTTGCGTTTTGTAAGAATGTACATCCCATTTTTGAATTCTAATGGAATTTACAACAGCCCATTTACAGTTTGTTAAAAGTACAGCCCATTTTCTAGCTAGGACAACGATTAATAATTTCAACCAACCGTTGAAGACAGAATTCAATAAAATTTCCCACATTTTGATGGGATCCGAAATATTTTTATCCCGAAATTTCTATTCAGATTAAATATAAATTTGTATTACGTAAAAATCCAACGAAACATTATACAAGCAAACAATGAAAATTTAAGATTTTCAAAATCCATAAATAATATTTTATAAACTAATTTACGTGTTTGGTGCATTTTTATAGTTACTGCCCAGTTTTTATAATTACATCCCATTTATTATTTTTAAAGCCCATTTTCCTGTTAAGCCTAATGCATCCCTCCTAGGAAAGATTTGCAGCACAGTGAGCGGAGAATAACAAGTTGACCTTGCACGGGTATTCCTCAAAAGACATATAGCTGGGCTAGCCATTTTCATCTTGAAAAAGTAGTATCTGGGCTGGATATCCGGCTGGGCTAGAAGGGCCACAGCCCGCCAATTAATACCCTGCTCTCCTCCGAACAACAACGAAATCATCACCAAGAAAAACTCTGCAGTGCTCACGCCTCAAAAACACAAATACTGCTCGAGCTGCTTGGTCCCAAATATCGGCGCACCTTGTGCAATTCTCTCGTTTATATTGACTACATAGGTTGACAATGGTGTGGGACCGTGATGTCGAAAACCAGGAGAAAGCAAAAAAATAGTTGTACATAATAAGGAGGCACTTGCGTACGTACGGCTATGGCCCTAGTGGGTCCCTAGTGTTATACAGTCAAAATAAAGTCATCTCCTGAATCCTCATGTTCGTTGACCATGTTAACAATGCTCGGCGCCACGGCGAGCGCAACAACTCGAAGGGCAAGGGAGAGGGTCTCGCGGGCCCTACGGAGGTCTGATACAGCGCCCGCTGCTCATTCAGGAAGCCAGGATCATCGGACACCTATGAGCACCTTCGAGAAACTGAGACGGCATGAAACGGTAAGGCCGCGCTTGGGACCTCTGGTTTATTTCAAACCTGTATTAACATACAAGTGAAATTTACTCGTCATCGGAAGGCCCGAGGTCTGTAAGTAAAACCGGCGGGTTACGCGTGTAATTTGAGAGACCAATGTATATTTTACGAGCATTGCTATATGGACGACATTACCAGACGATACATGCACGATGTGCGTATCATGCCATCCATGGGCAAGGCTGAAACAGCAGCTAACGGCTGGATTAGCAATCGTCCGAGTGTCGTTCAGCGTTTTTATCGTGTGTGAAGTACTTCCGATATTTTACTAGTCGAAATCGACCAACCAAGCGCCTTCGCCCGAGACCATCTGCTTTAATTTACAAGCGTCAGTTTTACAAGCGGTTTTGGTTGGAAAATGACGATCCAATCACGGCCTAATATCATGAGTTGGTCGGAAGATCATATGGTTTCACGTCTAACCTACCCGACATGTCATATAGGCTATGAATGAAACATCAGACGATGAACTTCTTACGCACGGAAACAACAGAAGAGGATGATCTTCTTAACAAGCAAATCACTGGCATTAGATCGACATGCAAAACAATACGAAGCATTATTCTCAGGAGGCACAGTGAACAGCTCGTGATGCCGCATACCACAACATTCCAAGCTCAACTTTGCAATCAAACACAAGGCATGGCATTACATAGACAATATTCAGAACAAACTCTTAACACAGGAATATCTCAGCAGAGTAACTATTTACTTCTAAGCTGAACACAGGAATAGGAAAAAACACTCGACGCTGCTCATAGCAAGGGCGTCCCATTCAAAAATATCAAATGCATGTCTTCTGGCTAACATCAATGAGCAAATTTTGACAAGGTTTTCCAATTCCAATATATTAAACTAACGTCTTCTTGCTAACATCAATGAGCAAATTTTGACAAGGTTTTCCAATTCCAATATACTAAACTAATGTATTCTTGCTAACATCAATGATTAAACTTTGACAAGCTCCTCCCCTTCAAAATATGTAATGCCTATGATCGTGTCCTGTCTTAGCTTCTTGTACTTGTTTGGGCACTTTTTGCCCAGGGCACTCCGCGTGTTGTTAAATTGCCAATGGTCTCTGCAGACTAGTCATGTCACGGTGTCTAATAATACTCAGAAAGCTTCTCGGTCATTCCTTCAGAATGTACCGCATCCGATGATCGCTTCTTTACGCAAAGTGGAACGACCAATGGACCCGAAGAACACAGACAGTTTGCCTTGGACACATTGGCTCCTTTTGTGCGTTCAACTAAAATCAAGTCGGAATAAAACCAAGCTTTAATTTTGATATCCCCAGTAAGCAAGAATAGGTATAAGGGAAACAATTACTGAGAAATAACGGTTGATGACTTGTCTTAATGGGAAACAAAGCAGAGAGGAGCAATTCTCCATCAGCAGGATTCATTCATATTGACCGAGACATTATCTTAACAATGCCTTGGTTCAACATGTATAAAGAATGACAAAGCAGAAAAGTACCATTCCTAAAACAATGCACTGAAATCAAGCAAAGTGTTTCGCGTAGCGAAGCAAAATGTTGCAATAGCAACAAGTTGAATAGATATCATGTGGTAGAGACCAAGATTTGAAACAACTCGACAGGAACACTGGAAACAAATCTCGATCTCCTTTTGTGCAGTTCCACCAAAATTAAGCAAAGTCACCGGTGTGACATTCAAGTTGAACTGCACAAAACACTCTTAAAACATAAGTGTTTCGAGTAGCGAAGTAAAATGTCGCAATAGCAACAAGTTGAATCAATACCCCTGTTTTAACAGAGGCAAAAAAGGAAACAATTACTTGCCGATAAAGGAGGATGAAACAAACGATGACAGAAAGAAGCATCTAACTTATCTTGGATGGAAAACAAAGTAGGATAGTAGCATTTCTAAAACGGTAGCATTGATTCATATTAACAGAGACACTCTCTTGAAACAACATTCGTTAAAAAATGTAATTTACTTTTAACAGTGGCATTGCTTCAATTTTCCGGCGGCATTCTTAGATTAACAACAGCAAAATAGCTGTATGGGACATGCTAGCACCATGTGCGGCCCACACGATAAATGGGTGATGCAGAGTATGTAGCCAAGCAGCATATCTGTGTTGGTCCCATATTTGTTCTCTTTGAACTTTTTTCCTATGTGAGGGCAGCAAATCTAGTCCTGCACAAACTACCCGACCCCCCCGTTTCTTTCCCTTTTCAACAAAGAGATCGGTTCCTTACAGATGTGTGTACTGGGTTACCCCTTTTTCCTTTTCGACCAACAAAGCGGCTGGATAGCCAGTCTATACTACTTTTCCTCCCTCCTTTCCTCATTGAACCACGTCCTAGATTCATGCTCCACCCCACCGCACCTTTCTTTCCTCTTTGAACCAAGACCTAGATTCGACTACAGATCGAAAAAGATCCACATGCAGCTAGAGCAACGACGGTTTCAAAGAAACTTATACCTTAGGGTCGTCGGGATGTGGGAAGGCGTGCGGCGGGAGGCCGGATCTGCCCACACTACGTACGGCAGCGAGGAAAAAGGGGTCAGTAGCCCTCCCGCACAGGTGCTGGGTGAAAGAGAATAGCGCAGCCGGCAGTGGATTGCCTCCCTCGCCGAAGACGATAGAGTTAACGCTGCACCTCCTCCCCTTCCCGGTGCGACGGGATACGGACGCCTCCTTCACCAGCTGTGAGGGGGAGAGAGACAAGAGGCCAACGCAGTCTTGTTTAGATCTGGTGAAGAGAGGGTGAGAGACTGTGAATATAGCAAACCCTAGCAAATGAACGCTGAGCCTCCAGCGTGTAACATACATGTATTGCGGCGAGCGTGTGGAGAGTGCAAACCCTAGTGAACAAGCACTGAGAGTCCCGCTTATATATATACTCCCTCTGTAAACTAATATAAGAGCGTTTAGATTACTAAAGTAGTGATCTAAATGCTCTTATATTAGTTTACGGAGGGAGTACTAATGTAGTACGGACTGAGCTCCGGTGCCTTCACTCCATCTGCTTTTGGCTGTATGACAGGTGAGCCAGCCACATTTTGGGCCCACCTGTCATAAACCCAAAGGCAGGTGCACTAAGTCAATGAAGCTGCGTCCATATAGTACTCTCGTGTGTATACGACTAATATATAGTGGAGTGGTTTTCTTATTCTCTCCATAACAATCCTTTTAAATTGTGTAAGTACGAAACGAAACTCTTTATTTAATGTACAGAGGGAGTACTACTTACGATGAACTAACGATCCACGCCCACGCATCCTGGTCGCACTTCCTGTCCTTCACGTGTGGTACACTACCCTCCCTTAAGTGAACAACCACACATGCACCAAATTATCGGAAACGTGTGAGAGTGTGTACAAATAAAGAATTTTAATTTCAATTATCGGAAAGGTTTGAGAGTATTACAAAGTTTGACTTCACCAAATCTAATATCTGGAGTAAATAAAATGGAGGGCTACTACGTCCATCCGGTTTTTAGTCCACACCATTTTTAAATCAAAGTTAATAGCTGGACAAATAAAATTACAGGGGAGCTGGAGACAAAGTTGTGAGAAGGCTTAGAAATCAATACAAAACTTATGCTCTTAGTACCAACATCGATCCTTCTTCGAGGAAACATTTGGTTCATAGCCAATTGTGTGATAAAATTGCACCAACGTGAAAGACGACTGCATCTCCAACGCAACCAAGGTGAACTGACGAAGGATATCATCTTTGTGTGTAACAATCAAAGAGCACTGATGGAAGACAGCTTGTTTTTCATTGAAAATCGATCAGCTTCACCAGCCGACGCAACCATGAGGCGCGACCATGAGCATCGATAGGTCATCGTGGTGATGCATCATCCATTTGGCATCAAGTTTGGGTGAGGCACCTATGAAGTTCGACAAATCCTCACCGTGGTCTGCTTTCTTCTCAAGAATCAAGCTCGAGGAAGGAAGAACCACGTGGCGAGGACAAAGAGGCGGAACAACAATGGCCATCCAATTTTGTGCAGTTCCACTAAAATTGAGGAAGACATGCCCGGGTATGGAGACACGCATCGCTGTTTACAAAAATATAAAAAAGGGTTAATGAAAAGTACACCAACAAACATAAGCATCATAATTATATCTTGATGGGAACTAAACAGGATACCCGAGAAAAAAAGCATTTCTTCATTTAACCAGTGATAGTACTACCACCATATGGACAATGACCGCACAACCACCATGTACTTTTTGTCGAAACAACATGTATACCTCCACCGAGTATAATAGTACTACTAGGTGATGTTGGACCAGCCGACGAACTCTAGCTATTATGCATGGGGAGCTGGGGAGTAGTCGTATAGAAGAAAACCCGCACGCAGCGACACAGGGAGCTGGACCAAGACAAGAAGTTATACCTCGGTGGGCGAGATGTCGTTTAGGCGGGCGGGCGGATCTGCCCACACGACGGCAGCGAACAAGGCGCGGAGGATCTTCGTCCGCCAGCGCCGGCTCAAGAGGACGGTGCGCGACGACTTCTGTCGCCGACGGCGATAACGTCAACGCTGCACCTCCTCACCTCTCGCAGCGGACGGGATTCGGCCGGATCTGTGACCACCGGTGAGGAGAGAGATAGACTGGACACTGTCATCTTGTTTTGATATGGAGAGGGTGAGAGAGCGAGACGCGAGAAACTCTATCAAACAAGAGGCTATAATGGAGTAAAAAAAAATCTCCATAGCAGTGGATTTAAATAGAATACGCGTGTTCCCGGAAAAAAGAAACGAAAACTAGCGGACAATTTTTTAAGGGTCTGTCTAGGACACATCTAGATGTGACATAGTTATGTCACATCTAAGTTCATGTCCACTCTGTTTGTGGTCTTTTTTTTGTCCTAGTTTTTTTTGTTTCTTGTTGCTACATTATATACTTGTGGGAGCTTAGATGTGATATCCTTAAATAACATCTAGATGTGAATTGGACAAACTGATTTTCTAACGTACCAAGAAAGAAAACTCGATCAAAAACACGCCCCCGCTTCCAGGTCGCGAGAGTCGTCGCGCACACACACATAGACATAGACATGCATATCCGTGTTTACGTAAAATTCCATTTCCATCTCCATCTCCAATCATATTTGTCCAACTGGCACATTATTTACATTGTTAATTATATACGCAGCAATATTAACGTACAACATCTCTTGTTTGCGCACGTACGGACCACTGCCACTGCCGGTCCTGACCAACCCGAACCCTCTTCATCACCCGCGCGTGCTTCCCGCCCGAAACGGTCAGTGCCGCATTCATGCCCGGCCAGAGCGGACGCGACCTCTCACTGGCGCCGACATTGAAGCGGCGCGCCGGCCGAGAGAGCGTCGCCCGCGCCGTTTCCGAGTGCACGCGGCTGCTCCGCGTTCAAAGGTCGCAATAGCCGGCTACAACATGCATGTAAAAAGCTTTTGGGAGTCCGTGCTACAGCTAGTTGTCCTCCCCCAACTCGTCAATCTCTTCTAGTAGTGCTAGTAGTACTCCATGGCGTGATCCATCGACAAGCAGGCGGGAAAGTTATCGTATACTCGGTTTGCGGTGAGTGGCATGCCGAGCGACCGTGTGGGGTCGAGCCGTGGAGGAGGGTGAGACACGAACACGACAGACGTGATTTACTGTGTGATTTGACTGCTCCTTAGTGGCCCCTACACGTACTCCCCCTAAGTGTATGCAACAGTCACATGGACGCAAAAACGCACGCGACGCCCTAATGCATGCATGTCCGAGCACACGACGGAACACACACGGTCACGCTAAGTGCTCAACCTACACGTGCATGCACACACATACTCAGTCAGGGTGAGCTAGTGACCATATAAACACTGGAAAATATATATATTGAGCGCAATGAGCATACTATGAAGTCCACTGAACGTATTTTTACAAATATACAGTGACAGACAGTGTATTTATCTCTTTTGAAATTAATCCATATTAACCGGAGAGGAGGCAGTATGGACTAGCATTACTTGCGCGCGGTGGCTCGCAGGACAAGGAGAAACTTTGACTAATGCAAGCTCTCCCTCGCTCAAAGCGTGGACGTGCAACAGATTAATTCGGTGTCGATTGCGAAGCATACACTATACTACTGGTGCTACTATTGTTCGACTTCCCGAATAGGCGAACAGCCAAGCGCAAAGTTTACTAATATAGTCTATAAAGGTACGTACTATACTAGTACTAGGAACCGGATGGAGGAGTGTCTGCACTCTTATTATAATTTTAAAATGTGATAAAGCAATCTTCAACACATTTGGTTATCTTCGAGGGTTCTCGCATGTGATAATGGAAGTTGATTGCATGGAACACTCGCCACAATTCACACTTAATTATGGCTCATATCCTGTTACAAATAGTAGCGCTCTGTAATATTTCCTCTTTTTTTGTTATTCAGCATGTAAACAGGTCAGCAAACCTTGCGGCGCATCTTGTGTGAACCGTGCTTGCTGCACTTTGAATGTGGCCGAGAGCTGGCTTGATGAAACACCTCGCTTCCTACTTCTTTTTTGCGGGGTACCTCGCTTCCTAGTGACCAGTGTCTTGGCTGATCGTCCTAAGAATGCTTATATATGAATAAAGCTCTCTCATTTACCCGCAAAAAGGATTGAGCCATATTAACCGGAAGGAGGGAGTATGGACTAGCACTACTTTTGGTGTGTCCGTCAACTCGCAGAACGAGGAGAAGCTTGCAGGACAAGGTGAAGCTCGCTTCACGCCTTTTGACTAATGCAACCTACCCTCGGTGGACATGCATCAGTCCATTCGGTGTCGATTGTCGAGGCATACACGTAGTACCCAACATGCGGAGTACCATCATTGTTCGACTTCACGAAGAGGCGAAGAGCCAAGCGCAGTAGTACGAGTAGTACTACTACTAGAACCGCATGGTGGAGCGTTTGTACTCTTATTTTTTTATCTACGATAAAGTACACGCTTATTCGGAGAAGGGCGGAAAACGGCAGCCCAACATGGCAACATGTAATGAATGATATCGATCAACCAACCATGCTCGAATATATCTTGGCCTCCATGCGAACATGTCTGTGTGTTCTCGCTCCTCGTCTCTCTCAAGGAACGGCGGGTTGGCTCTTTGCCGTCAATTGAGATCGGTTTGCTCACACTCCTGTCCCACATGTCGGTGATATGCCAAGAGGAGGTGCGTTGACCGACCGCCATATGCGTGCTTGGTTTTGAACCTTCATACTACTCCTCCCTCCGTCACAGTTCTGTATGCGCTTCATTATGATGCATTTCTCTCAATGCATTTCCACCACCGAGAGACTTTAGACGCGTTTGGTTTAATGCTCAATTAATTAAGGCAGGGTAACCGCAATCAAGTCCACAATTTTCTCTCCATGTAACTACGGAATGGAGTAAGTGCATGCATGTGTGTACCCGGGGTGGAAGCACTGCATGCATGTGTGTACGCATTATTCCCTCTACTAGTAATAGACGCTGTGCTATAACTACCAATGCTATTTTTCAGGCCGATCGCTAGTCGCCTTGGTCCCACAGATCTTTTTTCTTTTTTTTCTGAAGCGCGTTGTATACAAAGTGATGGATGGAGTAGTATGAGCGGATTCAAAGAAGAGAGTATTGATGGTTGCTTCTTGAGCAACTTACGATTGGGAAAGGTGGGGCTTACGATTTGACTGCTCATTACTCACTATTAATTGGGCGCAACGACGGGCTGAGTCTCCCATGCGGTTGTGCACTACCCCCTCGGTTCTTAAATATACTCCGGAGTATATTTGTCTTTCTAGAGATTTCAACGAGTGACTACTCAAATATTTGTCTTTTTAGAGATTTCAAATGGACTGGCACATACGGATGTATATACATATTTTAGAGTGTAGATTCTCTCATTTTGCTCCGTATGTAGTCACTTGTTGAAATCTCTAGAAAGACGAATAGAATATTTAGGAACGGAGGGAGTACACATACGAAGCAAAATGAGTGAATCTACACTCTAAAATATGCCCGTTTGAAATTTGTAAAAAGACAAATATTTAGGAACGAAGGAGTATAATTTTGTGCATGGCACATGGACCCGGATGATGAAGAGGCTTCTGGCAATGCTATCAAGCTTCCATCATTTGTTTACATAATTGACGTACTATACAAATAATTTTCCAGCGAGACATGAAATTGTACAATGGTGTGAGCTTTCAGCTTCTGTTTCGCGTGTCTTGCCATCGATGCTCTTTCGGAAACAATAAAAAACTAACTTCCTTGCTAATGCATGTCAATTATTAGCAGATCAGAGCTAATAATTACATCACAACCAAGACAGAGTTGTGAGAAGGTGTTAAATTAAAATTGATCCATGCTTTCATTGGCAGCAACGTCCCCCCAGCTCTGTCTAAATCAACAAGGCATGTTGGGAAAAAAGTAGCTGTCTGGAGCATGCAACATTCCGATCATTTTGTGCAGTTCCACTAAAATAGAGCTGAGCGTCCCTGTTCCAAAGATATTAAGTGTGATTACGATAATAGAGGACTGCTGATGAAACAATAAACACATAAATAGAAGCCGGTCACCTTTGCAGTCTCTTTTAAGACTAACTAGTTGGAGAAGATTAGGCTCGAGTTGGATGAGGAGGATAGAGCAAAACCAATCTCCCTTTGTGCGACAAGACTTTGAAATGTAGAGACGTTGCCCATGTGACATTTTAGTACAACTGCACAAAACACTCTTAAGAAAAAAGTGATTTGTGCAGTTCACCAAAAGGTCGCAATAGCAACGAGGTGAAATGGATAGCCCTGTTTGCAAAAAAGAGGTAGAAAGGAAACAATTACTGGCCAATAATAGTTGATGACACATGCGACGACAAAAAAGAAGCATATTCCTTGCCCTAAGGGAAGATAACAACACGGTTGTGTTTGTCTAAAACGGTGTGAGGATGAGAATGCAATATGGAAAGTACGCTGCACGAGCTACGTTTTGGGCAAAGAACTATGGAAGATCCACATGCAGCGACGTGGGAAGACGGGCAGTGAAGCAAGGCTGGAGGGGATACCTGGAGGTCGTCGGGATGTAACTAGGTGAGCGGCGGCAGGCGGAATCTGCGAGCAGGTGGCGTAAGCCCTGCCGCGCCGGAGCTTGGTCAGAGAGAATGGTGTGTACCGCAGATCGGGACGTGCTGCCTCGGCGCCGTCGAACGGAGAAACGATGCACTTCCTCCCTTTCCCCCGGCGGACGGGATGCGGCCGGATCAGTGACCAACAGTGAGAGAGAGAGAGGCCACCACACTCCCTTTCCCCCGACGGACAGGATGCGGCCGGATCAGTGACCAACGGTGAGAGAGAGAGAGGCCACCGCAGCCTTGTGTGAGATACTCTGAAGAGCGACAAACCAGGCATGCAAGGCTCCATTGTATATAGTGAGCGGACTACCTTTTTCTCCATAAAAATTGTTTTATATTTTGTGTACGTGCCATTGAGCGCTATAACTTTATTTAAAAATAACGCAACGCGTCAAGTCGAACTTTGTTTCGATGCGGCGTGGTACACGACCTCCCTAGGTAAACAACCGCTTCTGAGCATTCAAATTAGCGTGGGCTGCCATTTCATAAAGAAATGAGCTCCACCGTGTACCAGCAGGTGTGGCTGGGCACGAAGCGTGAGTACATGCACGGTGCACCTATTCTCTTCTTGTATACGTACACCACCTACGTGGGGTTGTGTGAGAGAGATACAAACCTAGAGAGATATAGTGTGTGGGTTCTTGAGAGTTTTTTTTGGGGGGGGCAATCAAAAATGTAACATATGCAATGTGTGTGAAATAGAGTCCTGGATATAACATATATATAGAGGGGGCGATCCACGAGAAGAGAGTGGAGGTATCACCGGCTTGAGGTGTCCATAGAATCGAAAAGAGGGATGATGTGTGTGTGTGTGTGTGATCGATAAAGAGTGCCATCGAATTTGTGTGTGCCCACGTCAAAGATATAGAGTGGCTGGCCTATTGGAACGTGAGAGGGGACATGTGCAGTTTGTCTCGTGGCATGGATACCTACCTGCAGCTCGACTATCGGTGTGTGGTGGGGAAGAGGAGGCCCAATTAACTATAGAGGTACAATGGCTGGTATATGTGTGGAGGAGGAGAGGCCTACCTCATGTATTAAGGAGATCGATCTGCCTCATGTATTAAGGGAGATCGATCGGCATCCATGCATATGTGCATGAGAGGAATAAGGTTGGGAGAGAGACAGAGCTAGAGTGTTGGAGGGGGTGGTAGTGGAGTTGCTTCTAACAAATGGTGGGATAGGCTTGCTAGACAAGCGGAGGGCATGCCCATAATATCAATAAGAGAGGAGATGGCTGCTTGTTGTGCGTGCGCGTGCGTGTGAGAGACGGGTCAGAGGCATGCACGAATGATGAGGGGGATGATGTGGCTGTGGTAAGCAGACATAACTACATAGGAAGATCAATCGCCTTTGTTAGAGAAAGGAGAGACATAACTTGTGAGGTACGTCGATCGATGGGGGGTAGTTAAAGTCGATCCAGGTATATGTTGGGAGATCGATCGGTATACATGCATGTGTGTGTTAGAAGCAAACGAGGCACGGGGAGAAGGATAGAGATAGAGGGATGCATGTAGGAGGTGGTACGAGAGGCATACTATATCGAGCGGGGAGGAGTGTGCGAGTACGAGAACGATGAAAAGAGTGGTGGGAGTGAGGCATGGGCGGTGACAAGAGAAGAGGGGAAGCTTGTGTTTGTGCTAGGCACACCTGGCTAGAGAGGCATATCGATCGATGTGTGCCGTAAAGAAGGAGCTGGGGGGGCCTACACACACCGTGGGTGAACGACCTAAAGTGAAAAGATGAATTTGAGCGATGGAGCTAGAGAATGCTGAGGGAGGGTGAGAGGGATGCGGGCGTGTGCATGCACAAGAGAAAGTTAGCGCTAGCTACAAAGATAAGAGGGTTGTGTGGGTGTAAAAGACGAATAGAGATCATATATACTTCATTATAAAAAGCGAATTCGGATATTTGAAGAATTTATCATAGTGTTTTAAACCGACGTATGTGTGAATATATATAACGGTGATACACATGGTGTGTTTATGAACATGTTATACTACATTTAATATATTTTATCTCTACTCTTATAAAAACGGAGTTGTTGATGATGGTGTGCCTGCCATCCTGCATTATAGGCCGTCCGATTTATATCTGGCGGATAGCAAGGAAACTATGATGGTTGAAGTTGGCAACAATCATGATTGTAGATTCTTATTGAAATAGAGAAACGAATTCAAATTTAGTTCGAATTGCAGCGGTAGTATAGACATTTGGAATGCACTAAAATGTTGGTATGAGTAGGTTACATGCATTATACAGCAAAGCGAAAAAAAATAATCGGACATAACATGGATTCATACTCCCTCCTTCCATCTATATAGGGCGTAATGAGATTTTTAAGACCGCCTTTGACTATTGACAAGATTAATAGTACATGACATGCACAATGTGAAAATTATATCATTGAAAGAACCTTTCATGCATTTAAATTAACGGTGTGCTTTGTGTAAGTTGCATGTCATATATCATTGCTCTAATATTTGGTCAAAGTTAGCATCGAAAACGATTAGGCCCTATATAGATGGAAGGAGGGAGTAGCTTTGAATAACATTTGTATAGTAAAACGGGCAAGACTCTCTCTTTGTGTGGTGTGAATAGTTTTATTTTTTCGTTTTCTTTTTGGTTGAGGAAGTGTGAATTGATTTGAGTGCGCACAAGTACAATATTACTATGCAGTCAAAAAAGTACAATATTACTACACGTTAGGCTTGTCCTAAAATTCAACCCGTCTTGTTATATCCGAAAATTCAGATATCGTGCTCCCAAAACTGGCGCCTTCACAACCCGCGCTTTGCTATCCGAAATTACAACGCGCGAAAACTCCCTCCACTGCAAAATACCGACACGAAATCCCCTTCTAACCCTGAGCCGAAAGGGCCGCTAGTTCAAATCGGTGGGGGTACTTTTGTAACACACCCTACATTTTGGACAAGCGCGTCCCTAAGTCATGCTTCACCCCTCCATCGCCCCTTTTGCCATTCAAATCCCAGCCGCCATAACCTCTCCGCTCCAGCCGCGAAACCCCACCCTCCTCCGTCCGCCACGTCACCACTGCCCAGCCGGAGCCTCTTCCCGACGAGCGTCGTCCACCGCAACAGCTCGACGTCCCTCGTCCACCTCCCCGGATGAGGATCCGTCGTCCATCTCGCCATCCCGCCGGTTTAGCCGCCCGTCCTCCACCTCCAAGGAGCTGCTCCGACGATCGCCTCGTCTATCGCGGCTGCTCCATCCCCACACGCCGCCTTAACCTGCTCCACGGAACCGCAGCATCCTCACCGACTCCTCGGGCGAAGCCGAGGCCTACTCGGCGCCACCAAAGAGGTTGTACACTCATCGCATCGCACCTTCTCCTTAACTCGACCTCCGGCGCCGACGGTGCTCCATCCCACACCGCCATGGGCGGCTACCTTGAGCCGGCGCCATGGGCGACATCTCCACGGGCGGCTCTCCCCGGTCAGAGGCCCCTTGGCGGCAGCGCCATACCAGCCGGATCTGCTGCTGCTGCTCCGGCTCTCGCTCGTTTCTGCTGCTGCTCCGGCTCTCGCTCGATCGCTCGCTCGCCCAGCTGCTGCTGCTGCTCTCCCCCTCGCTCGTGTTGCTTCTCTGCTCCGATTAAGCCACACTTCAGTCGACTGAATCGACTTTTGGGTCAGTCGATTTTCAGGGGTTGGGAGTGGGGCTCGCCGGAGTTAAGGAAGAACCACCCTTGCGGGGGCGGGGCTCACGGAGGTACCCCACTATCTATCTTAGGGTTCGAGGTGGGGGCGGGGGCTAGAGGGCTGGCAGGCGGCGGTGGCGAGTTGTTTGAGGCGGCGAGCGGCGCTGGGGCAGGGCGTTCGGCCGGTGGTGGCGGGCGGCTCGAGGTGTGCAGGTTGAAGATGAACTGCAGCCCTCCTAAACTACATGTCAAGTGTCTCTCTGCTACCATTGCGTTCAGTTTGACAAGAGCATTCAGATTCCACAGATTAATTTCAGTTTCGACAGTTAAGTTCAGAGTCAACAGTTTTACCTCATCTGTTGTAGTCGGGAGGTTTTGGTGATGTTAATTTTACATCCATTTTCATCATCTATTGGAGATGCTATTAGAATCCCACTTGAGATTGACGATGTCATCTTGTGCTGCTTCAGCCTTGGCGTCTTACGGCTCACGGAGCTGCTCCAACGACGAGCGATCCATCACAACAGAGCAGTGGCCACGGGCGCCGCCTCTGATTCCTCGGATCTTCCTCCACACCTCCGACAGCCACCTCTGCCTCAAGCTTCAAATGACCAACCCAATGATCTTTGAGGTCGACACGGCTACTGACAAAGAGGTTGTACACTTGTTGCGTCACTTATTACTATACATTCACGTCGATCCATTAGGGATATTTTGGTTCAGCGGAAAACGTCGATCCACCGGTTGTTACCATCACTCTAAATTTTGCATGCTCTCCTTACATAATCTCACCATATTTTTTCGTATGCATGTCGATATTGTACACAGTCATGCTGAACATGTAGAAAAAGAGAAGAGTTTTATGCGGCAATACAATGTCATGCGACATCGCTCCATGGTGGGTTCAATGGCAAACCCTCCCCCCCTCTCCAGTTGTAATCCAGAGGAAGATATCTGTTACGAGGCGTATTCGCACGCCACCGACCACTCCTATTTACCCCCCAAGGTGTTTGCTCTACCTTGGCATGATGATGTTAGTCATATCATGCATATGTTGCCTTGCAGTGCCTACTTTTGACATATGTCATCTGCTTAGTTTAGACATGTTCTGTAATGCCACATGTTTAGTTTCTATATCATATATGGGAATTATGCAGTCTCATGTCTTTTAGCCAGCCATATGTGTGAAATGTGCAATGCCATCCTGTTTAACCAGGCATCATATATTTGAATGATATCTTGCCCATCCTTTTCTTCATTACATTTCCATTTATCGACAATGTTTGTACATTAAACTACTCTTCCTGTGAATCAGCCATTTGGGTGGGAGATGGAAAAATGGAGTGAAAACAAGGCCTTGAGCAGAGCATGCTACTACAGTCAAGCAGATCTCTTGTTGGGTCCTAATAGCTCCTCAAAGATGGATTCAAAGACAGATGACCAGTCCTATTCCCCCACTGAGGTGTATGCTCTAACTTGGCACGTTATATCGCTCATATCATGCATACGGTGTCTTGCATTGCATAGTTTAGACATCATATACACAATATTCAACACCATGTTCTTAGTTCGGACATCATATTGAATGCCCTCTGCTTAGCATATAAATCACATATGTGAATTAAATGATGCGATCCTGATTACTTAGATAACATGTAGGTGAATTATGTCATGCGATCCTGTTTAGTTATTCATCATATCTTTGAATTATGTTATGCTATGCTATCCAGTTTAGATAGACATCATATATGTGAAATTATGTCATGCTATCCGTTTTAGTTAAACAATATACATGTCAACTATTTCATGCCCTCTTTTTCCACACTATCTATTGCATCATCTCTCATACAATGTCTGTACATTCAACTATGTTTCCTGTTTATCAGCCATTTGAATTGGAGCGGGTGATGCGATATCTAGCGAATAAAACACGGTCTTCAAATAAAACAGCGCTACCTCTTGGTGGAGATAGCACACGGTTGTACATGCACAAGAACCAGCCCTACCACACATAACCCAAACTCTCGCAGATTGTACCCCTCTGCGATGGACAGAGAACCAGCTTCACCCAATCTAAGCCCAACCCCAGCCGATAGTAACCCAGTTCCTGTTGACACAAGCACCATCTCCACAACAGAGCTCCCAAACAACAGCAGTTAGTAAGGCAGCTCCGATGCCCAAAGGGCGAAGACTATCACAATGAACCCCAACTCCATCAATTAGTACGCCTATTCCTGTGGAGGAAGCACAACCAGCCAATCGTAGTTTAGCATCTATCGCATTTGATGTTGTTAAATCGTATGTGTATCTTCCCATCTTGGAAATATTATCTTCAAGATGAAGGAAAATGCCATTCAGGGTGTTTGTCCGGAGTTATGTGTAAGTAATGTTATTCATGGCAATTACTTTGCTTCGTCCCATACATCCTACCTCCATGATGGTTATAATACAGCAAATTTTCCCATTTTCTCTATAGAGAAGGACCGATTTGGAAACTCGGGATGAAATAACCTGTGCTAATACCTCTGCTATCTTCAAGAATGCTTGGTGGTAGTATCGAATTACTCAAGAAAACGTACTTCACCGGCAAAGAAACTCATCAAATTCCCTTACGTTCTCCCGAGACACATTCTTCGGGCGATGATCGGGAACGCCTTGTTACATCTTGGTTCCGAACCAAGAATGTGGTAAGGTCTATGAGCTCATTTTATATTTTAAGTATTTTATTCTTGCGTCTTACTATACTCTGCTTCATGTAGAACAAGTGCCTAAACCTGAAGAACAACTGTTCTAATTTAAGATTCCATTGCTATCATAGTTCAAAAAGCGCTAGGCGTTAATTGTGCGTTTGCCACCGCCTTGCGCTTCTTGACCAAAGCGCATGCTTATGCGCATTATGCATGATTATGCGTAGTTATGCGCAATGCGTTTTGCCAACGCCTAGAGCCTAAGCGGCAAAAAGCGCCGCTTAGGCGCGCATTTTTAACTATGATTGCTTTGCTCTTATATCACTTGTATTTACTGATACGAACTTATTTTTAAATTGAAGGATCCAATCGAAACTCCAATGGCACAGCAGGTATGTTCACGCATGTTTCTTTAACAGGTTTGCTCTTATCAATAGCTCTGTTGATTTCAATTTCAATTGTGTATACAGTTGACTTTCATATCATGCACATTACTAGCATCACAACAGAGCCAATAGTGTTGTTGTACATGTAGACCCGTGTTACCCATCTGAAATCTTGTTGTGCCGTGTAGTTTCCCACGCTTTGTATTCTTTCACTGCTACTTTGTCTTGAACTGATATGATTTGAACCGTGTCTCTATTTTGATTTGGCAAGACAATGCAAAGGACCATAGGACATAGATATATGTTTGTTTGATGCTTTTATTATGTACTAGTACTTGGCAATAGAAGATTTGGTAGTTTAATCCTGTCCACCTTACTAATGAACTGGTTCACGAAATGAGTTTCATATACTAGTACATGCTAAACTTGTTATGTGTCTGCTTGTTTCTTCTTTTAGAATCTTGTGAGAATATTGGGGAAGAGTGCCTTATTAAGCAATGGTAAAGGAAGTAATGCAGATAAGGTTCAGGATAGTGACACATCCTTGTTGGTCTCCAACAAAGCTGGTAAAACAGCTAAGGAAGACTATCTTGAAGAGAGCGAGACAACCCCCAAAGTCCTGTCTTGGTTTAGTGTTCGAGTTACTGGCCACTACCGCATGCACAAGCTATTCAAACTCACAGTCTGAATCAGTTCGGTTTCTTGAGTCTCAACCACAAGCTGAAAGACATCGATCAGTTGTGCTACGACAAGAAGCGGAAGGATCTGGAAGTCCTGGAGCATTCAGATGCATACTTTACGGTGCAACGACAAGCGTTGGAGGATTTTAGCGCCAAACAGGACAAAGCTAATCAGCTTGCTAAGCTTATTGCCGGCATGGTGAATAGCCAGGATAACGTTTCTTGAGCTCTTACGAAGTTGTTTCAGTTATGCTCTTGTTTTGCTGCCGTTTATTTGCAATCGGTGGCCAATTTTGACGGCCAAGTGTATGTAATATCTGCTTTGTTCCCTATATTTGCACTTTGGTGGCGAACTCGATGCCCAATGGATGTAATATGTGTAATAGCGGTAATAGGCTAGCCTTAATTGCTTGCTTATTTATTTCCTTATTGTCTTGTTTAGTTGTTTGCTTGTAGTCACTGAAGTTATTTTTCTGTGTTTTTCTAGTGGCCACAATAGCCTATTTTTGGTAACTAGGCCAAAATAACCATGGCAACACACGGACTATTGTAACCATGGGCCTCCTGCAGGCCGTATGATCCATGGGCCTTCGTTCGGCCGTAGGACCATTGGCCTTCTATACGGGTCGTAGGATCCATCGGCCTTCTATACGGGCCTTAGGGATCAATGGGCCTTCTACGGGCCGTAGGGTCCATGGGCCTTCTACGGGCCGTACTCTCCATGGGCCTCATACGGGCTGTAGGATCCATGGGCCTTCTACGGGGCGTATCATCATTTCGCCAATCATGGGACGTACTATTCATGGACCATAACAGGCTATTAATAGGCCGTATTTTATAACTCTTTGAAAATAGCCCAACGGTTTTTTTTACATGAAAACGGCCCAACGTATTAACGGTCCGCAAACAGGCCGACTGTAACGACGGGCTGAATTTGGCCCACAAGCAAAAATAGCGATGTGGGCCGTATGTAACGAATGCTACAAATGAGCCCAAGAATCAATGGGCCCCGAGAAGGCGAAAGATAACTTGGGCTGAAACGCCCAATGGAATAACGGGCCGTTAATGGGTATAAAGTGATACCTTTGTTCATTACGGGCCGCCACCACGGGCGTTAATGGGCCAAGAGTTACAAAGGTCCTCATATGGGCCGAAAGAAGTCATGGGTCACACATGGGCCGGAAGTTAAAACGGGCTGAATCATATTGGACGGCCCAGATGACGCTACTGGGCCTAATTCGGATAGGGTGTAATGGGCCCTCGGTTAGCGGGCTGTAAATGGGCTATATGCGAACAGGCCGTTAACAGGCTTTTCGTGGGCCGGGCCGCCACCTTTTGACCAAGTCAAACGGGCCGGCCTTTTCACCGAAATGGGCCTCTGTTGGGCCGTGCCACGTGTCGCCGTATCATAGGCGCCTTCGGTCCAATGAGCGAATGACATCTGTCCCAACGGTGAGCCGACACGTGTTTGCTCTAGCCAATGATGATTTTACACGTGGAAAATCCCCATTGGTCGGGGCTGCTAACGGGTTATCGGATCCAAAACCCGACCCAATAGCTTAACGGTGTTCCGTTACGGTGGATGCCACGTGTCGGTCACCCTTGACGAAAGCAGTTCTGTGACGCGCGATTTATTGTCATGGAAGTGGACACTTCCGTGATGATAATTTTGGTAATGTCATGGAACACTTCTCGACAACACAGTATGACTATCTTGATTACATCATAAATTTGTCATGGATGTACATGCATGACAAAAAACGCGACCTACTGTGACAAACACGTATCATCACGGAAGTGTTTTTTTTTGTAGTGCAACTAGTAACCTCACTATACATGAGACTCTGAGAGCCAAACCTTAGGCCCCGTAGGCACGGGGGCCAGAGACCTCGTGCGCACGAGGTGTCCAGAGAGTTTAACACTCGACCCCGTGTGCACGGGGATCAGGAGGCTAGTGCGCATTGAATGACCAGCAAGATCCCCCTTGACCTGGTGGGCACAGGCCATTGACCCCGTGGCCACGGGGTAACTAGAGAGGGATACTATGAGGACTTCTTCATGAGGATTTTGGTGGAACTCTTCCCAAATCAACCCATATGCTTCATGCATCACTATTGAACATTTCTTCATACAAGATACAATGCACTTGATGCTGCACAGGAATTGTCATTCAATACAAAAGCACAGAGCATATCTTTGTGTTTACGATATTCATCCTTGAATCCATCCAATATCCTTAAGGAACCACCTATGGAATATTCGTCAAATATATATCAATGAAAACATTAGTCCATAGAGATTGTAATTAGTTGCCAAAAGACACTTAGGGTTTACATGCTCTTTCACATAGCATATTAGTAACATAGCCCATCAAGCTCAAAAAAGCATAGTTCTATACTCACACCCTATCATAGCTTACTACATGCGTAATCAAAAAAGAGGTCACATGATCAGATGTTCCACCTGCCTTGGCAATTGTTGCTGACTGAACACTCCCCACAAGTGCAGACATTACACTCCTTGCCATCTATACGTTAAAAGAGCATAACGATGAATAACAACTTAAGAACCAAATAATTCATGCAAAAATAAAACTTGAATGAACGGCAACAAGAACCAGATAAGAACTTATGGTAGTATTATATTGGCTAAGGGTCAGTGCATGATTCAGTGTGCACAAAGAATCCTTGCATCTGGGTGTGTGGTCTATGAGTTGTGGTCAAATGACGTTCACCTTAAATTTAAATTAGATTTAAATTTTGCAACGCTAATTCAATTCAAAAGGTTTGAAAGGATAGCGTTCAACATGTGAATCAATGTGTAAAAGATTCATGTTTGAATTCAAATTGGTTTGGAAGTTCTGGTTCAAACAAGGTTTGAACTAAAATTTAAAATAATTCAAACTTGATGGGTTGGGTTGGTCTCAAAATTATTCAAATGGTTTGTGATCATTATATAAATAATTTTGCAAGAACATTCATTTTATTTGGATAAATGGTTTGTAGACTAGATTCAAGCAAGGTTTGAATTCAAATGATTTGAAACTTTCAATCTTGGAAAATATGGTTCTGCTATACATGTTCCTTTGGAACACAAACCAAAAAGAATTTCTGGATTTGGAACCATAGATCAAAACGTATGATCAATTCAAATTTCCAAAAACTCTGCCATGGCATCATTTTTTAAATGTATCTGCAATTTCGAAAATTGAAAGAATAATTGGGGTAAATTCAACATAATATTCTATGTGAAACTAGGGTACACAAGGATCATTTTGGAAAAAGAATCACTCCATTTGGGTCCATGGTCTGCAAATTAGGGCCTAAATAAGATTCAAATTTAAACCAAATTCAAATTTAAATTTAAAAAATGTACTGTTGGAGGAAGCACTCCACGAGGATCAATATACAAAAATAACCACCTGATCTGGAGTTACATATAAAGGTTTATAAAGGTTCCAAGGTTCATGGGCTTTTCTGCAAAAGTGCCTAATTAACAGAGTTTATTTTAGTTAACAAAAAAATGATGGTTGCGCAGATCTTATCTGTTGGGGAACGTAGTAATTTCAAAAAAAATTCCTACGCACACGCAAGATCATGGTGATGCATAGCAACGAGAGGGGAGAGTGTTGTCCACGTACCCTCGTAGACCGAAAACGGAAGCGTTAGCACAACTCGGTTGATGTAGTCATACGTCTTCACGATCCGACCGATCAAGTACGAGCATACGGCACCTCCGAGTTCAGCACACGTTCAGCCCGATGGCGTCCCTCGAACTCCGATCCAGCCGAGTGTTGAGGAGAGTTTCGTCGAGACGACGGCGTGGTGGCGATGTTGATGTTCTACCGACGCAGGCTTCGCCTAAGCACTTTCTGATGTTATCGAGGTGGACTATAGTGGAGGGGCACCGCACACGGCTAAAAGATCAAACAGATCAATTGTTGTGTCTCAGGGTGCCCCTGCCCCGTATATAAAGGAGCAAGGGGTGCGGCCGGCCGGAGAGGGCCAGAGGAGTCCTACTCCTACCGGGAGTAGGACTCCCCCCCTTTCCTTGTTGGACTAGGAGAGAGAGGGGGAAAGAGGTGGAGGAGAAGAAGGGGGGCGCCGCCCCCCTCTACTTGTCCTATTCGGACTAGGGGGAGGGGCACGCGGCCCTTACCCTGGCCGCCTCTCCTCTCTTACACCAAGGCCCACTAAGGCCCATTAAGTCCCCGGGGGGTTCCGGTAACCTCCCGGTACTCCGGTAAAATCCCGATTTCCCCCGGAACACTTCCGATATCCAAATATAGTCTTCCAATATATCAATCTTCATGTCTCGACCATTTCGAGACTCCTCGTCATGTCCGTGATCACATCTGGGACTCCAAACAACCTTCAGTACATCAAAACGTATAAACTCATAATAAAACTGTCATCGAAACGTTAAGCGTGCGAACCCTACGGGTTCGAGAACTATGTAGACATGACTGAGACACATCTCTGGTCAATAACCAATAGCGGAACCTGGATGCTCTTATTGGCTCCCACATATTCTACAAAGATATTTATTGGTCTGACCGCATAACAACATACGTTGTTCCCTTTGTCATCGGTATGTTACTTGCCCGAGATTCGATCGTCGGTATCTCAATACCTAGTTCAATCTCGTTACCAGCAAGTCTCCGTAACACATCATCCCGCAACTAACTCATTAGTTGCAATGCTTGCAAGGCTTAAGTGATGTGCATTACCGAGAGGGCCCAGAGATACCTCTCCGACAATCGGAGTGACAAATCCTAATCTCGAAATACGCCAACCCAACAAGTACCTTCGGACAAACCTGTAGAGCACCTTTATAATCACCCAGTTACGTTGTGATGTTTTGTAGCACACAAAGTGTTCCTCCGGTAAACGGGAGTTGCGTAATCTCATAGTCATAGGAACATGTATAAGTCATGAAGAAAGCAATAGCAACATACTAAACGATCGTGTGCTAAGCTAAGGGAATGGGTCATGTCAATCACATCATTCTCCTAATGATGTGATCCCGTTAATCAAATGACAACTCATGTCTATGGTTAGGAAACATAACCATCTTTAATTAACGAGATAGTCAAGTAGAGGCATACTAGTGACACTCTGTTTGTTTATCTATTCACACATGTATTATGTTTCCGGTTAATACAGTTAAATAATAACTTTATTATTGCCTCTAGGGCATATTTCCTTCAGTCTCCCACTTGCACTAGAGTCAATACTCTAGTTTACATCACCATGTGATTTAATACCAATAGTTCACATCACCATGTGATTAACACCTATAGTTCACATCGTCACGTGACCGACACCCAAGGGGTTTACCAGAGTCAATAATCCAGTTCACATCGCTATGTGATTAACACCCAAAGAGTACTAAGGTGTGATCATGTTTTGCTTGTGAGAGAAGTTTAGTCAACGGGTCTGCCACATTCAGATCCGTATGTATTTTGCCAATTTCTATGTCAACAATGCTCTGCACGGAGCTACTCTAGCTAATTGCTCCCACTTTCAATATGTATCCAGATTGAGACTTAGAGTCATCTGGATCAGTGTCAAAATTTGCATCGACGTAACCCTTTACGACGAACCTTTTTTCACCTCCATAATTGAGAAACATATCGTTATTCCACTAAGGATAATTTTGACCGCTGTCCAGTGATCTACTCCTAGATCACTATTGTACTCCCTTGCCAAAATCAGTGTAGGCTGTACAATAGATCTGGTACACAGCATGGCATACTTTATAGAACCTATGGCCAAGGCATAGGGAATGACTTTCATTCTCTTTCTATCTTCTGCCGTGGTCGGGCTTTGAGTCTTACTCAATTTCACACCTTGTAACACATGCAAGAACTCTTTCTTTGACTGTTCCATTTTGAACTACTTCAAAATCTTCTCAAGGTATGTACTCATTGAAAAAACTTATCAAGCATCTTGATCTATCTCTATAGATCTTGATGCTCAATATGTAAGCAGCTTCTCCGAGGTCTTTCTTTGAAAATCTCCTTTCAAACACTCCTTTATGCTTTGTAGAATAATTCTACATTATTTCCGATCAACAATATGTCATTCACATATACTTATCAGAAATGTTGTACTGCTCCCACTCACTTTCTTGTAAATACAGGCTTCACCGCAAGTCTGTATAAAACTATATCCTTTGAACAACTTATCGAAGCGTATATTCCAACTCCGAGATGCTTGCACCAGTCCATAGATGGATCGCTGGAGCTTGCACATTTTGTCAACACCTTTGGGATCGACAAAACCTTCTGGTTGCATCATATACAACTCTTCTTTAATAAATCCATTAAGGAATGCAGTTTTGTTTATCCATTTGCCAGATTTCATAAAATGCGGCAATTGGTAACATGATTCAGACAGACTTAAGCATAGATACGAGTGAGAAACTCTCATCGTAGTCAACACCTTTGAACTTGTCGAAAACCTTTTGCGACAATTCTACCTTTGTAGATAGTAACACTACTATCAACGTCCGTCTTCCTCTTGAAGATCCATTTAATCTCAATGGCTCGCCGATCATTGTGCAAGTCAATCAAAGTCCATACTTTGTTCTCATACATGGATCTCATCTCAGATTTCATGGCCTCAAGCCATTTTGCGGAATCTGGGCTCACCATCGCTTCCTCATAGTTTGTAGGTTCGTCATGGTCAAGTAACATGACCTCCAGAACAGGATTACCTTACCACTCTAGTGCGGATCTCACTCTGGTTTACCTATGAGGTTCGGTAGTAACTTGATCTGAAGTTACATGATCATCATCATTAGCTTCCTCACTAATTGGTGTAGTAGTCACAGGAACAGATTTCTGTGATGAACTACTTTCCAATAAGGGAGCAGGTACAGTTACCTCATCAATTTCTACTTTCCTCCCACTCACTTCTTTCGAGAAAACTCCTTATCTAGAAAGGATCCATTCTCATCAACGAATATCTTGCCTTCGGATCTGTGATAGAAGGTGTACCCAACATTTTCTTTTTGGGTATCCTATGAAGACATACTTCTCTGATTTGGGTTTGAGCTTATCAGGTTGAAACTTTTTCACATAAGCATTGCAACCTCAAACTTTAAGAAACGACAGCTTAGGTTTCTTGCAAACCATAGTTCATACGGTGTCGTCTATGTTGGGGAACGTAATAGAAATTCAAAATTTTCCTACGTGTCACCAAGATCTATCTATGGAGAAACCAGCAACGAGGGGAAGGAGAGTGCATCTACCTACCCTTGTAGATCGCTAAGCGGAAGCGTTCAAGAGAACGGGGTTGAAGGAGTCGTACTCGTCGTGATCCAAATCACCGGAGATCCTAGTGCCGAACGGACGGCACCTCCGCGCTCAACACACGTGCAGCCGGTGGCGTCTCCCATGCCTTGATCCAGCAAGGAGAGAGGAGAGGTTGAGGAAGACTCCATCCAACAGTAGCACAACGGGCGTGGTGGTGGTGGAGGAGCGTGGCAATCCCGCAGGCTTCGCCAAGCACCGCGGAGAGGAGAAGGAGAGAGGTAGGGCTGCGCCAGGAGAGGTCAAACTCCTCTGTGGTAGCCCCAAAACCCTCAAGTATATATAGGGGAGAGGGAGGCTGCGCCCACCTAGGGTTCCACCCCTAGGGGGCGGCCAGCCCAAACCCATCTAGGGTGCGACCAAGGGGGAGAGGGGAAACTTGCCCCCAAGTTGGGTGGGTGCGCCCCTCCCCAAACCCTAGGCGCCTTGGGCCCTTGTGGGGCGCACCAGCCCACCGGGCTGGTCCCTCCCACACTTGGCCCATGCAGCCCTTCGGGATGGTGGCCCCACTTGGTGGACCCGGGACCCTCCGGTGGTCCCGACGCGTACCGATAAAACCCAAACCTTTCGGTGACCAAAACAGGACTTCCCATATATAAATCTTTACCTCCGGACCATTCCGGAACTCCTCGTGACGTCCGGGATCTCATCCGGGACTCCGAACAACATTATGTAACCACATACAAACTTCCTTTATAACCCTAGCGTCATCGAACCTTAAGTGTGTAGACCCTACGGGTTCGGGAACCATGCAGACATGACCGAGACGTTCTCCGGTCAATAACCAACAGCGGGATCTGGATACCCATGTTGGCTCCCACATGTTCCACGATGATCTCATCGGATGAACCACGATGTCGAGGATTCAATCAATCCTGTATACAATTCCCTTTGTCTAGTGGTATTGTACTTGCCCGAGATTCGATCGTCGGTATGCCGATACCTTGTTCAATCTCGTTACCGGCAAGTATCTTTACTCGTTCCATAACACATCATCCCGTGATCAACCCCTTGGTCACATTGTGCACATTATGATGATGTCCTACCGAGTGGGCCCAGAGATACCTCTCCGCCACATGGAGTGACAAATCCCAGTCTCGATTCGTGCCAACCCAACAGACACTTTCGGAGATACCTGTAGTGCACCTTTATAGCCACCCAGTTATGTTGTGATGTTTGGTACACCCAAAGGATTCCTACGGTATCCGGGAGTTGCACAATCTCATGGTCTAAGGAAAAGATACTTGACATTAGAAAGCTTTAGCATACGAACTACACGATCTTTGTGCTAGGCTTAGGATTGGGTCTTGTCCATCACATCATTCGCTAATGATGTGATCCCGTTATCAACGACATCCAATGTCCATGGTCGAAACTGTAACCATCTATTGATCAACGAGCTAGTCAACTAGAGGCTTACTAGGGACATGGTGTTGTCTATGTACCCACACATGTATCTGAGTTTCCTATCAATACAATTATAGCATGGATAATAAACGATTATCATGAACAAGGAAATATAATAATAACTAATTTATTATTGCCTCTAGGGCATATTTCCAACAGTCTCCCACTTGCACTAGAGTCAATAATCTAGTTCACATCGCCATGTGATTAACACTCACAGGTCACATCACCATGTGACCAACATCCAAAGAGTTTACTAGAATCAATAATCTAGTTCACATCACTATGTGATTAACACTCAATGAGTTCTGGGTTTGATCATGTTTATGCTTCTGAGAGAGGTTGTAGTCAACGGGTCTGCAATATTCAGATCCCTATGTATTTCGCAAAACTTTATCTCATATCGTAGATGCTGCTACCACGTTCCACTTGGAGCTATTCCAAATTGTTGCTCCATTATTCCTATCCATTATCTCTACTCAGAGCTATCCGGATAGGTGTTAAGCTTGCATCGACGCAACTCTTTACGTCGAACTCTTTATCACCTCCATAACCGAGAAACATATCCTTATTCCTCGAAGGATAATTTTGACCGCTATCTAGTGATCCACTCCTTGATCACCTTTGTACCCTCTTGCCAGATATGTAGCAAGGCACACATCAGGTGTGGTACACAGCATAGCATACTGTAGAGCCTACGTCTGAGGCATAGGGGACGACCTTCGTCCTTTCTCTCTTTTCTGCCATGGTCGAGCTTTAACTCTTAACTTCATACCTTACAACTCAGGCAAGAACTCCTTCTTTGACTGATCCATCTTGAACACCTTCAAGATTATGTCAAGGTATGTGCTCATTTGAAAGTATTATTAAAAAATTTGATCTATCTTATAGATCTTGATGCTTATTGTTCAAGTAGCCTAATCCAGGTTTTCCATTGAAAAACACTTTTCAAACAACCCTATATGTTTTCCAGAAATTCTACATCATTTCTGATCAACAATATGTCAACAACATATACTCATCAGAAATTATATAGTGCTCCCACTCACTTCTTTGTAAATACAAGTTTCTCATAAACTTTGTATAAACCCAAAATCTTTGATCATCTCATCAAAGCGCACATTCCAACTCCGAGATGCTTACTCCAGTCCTTAGAAGGATCGCTGGAGCCAGCATACCTTTTAGCATCCTTAGGATCGACAAAACCTTTCTAATTGTATCATATACAACCTTTCCTTACGAAAACTGGTAAGGAAACTGGTTTTGACATCCATCTGCCAGATTTCATAAATGCAGCTAATGCTAACATGATTCCGACGGACTTAAGCATCGCTACGGATGAGAAAATCTCATCGTAGTCAACTCCTTGAACTTGTGAAAAACTCTTCGCCACAAGTCGAGCTTCATATACGGTGACATTACCGTCCACGTCCGTCTTCTTCTTAAAGATCCATTTATCTCAATGGCTTGCCGATCATCGGGCAAGTCCACCAAAGTCCACGCTTTGTTTTGATACATGGATCCTATCTCGGATTTCATGGCTTCTAACCATTTGTCAGAATATGAGCCCACCATCGCTTCCCCGTAGCTCGTAGGTTCATTGTTGTCTAGCAACATGACCTTCAAGACAGGATTACTGTACCACTCTGAAGTAGTACGCATCCTTGTCCCCCTATGAGGTACGGTAGTGACCTGATCCAAAACTTCATGATCACTATCATAAGCTTCTACTTCAATTGGTGTAGGCGCCACAGGAACAACTTCCTGTGCCCTGCTATACACTTGTTGAAGTGACGGTTCAGTAACCTCATCAAGTCTCTACCATCCTCCCACTCAATTCTTTCGAGAGAAACTTTTCCTTGAGAAAGGACCCGTTTCTAGAAACAATCACTTTTGCTTCCGGGTCTGAATTAGGAGGTATACCCAACCATTTTGTGTATCCTATGAAGATGCATTTATCCGTCTTGGGTTCGAGCTTATCACGATGAAACTTTTTCACATAAGCGTCGCAGCCCCAAACTTTCAAGAAACGACAGCTTAGGTTTCTCTAAACCATAGTTCAAACAGTGTCGTCTCAACGGAATTACGTGGTGCCCTATTAAAGTGAGTGCGGTTGTCTCTAATGCCTAACCCATGAACGATAGTGGTAATTCGATAAGAGACATCATGGTACGCACCATATCCAATAGGGTGCAACTATGATGTTCGGACGCACCATCACACTATGGTATTCCAGGCGGTATTAATTGTGAAACAATTTCCACAATGTCTTAATTATGTGCAAAGCTCAGAACTCAGATACTCATCTCTATGATCATATCATAGACATTTTATCCTCTTGTCACGATGATCTTTAACTTCACTCTGAAATTACTTGAACCATTCAATAATTCAGACTTGTGTTTCATCAAGTAAATACACTCAAGATCTACTTAAATCATCCGTGAAGTAAGAACATAACGATATTCATCAGCATGCCTCGGCACTCATTGGACTGCACACATCAAAATGTGTTACTTCCAACAAGTTGCTATCTTGTTCCATCTTCTCAAACCGAGGCTTTTCACCATCTTGCCCATGTGGTATGATTTGCATATCTCAAGTGATTCAAAATCAAGTGAGTCCAAACGATCCATCTGCATGGAGTTTCTTCATGCGTATACACCAATAGACATGGTTCGCATGTCTCAAACTTTTCAAAACGAGTGAGTCCAAAGATCCATCAACATGGAGCTTCGCATGCGTTCTACACCAATATGACTTACATGGCGAAGGCCACAAGTAAGTGGTACTATCATTACTATCTTATATCTTTTGGCATGAAAATGTGTATCACTACGATCGAGATTCAATAAACCATTCCTTTTAGGTGCAATACCATTGAAGGTATTATTCAAATAACAGAGTAACCATTATTCTCCTTAAATGAATAACCGTATTGCGATAGACATAATCCAATCATGTCTATGCTCAACGCAAACACCAAATAACAATTTTAACACCAATCTCGATGGTAGAGGGAGCGTGCGATGCTTCATCACATCAACCTTGGAAACACTTCCAACACATATCGTCAGCTCACCTTTAGCTAGTCTCCGTTTATTCCATAGCTTTTATTTCGAGTTACTAACACTTAGCAACCGAACCGGTATCTAATACCCTGGTGCTACTAGGAGTACTAGTAAAGTACACATTAACATAACGTATATCCAATATACTTCTATCGACCTTGCCAGCCTTCTTATCTACCAAGTATCTAGGGTAATCCTGCTCCAGTGGCTGTTCCCCTTATTACAGAAGCACTTAGTCTCGGGTTTGGTTTTAACCTTGGGTTTCTTCACTAGAGCAGCAGCTGATTTGCTGTTTCATGAAGTATCCCTTCTTGCCCTGGCCCTTCTTGAAACTAGTGGTTTCACCAACCATCAATAATTGATGCTCCTTCTTGATTCCTACTTTCGCGGTGTCAAACATCGCGAATATCTCAAGGATCATCATATCTATCCCTGATTTGTTATAGTTCATCACGAAGCTCAAGCAGCTTGGTGGCAATGACTTTGGAGAAACACCACTATCTCTGGAAGATCAACTCCCACTCGATTCAAGTGATTGTTGCACTCAGACAATCTGAGCACAAGCTCAACGATTGAGCTTTTCTCCCTTAGTTTACAGGCTAAGAAAATCGTCGGAGGTCTTATACCTCTTGACGTGGGCATGAGCCTGAAATCCCAATTTCAGCCCTTGAAACATCTCATATGTTCCGCGATGTTTCGAAAACGTCTTTGGTGCCTCAACTCTAAACCGTTTAACTGAACTATCACGTAGTTATCAAAACGTGTATGTCTGATGTTCGCAACATCCACAGACGACGTTTGGGGTTCAACACACTGAGCGGTGCATTAAGGACATAAGCTTTCTTCTGTCCGCATAATCTCTACTGTCAACATTCAACTATATTTTCTCTAGGAACATATCTAAAACAGTAGAACTAAAGCGCGAGCTATGACATAATTTGCAAAGATCTTTTGACTATGTTCAGGATAATTAAGTTCATCTCATGAACTCCCACTTAGATAGACATCCCTCTAGTCATCTAAGTGATTACATGATCCGAGTCAACTAGGCCGTGTCCGATCATCACGTGAGATGGACTAGTCATCATCGGTGAACATCTTCATGTTGATCGTATCTACCATACGACTCATGCTCGACCATTCGGTCTCTTGTGTTCTGAGGCCATGTCTGTACATGCTAGGCTCGTCAAGTTAACCTAAGTGTTTCGCGTGTGTAAATCTGACTTACACCCGTTGTATGTGAACGTAAGAATCTATCACACCCGATCATCACGTGGTGCTTCGAAGCGACGAACTTTCGCATAGCGGTGCACAGTTAGGGGAACACTTTCTTGAAATTTTAATGAGGATCATCTTATTTACTACCGTCGCTCTAAGTAAATAAGATGTATAAACATGATAAACATCACATGCAATCAAATAGTGACATGATATGGCCAATATCATTTTGCTCCTTTGATCTTCATCTTGAGGCTCCATGATCATCATCGTCACCGGCATGACACCATGATCTCCATCATCATGATCTCCATCATCGTGTCTCCATGAAGTTGTCTCGCCAACTTATTACTTCTACTACTATGGCTACCGGTTAGCAATAAAGTAAAGTAATTACATGGCGTTGTTCAATGACACGCAGGTCATACAATAAATTAAGACAACTCCTATGGCTCCTGCCGGTTGTCATACTCATCGGCATGCAAGTTGTGATTCCTATTACAAGAACATGATCAATCTCATACATCAAATATCATTCATCACATTCTTCTTGGCCATATCACATCACATAGCATACCCTGCAAAAACAAGTTAGACGTCCTCTAATTGTTGTTTGCATGTTTTACGTGGCTGCTATGGGTTTCTAGCAAAACGTTTCTTACCTCATAAAACCACAACGTGATATGCCAATTGCTATTTACCATTCATAAGGACCCTTTTCATTGAATCTGTTCCGACTAAAGTGGGAGAGACTGGCACCCGCTAGCCACCTTATGCACCAAGTGCATGTCAATCGGTGGAACCTGTCTCACGTAAGTGTACGTGTAAGGTCGGTCCGGGCCGCTTCATCCCACAATACCGTCGAAACAAGATTGGACTAGTAACGGTAAGCATATTGAACAAAATCAACGCCCACAACAACTTGTGTTCTACTCGTGCATAGAATCTACGCAATAGACCTAGCTCATGATGCCACTGTTGGGGAACGTAGCTGAAATTCAAAATTTTCCTACGTGTCATCAAGATCTATCTAAGGAGAAACCAGCAACAAGGGGAAGGAGAGTGCATCTACATACCCTTGTAGATCGCTAAGCGGAAGCGTTCAAGAGAACGGGGTTGAAGGAGTCGTACTGTCGTGATCCAAATCACGGAGATCCTAGTGCTGAGCAGACGGCACCTCCGCGTTCAACACACGTGCAGCCCGGTGACGTCTCCCATGCCTTGATCCAGCAAGGAGAGAGGGAGAGGTTGAGGAAGACTCCATCCAATAGTAGCACAACGGCGTGGTGGTGGTGGAGGAGCGTGGCAATCCTGCAGGGCTTCGCCAAGCACCGCGGGAGAGGAGAAGGGAGAGAGGTAGGGCTGCGCCAGGGAGAGGTCAAACTCCTCTGTTGGCAGCCCCAAAACCCTCAAGTATATATAGGGGGAGAGGGAGGGCTGCGCCCCCACCTAGGGTTCCACCCTAGGGGCGGCGGCCAGCCCAAACCCATATAGGGTGCGGCCAAGGGGGGGGAGAGGGGAAACTTGCCCCCCAAGTTAGGTGGGTGCGCCCCCTTCCCCAAACCCTAGGCGCCTTGGGCCCTTGTGGGGGGCGCACCAGCCCACCTGGGGCTAGTCCCCTCCCACACTTGGCCCATGCAGCCCTTCGGGGATGGTGGCCCCACTTGGTGGACCCCCGGGACCCTCCCGGTGGTCCCGGTACGTTACTGATAAAACCCGAAACCTTTCCGGTGACCAAAACAGGACTTCTCATATATAAATCTTTACCTCCGGACCATTCCGGAACTCCTCGTGACGTCCGGGATCTCATCCGGGACTCCGGACAACATTCGGTAACCACATACAAACTTCCTTTATAAACCTAGCGTCATCGAACCTTAAGTGTGTAGACCCTACGGGTTCAGGAACCATGCAGACATGACCGAGACGTTCTCCGGTCAATAACCAACAGCGGGATCTGGATACCCATGTTGGCTCCCACATGTTCCACGATGATCTCATCGGATGAACCACGATGTCGAGGATTCAATCAATCCCGTATACAATTCCCTTTGTCTAGTGGTATTGTACTTGCCCGAGATTTGATCGTCGGTATGCCGATACCTTGTTCAATATCGTTACCGGCAAGTCTCTTTACTCGTTCCGTAACACATCATCCCATGATCAACCCCTTGGTCACACTGTGCACATTATGATGATGTCCTACCGAGTGGGCCCAGAGATACCTCTCCGTCACACGGAGTGACAAATCCAGCCTCGATTCGTACCAACCCAGCAGACACTTCGGAGATACCGTAGTGCACCTTTATAGCCACCCGATTCGTTGTGACGTTTGGTACACCAAAGCATTCCTACGGTATCTGGAGTTGCACAATCTCATGGTCTAAGGAAATGATACTTGACATTAGAAAGCTTTAGCATACTAACTACGATATTTGTGCTAGGCTTAGGATTGGGTCTTGTCCATCACATCATTCGCTAATGATGTGATCCCATTATCAACGACATCCAATGTCCATGGTCGAAAGCTGTAACCATCTATTGATCAACGAGCTAGTCAACTAGAGGCTTACTAGGGATATGGTGTTGTCTATGTACCCACACATGTATCTGAGTTTCCTATCAATACAATTATAGCATGGATAATAAATGATTATCATGAACAAGGAAATACAATAATAACTAATTTATTATTGCCTCTAGGGCATATTTCCAACAGTCCCAACGGATTTAGATGGTGCCCTATTTAACGTGAATGCAGTTGTCTCTAATGCATAACCCCAAAACGATAGTGGTAGATCGGTAAGAGACGTCATAGATCGCACCATATCTAATAAAGTACGGTTATGATGTTCGGACACACCATTACACTGTAGTGTTCCAGGTGGCGTGAGTAGTGAAACTATTTCACATTGTTTTAACTGAAGGCCAAACTCGTAACTCAAATATTTTACCTCTGCGATCATATCGTAGAAACATTTATTTTCTTGTTACGATGATTCTCCACTTCACTCTAAAATTCTTTGAACTTTTTTAATGTTTCATACTTGTGTTTCAACAAGTAGATATACCCATATCTGCTAAAATCATCTGTGAAGGTCAGAAAATAACGATACTTGCCGTGAGCCTTAACACTCATCGGACCACATACATCAGTATGTATTATTTCCAATAAGTCAGTTGCTCGCTCCATTGTTCCGGCGAACGGAGTTTTAGTCATCTTGCCCATATGGCATGGTTCGCAAGCATCAAGTGATTCCAAAATCCCATCAGTATGGAGTTTCTTCATGCGCTTTACGACCTAAACGGCAGTGCCACAAATTACTTGCACTATCATTATTAACTTTGCATCTTTTGGCTTCAATATTATGAAAATGTGTATCACCACGATCGAGATCCAACAAACCATTTTCATTGGGTGTATGACCATAGAAGGTTTTATTCATGTAAATAGAACAACAATTATTCTCTAATTTAAATGAATAACCGTATTGCAATAAACATGATCAAATCATATTCATGCTCAACACAAACACCAAATAACACTTATTTAGGTTCAACACTAATCCCGAAAGTATAGGGAGTGTGCGATGCTGATCATATCAATCTTGGAACTACTTCCAACACACATCGTCACGTCACCCTTAACTAGTCTCTGTTTATTCTGCAACTCCCATTTCGAGTTACTAATCATAGCAACCTAACTAGTATCAAATACTTAGGGGTTGCTATAAACACTAGTAAAGTACACACCAATAGCATGTATATCAAATATACCTTTGTTCACTTTGCCATCCTTCTTATCCGCCAAATACTTGGGGCAGTTCCGCTTCCAATGACCAGTTCCTTTGCAGTAGAAGCACTCAGTCTCAGGCTTAGGTCCAGACTTGGGCTTCTTCACTTGAGCAGCAACTCGCTTGCCGTTCTTCTTGAAGTTCCCCTTTTTCCCTTTGCCCTTTTCTTGAAACTATTGGTCTTGTCAACCATCAACACTTGATGTTTTTCTTGATTTCTACCTTCGTCGATTTCAGCATCATGAAGAGCTTGGGAATCGTTTTCGTTATCCCTTGCATATTATAGTTCATCACGAAGTTCTAGTAACTTGGTGATAGTGACTAGAGAACTTTATCAATCACTATCTTATCTGGAAGATTAACTCCCACTTGATTCAAGTGATTGTAGTACCCAGACAATCTGAGCACATGCTCACTGCTTGAGCTATTCTCCTCCATCTTTTATGTAGCGACCCGACCTCGGATGGTCAAGTCTACGTAGCAGTGTCATCCTGGATCGATAATCTTGACACACACAAGACTCGAAGGATTTATAAGAGAGTAGCAATCACACACTTATTACATCGAATGTCTCAAAGAGAACTTATTACAATAATATGGCTTAAGGCCATCTAATGCGATAACAGCGAAGGCTTGGAAGATAAAGTGAGTCTATCAACTCCAGCGGCATAGCTGAGCTGCACGCAACGACCTAACGAACCTTACTCCTCATCTGAAAAGTCGCAACATAATATGTTGCAGCCCGAAAACAATTCAAGACATGGAATATCTTTGGCAATATAACCTGATGAAACAAGAACAGGATAATGTTATCACTACATGCATATTTGGCTGATGGAAAGCTCTATGGTTATAATTTTGCGAAAAGCCAATTTTTCCCTACAACAAAGGAACAGATTTTAATTTAACTATCATGGTGGTTGAAACATTGAGAAGGTATAACCCCAACTCAATCCCAATTAAAGTAATTAACAACCCAACAATATTATTTAAGAGTGATGAGATACATGTGATAACCCAAGTACTAGATACTCAAGATTGTCCATAACCGGGGACACGGCTAACCATGATTAGATTGTACACTCTGCAGAGGTTTGCGCACTTTTCCCCACAAGACTCGATCGCTTCCGTTGGATTTCTCGCACTGCACGGTGTTTGAGAAACGGATGACCGAGACATAGTCTTTCAGAAACATTAACTCCCTACTCCGGGTAGACCATACCAAACCTACAAAACCCACTACCTGCTGATCTACCTCTTATAGAGCTTCACATAACTTACTCAACTATGCTAGAGCCCATAGTAGCTTGTGGCTGCAAACGGAAGTTTCTAGCATGAATCATCTCAGTTCCCTTTGAGCCTGGGTGGCGGTCCATAGGAAGATCACACGGGTACCCTAGGATTTACAAAAAATACAGACAACACTGGGTTCTCCAGGTGCCTCAGTCCACCCAGATGTTAATTTAAGTTGCCACCTTAAGTTGAACCATTAATTGACAATCTCACATCTGTCATGGATTCACTCAAACCCAAACCACGTCTACGAGCATAGCATAACAATATAAACAACGCGTGAAGTAACTCCCAAGGGTTTGATAGTAACAGGCAATAGGTTCTACCTCAACAACTACTTCCCAACCCACAAGTTAATGACATCCTAATCATGCAATGTTTGAGGATTGAACTAATGCATAAAAACTGGGTATGAAAAGAGTATGATCAATGTGTTACTTGCCTTGCTGACGATCCGCGAATCCTAGAGACTCATAGTAACACGCTTCGCACTCCGGGAATTCTATCGCAAACAACCAATAACATACATAAGCAACAAGCAAAGATGCACAAGCAAAACTTCAAATAAAAGAAGTTGACCAGAAAGTTCAACTTAAGAACTCCGGTTCGCAAAAAGAATCAAATCAAACGGAGCAACGAAATTTAAACGGCAAAAGAAACAAGATCCGTTTACTAATCTGAACTAAGGTCAAATTTTACAATATCAAAATCTTGTTTAAGTTCATTAAACAGAAAGAGGGTCTCGAGACGAAACTCTAGGCATTTGAATCGCCTGATTCTGACTAACGAGCGAAAAGATAAACAGAAACTAAGATCGGATCAGAAATCGTGATCGAAAATAATTGCAGATAAATCCGATAAAAGAAAACTGACGAACAGACTAAAGAACGAGCGTTCGTTATCTGTAACTAACGGAAGAAAACCGTTCGTTGAAACGAACGTACGGACGAACGTCCGCTAATTATAAGAACCGGGAAAAACCGGCGAACCGATCTAAAAAAACCGAACTAGGGTTTCTAAAAAAACCAAACGGTTTTAAAAAAACCAGCGGCTCGGATCCGGCGAGGGGCTCCGGCGAGGCGGGGTTCGGCGGCAGGCGGCGGCTCATGGGCGGCGGGGCTCGGCTGCAAGCGGCCTTGGCTCAGGCGAAGCGACGGTGGTGGTGGTTGGTGGTGGTGGGGGCTCGGGGAGGGGAGTATATAAGGAGGGGGCGGCAGCTTGGAGGGGCCAAGGCGGCGGCGGTGGAGTCCGGCTCGAACTCCTCGTCCGAGTCGGCGGCGGCGGCGGCAGCGGTCGGGCCTGGCTCTCGGTGGGCCATAGGCCCGGTCGGTATGAGGAGATTTTTTAAATAATTTCACGATGTAAATAAAATCCTAGAAAATAAAATAAAACCTGAAAATGCCAAAACAATTTTTCACCGTCTAAATAAAATATTTAGAACGAGATGAACATTTTCTTGTCCCTAAAATGCAAATTTTGAAAACATGCAATTTTCTAATCCAAATAAAATCAAATAAATGATTTTAACATTTTTCCTCAATATTTCAATTGTTTTGGAGAAGTCATATTATCTCCTCTCATATATATTTTTTAATATGAAATATTTTTTAGAGAGAAAAATAATTAAAATAAAAAATCCTCGTTTCATTATTTGATAGGAATCAAATACGAAAACCGGGAAATCTCCAACTCTCTCCGAGGGTCCTTGAGTTGCTTAGGATTTCGAGGATTGCGGAATGAAAATGCAATAAAATATGATGTGCAAGAATGACCTATGTATAACATTCCAAATTGAAAATTTGGGATGTTACATTTTAGCTATAGAACTTGTTGGAGACTTCATATCTCTCAACTCGGGTATTTGCTTGAAATATTAACTTCAACTCCTGGAACATCTCATATGGTCCATGACGTTCAAAACGTCTTTGAAGTCCCGATTCTAAGCCGTTAAGCATGGTGCACTAAACTATCAAGTAGTCATCATATTGAGCTAGCCAAAGCGTTCATAACGTGCGCATACGCTCTGCAATAGGTCGTCACCTAGCGGTGCATCAAGGACATAATTCTTCTGTGCAGCAATGAGGATAATCCTCAGATCACGGATCCAATCCGCATCATTGCTACTAACATCTTTAAACATAGTTTTTCTCCAGGAGCATATCAAAATAAACATAGGGAAGCAACAACGCGAGCTATTGATCTACAACATAGATATGCTAATACTACTAGGACTAAGTTCATGATAAATTTAAGTTCAACTAATCATATTACTTAAGAACTCCCACTTAGATAGACATCCCTCTAATCCTCTAAGTGATCACGTGATCCATATCAACTAAACCATGTCCGATCATCACGTGAGATGGAGTAGTTTCAATGGTGAACATCACTATGTTGATCATATCTACCATATGATTCACGCTCGACCTTCGGTCTCGGTGTTAGAGGCCATATCTGTATATGCTAGGCTCGTCAAGTTTAACTTTGAGTATTCTGCGTGTGCAACTGTTTTGCACCGTTGTATTTGAGCGTAGAGCCTATCACACCCGATCATCACGTGGTGTCTCGGCCACGAAGAACTTTCATAGCGGTGCATACTCGGGAGAACACTTATACCTTGATAATTTAGTGAGAGGTCATCTTATAATGCTACCGTCAATCAAAGCAAGATAAGATGCATAAAAGATAAACATCAGATGCAATCAATATAAGTGATATGATATGACCATCATCATCTTGTGCTTGTGATCTCCATCTCCAAAGCACCGTCCTGGTCACCATCGTCACCGGCGCGACACCTTGATCTCCATCGTAGCATCGTTGTCATCTCGCCAACTTATGCTTCTACGACTATCGCTACCGCTTAGTGATAAAGTAAAGCATTACAAGGCGTTTGCATTGCATATAATAAAGCGACAACCATATGGCTCCTGCCAGTTGCCGATAACTCGGTTACAAAACCTGATCATCTCATACAATAAAATATAGCATCATCCCTTGACCATATCACATCACGACATGCCCTACAAAAACAATTTAGACGTCCTCTACTTTGTTGTTGCAAGTTTTACGTGGCTGCTACGGGCTGAGCAAGAACCGTTCTTACCTACGCATCAAAATCACAACGATAGTTTGTCAAGTTGGTGTTGTTTTAACCTTCGCAAGGACCAGGCGTAGCAACACTTGGTTCAACTAAAGTTGGAGAAATTGACACCCGCTAGTCACCTGTGTGCATAGCATGGCGGTAAAACCAGTCTCGCGTAAGCGTACGCGTAATGTCGGTCCGGGCCGCTTCATCCAACAATACCGCCGAACCAAAGTATGACATGCTGGTAAGCAGTATGACTTGTATCGCCCACAACTCACTTGTGTTCTACTCGTGCATATAACATCTACGCATAAAACCTGGCTCGGATGCCACTGTTGGTAGTTCAAAAAATTTCCTACGCACACGCAAGATCATGGTGATGCATAGAAACGAGAGGGGAGAGTGTTGTCCACGTACCCTCGTAGACCGAAAACGGAAGCGTTAGCACAATGCGGTTGATGTATTCGTACGTCTTCACGATCCGACTGATCAAGTACCGAACGCACGGCACCTCCGAGTTCAGTACACGTTCAGCCCGATGACGTCCCTCGAACTCCGATCCAGCCGAGTGTTGAGGGAGAGTTTCGTCAGCACCTTCGGAGACACCTGTAGAGCACCTTTATAATCACCCAGTTACGTTGTGACATTTGGTAGCACACAAAGTGTTCCTCCGGTAAACGGGAGTTGCATAATCTCATAGTCATAGGAACATGTATAAGTCATGAAGAAAGCAATAGCAACATACTAAACGATCGCGTGCTAAGCTAACGGAATGGGTCATGTCAATCACATCATTCTCCTAATGATGTGATCCTGTTAATCAAATGACAACTCATGTCTATGGTTAGGAAACATAACCATCTTTAATTAATGAGCTAGTCAAGTAGAGGCATACTAGTGACACTCTGTTTGTCTATGTATTCCCACATGTATTATGTTTCCGATTAATACAATTATAGCATGAATAATAAACATTTATCATGATATAAGGAAATAAATAGTAACTTTATTATTGCCTCTAGGGCATATTTCCTTCAGTCTCCCAGTTGCACTAGAGTCAATAATCTAGTTCACATCACCATGTGATTTAATACCAATAGTTCACATCACCATGTGATTAACACCTATAGTTCACATCGTCATGTGACCAACACCCAAAGGGTTTACTAGAGTCAATAATCCAGTTCACATCGCTATGTGATTAACACCCAAAGAGTACTAAGGTGTGATCATGTTTTGCTTGTGAGAGAAGTTTAGTCAACGGGTCTGCCACATTCAGATCCGTATGTATTTTGCTAATTTCTATGTCAACAATGCTCTGCACGGAGCTACTCTAGCTAATTGCTCCCACTTTCAATATGTACCCAGATTGAGACTTAGAGTCATCTGGATCAGTGTCAAAATTTGCATCGACGTAACCCTTTACGACGAACCTTTTTTTTCACCTCCATAATTGAGAAACATATCCTTATTCCACTAAGGATAATTTTGACCGATGTCCAGTGATCTACTCCTAGATCACTATTGTACTCCCTTGCCAAAATCAGTGTAGGCTATACAATAGATCTGGTACACAGCATGGCATACTTTATAGAACCTATGGCCAAGGCATAGGGAATGACTTTCATTCTCTTTCTATCTTCTGCCGTGGTCGGGCTTTGAGTCTTACTCAATTTCACACCTTGTAACACAGGCAAGAACTCTTTCTTTGACTGTTCCATTTTGAACTACTTCAAAATCTTCTCAAGGTATGTACTCATTGAAAAAACTTATCAAGCATCTTGATCTATCTCTATAGATCTTGATGCTCAATATGTAAGCAGCTTCTCCGAGGTCTTTCTTTGAAAATCTCCTTTCAAACACTCCTTTATGCTTTGTAGAATAATTCTACATTATTTCCGATCAACAATATGTCATTCACATATACTTATCAGAAATTTTGTACTGCTCCCACTCACTTTCTTGTAAATACAGGCTTCACCGCAAGTTTGTATAAAACTATATCCTTTGAACAACTTATCGAAGCGTATATTCCAACTCCGAGATGCTTGCACCAGTCCATAGATGGATCGCTGGAGCTTGCACATTTTGTCAACACCTTTAGGATCGACAAAACCTTCTGATTGCATCATATACAACTCTTCTTTAATAAATCCATTAAGGAATGCAGTTTTGTTTATCCATTTGCCAGATTTCATAAAATGCGGCAATTGGTAACATGATTCAGACAGACTTAAGCATAGATACGAGTGAGAAACTCTCATCGTAGTCAACACCTTTGAACTTGTCGAAAACCTTTTGCGACAATTCTACCTTTGTAGATAGTAACACCACTATCAGCGTCCGTCTTCCTCTTGAAGATCCATTTAATATCAATGGCTCACCGATCATTGTGCAAGTAAATCAAAGTCCACACTTTGTTCTCATACATGGATCTCATCTCAGATTTCATGGCCTCAAGCCATTTTGCGGAATCTGGGCTCAACATCGCTTCCTCATAGTTCGTAGGTTCGTCATGGTCAAGTAACATGACCTCTAGAACAGGATTACCGTACCACTCTAGTGCGGATCTCACTCTGGTTTACCTACGAGGTTCGGTAGTAACTTGATCTGAAGTTACATGATCATCATCATTAGCTTCCTCACTAATTGGTGTAGTAGTCACAGGAACAGATTTTTATGATGAACTACTTTCCAATAAGGGAGCAGGTATAGTTACCTCATCAAGTTCTACTTTCCTCCCACTCACTTCTTTCGAGAGAAACTCCTTCTCTAGAAAGGATCCATTCTTAGCAACGAATATCTTGCCTTCGGATCTGTGATAGAAGGTGTACCCAACATTTTCTTTTTTGGTATCCTATGAAGACGTACTTCTCCGATTTGGGTTTGAGCTTATCAGGTTGAAACTTTTTCACATAAGCATTGCAACCTAAAACTTTAAGAAATGACAGCTTAGGTTTCTTGCCAAACCATAGTTCATACGGTGTCGTCTCAACGGATTTAGATGGTGCCCTATTTAACGTGAATGCAGCTGTATCTAATGCATAACCCCAAAACGATAGTGGTAGATCGGTAAGAGACATCATAGATCGCACCATATCTAATAAAGTACGGTTATGACGTTCGGACACACCCTTACACTGTAGTGTTCCAGATGGCGTGAGTAGTGAAACTATTTCACATTGTTTTAACTGAAGGCCAAACTCGTAACTCAAATATTTTACCTCTGCGATCATATCGTAGAAACATTTATTTTCTTGTTACGATGATTCTCCACTTCACTCTAAAATTCTTTGAACTTTTCAAATGTTTCAGACTTGTGTTTCAACAAGTAGATATACCCATATCTGCTCAAATCATCTGTGAAGGTCAGAAAATAACGATACTTGCCGTGAGCCTTAACACTCATCGGACCGCATACATCAGTATGTATTATTTCCAATAAGTAAGTTGCTCGCTCCATTGTTCCGGCGAACGGAGTTTTAGTCATCTTGCCCATATGGCATGGTTCGCAAGCATCAAGTGATTCATAATCAAGTGATTCCAAAATCCCATCAGTATGGAGTTTCTTCATGCGCTTTACACCAATATGACCTAAACGGCAGTGCCACAAATTACTTGCACTATCATTATTAACTTTGCATCTTTTGGCTTCAATATTATGAAAATGTGTATCACCACGATCGAGATCCAACAAACCATTTTCATTGGGTGTATGACCATAGAAGGTTTTATTCATGTAAATAGAACAACAATTATTCTCTAATTTAAATGAATAACCGTATTGCAATAAACATGATCAAATCATATTCATGCTCAACACAAACACCAAATAACACTTATTTAGGTTCAACACTAATCCCGAAAGTATAGGGAGTGTGCGATGCTGATCATATCAATCTTGGAACTACTTCCAACACACATCGTCACGTCACCCTTAACTAGTCTCTGTTTATTCTGCAACTCCCATTTCGAGTTACTAATCATAGCAACTGAACTAGTATCAAATACTTAGGGGTTGCTATAAACACTAGTAAAGTACACACCAATAGCATGTATATCAAATATACCTTTGTTCACTTTGCCATCCTTCTTATCCACCAAATACTTGGGGCAGTTCCGCTTCCAATGACCAGTTCCTTTGCAGTAGAAGCACTCAGTCTCAGGCTTAGGTCCAGACTTGGGCTTCTTCACTTGAGCAGCAACTTGCTTGCCGTTCTTCTTGAAGTTCCCCTTTTTCCCTTTGCCCTTTTCTTGAAACTAGTGGTCTTGTCAACCATCAACACTTGATGTTTTTCTTGATTTCTACCTTCGTCGATTTCAGCATCACGAAGAGCTTGGGAATCGTTTTCATTATCCCTTGCATATTATAGTTCATCACGAAGTTCTAGTAACTTGGTGATAGTGACTAGAGAACTCTGTGAATCACTATCTTATCTGGAAGATTAACTCCCACTTGATTCAAGTGATTGTAGTACCCAGACAATCCGAGCATATGCTCACTGCTTCAGCTATTCTCCTCCATCTTTTAGCTATAGAACTTGTTGGAGACTTCATATCTCTCAACTCGGGTATTTGCTTGAAATATTAACTTCAACTCATGGAACATATCATATGGTCCATGACGTTCAAAACGTCTTTGAAGTCCCGATTCTAAGCCGTTAAGCATGGTGCACTAAACTATCAAGTAGTCATCATATTGAGCTAGCCAAACGTTCATAACGGCTGCATCTGCTCCTGCAATAGGTCTGTCACCTAGCGGTGCATCAAGGACATAATTCTTCTGTGCAGCAATGAGGATAATCCTCAGATCACGGATCCAATCCGCATCATTTCTACTAACATCTTTCGACATAGTTTTTCCATCAAAATAAACATAGGGAAGCAACAACGCGAGCTATTGATCTACAACATAGATATGCTAATACTACCAGGACTAAGTTCATGATAAATTTAAGTTCAATTAATCATATTACTTAAGAACTCCCACTTATATAGACATCCCTCTAATCCTCTAAGTGATCACGTGATCCATATCAACTAAACCATGTCTGATCATCACGTGAGATGGAGTAGTTTCAATGGTGAACATCACTATGTTGATCATATCTATCATATGATTCACGCTCGACCTTTCGGTCTTAGTGTTCCGAGGCCATATTTGTTATATGCTAGGCTCGTCAAGTTTAACCTGAGTATTCTGCGTGTGCAACTGTTTTGCACCCGTTGTATTTGAACGTAGAGCCTATCACACCCGATCATCACGTGGTGTCTCAGCATGAAGAACTTTCGCAACGGTGCATACTCAAGGAGAACACTTATACCTTGATAATTTAGTGAGACGTCATCTTATAATGCTACCGTCAATCAAAGCAAGATAAGATGCATAAAGGATAAACATCACATGCAATCAATATAAGTGATATGATATGACCATCATCATCTTGTGCTTGTGATCTCCATCTCCGAAGCACCGTCATGATCACCATCGTCACCGGCACGACACCTTGATCTCCATCGTAGCATCGTTGTCGTCTCGCCAACTTATGCTTCTACGACTATCGATGCCGCTTAGTGATAAAGTAAAGCATTACAGGGCGTTTGCATTGCATACAATAAAGCGACAACCATATGGCTCCTGCCAGTTGTCGATAACTCGGTTACAAAACATGATAATCTCATACAATAAAATATAGCATCATGCCTTGACCATATCACATCACAACATGCCCTGCAAAACCAAGTTAGACGTCCTCTACTTTGTTGTTGCAAGTTTTACGTGGCTGCTACGGGATGAGCAAGAACCGTTCTTACCTACGCATCAAAACCACAACGATAGTTTGTCAAGTTGGTGTTGTTTTAACCTTCACAAGGACCGGGCGTAGCCACACTTGGTTCAACTAAAGTTGGAGAAACTGACACCCGCTAGTCACCTGTGTGCATAGCATGGTGGTAAAACCAGTCTCGCGTAAGCGTACGCGTAATGTCGGTCCGGGCCGCTTCATCCAAAAATACCGCCGAACCAAAGTATGACATGCTGGTAAGCAATATGACTTGTATCGCCCACAACTCACTTGTGTTCTACTCATGCATATAACATCTACGCATAAAAGCTGGCTCGGATGCCACTGTTGGGAGTTCAAAAATTTCCTACGCACACGCAAGATCATGGTGATGCATAGCAACGAGAGGGAAGAGTGTTGTCCACGTACCCTCGTAGACCGAAAACAGAAGTGTTAGCACAACGCGGTTGATGTAGTCGTACGTCTTCACGATCCGGCCAATGAAGTACCGAACGCACGGCACCTCCGAGTTCAGCACACGTTCAGCCCGATGACGTCCCTCGAACTCCGATCCAGCCGAGTGTTGAGGGAGAGTTTCGTCAGCACGACGGCGTGGTGACGATGTTGATGTTCTACCGACGCAGGCTTCGCCTAAGCACCTACTACAGATATATCGAGGTGGACTATGGTGGAGGGGGCACCGACACGGCTAAAAGATCAAACAGATCAATTGTTGTGTCTCTGGGGTGCCCCCTGCCCCCGTATATAAAGGAGCAAGGGGGGTGCCACCCGCCAGGGGAGAGGGCGCGCCAGGAGGAGTCCTACTCCTACCCGGAGTAGGACTCCCCCCCTTTCCTTGTTGGACTAGGAGAGAGAGGGGGAAAGAGGTGGAGGAGAAGAAGGAAGGGGGGCTTCGCCCCCCTCTCCTTTTCCTATTCGGACTAGGAGGGAGGAGCGCGCGGCCCTTACCCTGGCCGCCTCTCCTCTCTTCCACCAAGGCCCACTAAGGCCCATTAAGTCCCCGTGGGGTTCCGGTAACCTCCCGGTACTTCAGTAAAATCCCGATTTCACCCGGAACACTTCCCATATCCAAACATAGGCTTCCAATATATCAATCTTCATGTCTCGACCATTTCGAGACTCCTTGTCATGTCCGTGATCACATCCGGGACTCCGAACAACCTTAGGTACATCAAAACATATAAACTCATAATAAAACTGTCATCGAAACGTTAAGCGTGCGGACCCTACGGGTTCGAGAACTATGTAGACATGACCGAGACACATCTCTGGTCAATAACCAATAGCGGAACCTGGATGCTCATATTGGCTCCCACATATTCTACGAAGATCTTTATCGGTCTGACCGCATAACAACATACGTTGTTCCCTTTGTCATCGGTATGTTACTTGCCCGAGATTCGATCGTCGGTATCTCAATACCTAGTTCAATCTCGTTACCGGCAAGTCTCTTTACTCGTTCCGTAATACATCATCCTGCAACTAACTCATTAATTGCAATGCTTGCAAGGCTTAAGTGATGTGCATTACCGAGAGGGCCCAGAGATACCTCTCCGACAATCGGAGTGACAAATCCTAATCTCGAAATACGCCAACCCAACAAGTACCTTCGGAGACACCTGTAGAGCACCTTTATAATCACCCAGTTACGTTGTGACGTTTGGTAGCACACAAAGTGTTCCTCCAATAAACGGGAGTTGCATAATCTCATAGTCATAGGAACATGTATAAGTCATGAAGAAAGCAATAGCAACATACTAAACGATCGTGTGCTAAGCTAACGGAATGGGTCATGTCAATCACATCATTCTCCTAATGATGTGATCCCGTTAATCAAATGACAACTCATGTCTATGGTTAGGAAACATAACCATCTTTAATTAACGAGCTAGTCAAGTAGAGGCATACTAGTAACACTCTGTTTGTCTATGTATTCACACATGTATTATGTTTCCGGTTAATACAATTATAGCATGAATAATAAACATTTATCATGATATAAGGAAATAAATAATAACTTTATTATTGCCTCTAGGGCATATTTCCTTCAATATCAAGGGGTGCATCTGCGAATGGCGGTGACGATGGTGGTCGTGGGGGTGCCACGGCTCGTCGGAATTATTGGGAATCTCTTGTTGGAGTTGCAGGCGGCAACTGCGAGCTTCGGGTTTTGCCGGTGATTCTGTTGTGGTAGTCTTATGGTCATGGCGATGGGTCAGTGCGACGTGCTTGAGTGCGGCGAAGTGAATAGACAACACGGTATGGTCAATTGGTAGCTCACCTTGTTGGAAACATGGTCACAGCGGCGGTTGTGCACTGGTGTGCTCGTGATCATGTCCTGGGGTTGACCTGGACATATGGCGCATTCAAAAGCATGCGATGAAGCACATAGAGCACGTAGGGGAAAAGAGGGGCCCGCCCTTCACTTGTGTGACAACGACAACGACAATTGCGGTGACAAAAAATTCCGGCGGCCTGGTGGCAAAGAGGGTGAGCTAGGTGGGGGCTTTTCACGAGGGCGGCGAGAAGGTTTAAAGTTGGGTGGCAGCGTGGCCATTCGGTCTCGAGAAGGTGGAGAAAGTGGGGGAGTGTTGCGTCATTCTTGAGGGTGTGCCCGGGGATCTCGGACGGAGGTTGACAACGCACTGACAGGTGGGTCCTACCTGTCAGCGAGTCAATCGCTCGGGCACGGCGTGAGCTGTTGGATCTTCATTAGATCGGACGGCCGGGCCTTATCCCTCGCTTGCGCATCGGTTCAGGTGGAGGGTTGGGTCGTAGGCCCTAAGTGGCTACGCGGCCGGTTGGGCTGCGCTGCTGCTGGCCTGAGGCCCAAGTACATAGTGTTTTTTTCCCATATTTGAACTAGGATTTGAATCTGGCTTAAATATTGCCATTTCAGATCCAAAAATTTAAAAACTTTCATGAAACTAGAAGGGACAATATATATCATAGGAAAAATATTTCCAACCTGATGCAACCTTGAAAAAACATTTTATGCAACAGGGCTTTGATATGGAGTATTTAATAAAGCCCAAATTCAATTAGGGTTTATAAATTTCCAAACTGAATCCCAAAAATCCAAAATGCATTGGAATCATGGTATGCATATGAAATATATGTTTACAACCAAATTTGAAAATTTTAGGTTGTGGCGGTATCTTTTCTTGTGTTTGTCACAGGAGGATATCAAATTAATGAAGGAGACGGGACTGGATGCTTATAGATTCTCTATCTCTTGGTCAAGGCTTATTCCTAGTATGTCTTCGAAAAACTTGTAGCAAATTTTTATCATTAAGTTGGTTTCTTACAAACAATAGTTCTGTTTACCTTCACATTTCCGCAGATGGAAGAGGAGAAATCAATCCAAAAGGAGTAGAATACTACAACAATCTCATCAATGAACTTCTTGATTATGGTAAATCTTACATGCAAGATATTCTACCTATTAAATCTAATCCTCACGGAGACTACATACTACTCACTCTGTTCACAATTCAATGAATTCAATCTTGTGCACATGCTGCATGCAGTAAAAGAAGTTAAACTCTGACAATTAGTAAATATAAATGGAAATGATGTCAGTAGGTTTTAGCCGGGCCCTACACCCCTGAATTTATAGTGGACTGGAATTATAGGCCAGAGATTGGACTAGGGAGTAAGTCCATGAAGAGTTGGACTGAGCTGCCAATAACATGTCCAATTTAACTTACTCATCCTGTTTTTATTTTAGAATTGTATTTATCTGCTTTTTAATGGCAAAAGTAGATGTATAAACGGAACTGGAGGGGTATTATGTACCTCTAATATTGAGTTTGATAAATAATAAGTGGCATTAATGAAGAATGCCATTGAAGAATTGAGCACTTAATCAAATCCTTGCTATGTCCGCGCTTACTATGTCTAGTATCTTGCATGAATTCAACCACATGCAACGATATTTCAGTATGATCTTCCTCAGATCCTTGAAGATGAATATGGTGGATGGTTTAGTCCCCAAATAATGTATGTATTCTGTTTTCATGCATTTCATTTTTTGTCTTCATTTTTGAAAAAATTGATGTGTAAGTATGATATTATTCATTACTGTTAGTGTATGTTATGGATAATTGTGCAAAATAATAATGTAGGCGCAAAAACACGTATTATGTCTGCATTGTACAAAACCAGATTGCTTTTTGCCATGCCTGTAGATTTGTAAGATGTAAATGCGTAGAATATAAGCGCACTTCTTAACTCTGTTGTCTGTTTCCAGTGGTGATTTCACAGCATATGCAGATGTGTGCTTTAGGGAATTTGGGGATAGGGTTACCAATTGGACTACTCTAAATGAACCTAACGCTTTAGTTTCACTTGGATATGATGCTGGTATCGGGCCACCAGGGATATGTTCTAAACCATTTGGATTTGCTAACTGCTCCTTTGGGGACTTTGTAAACGAGCCATACATTGTAGCTCATAATTTCTTATTGGCTCATAGCTCAGCTGTGTCACTATACAGAAGAAAGTATCAGGTACTATCTTTTCGCTAGCAAATTAGTAGTACTAAGGTATTTATAAAGTACTTTCTTAATAGTTAGATCCACATTATTATTATGAACAATCAATGCAGTAGTCTATGTGATATAATTGTCAAGTTATTTGAGATTAGAATAAACTGTTGTCTTGAATAATTGGTCTGCTCTAAAAAGAAAAATCTGAATGCTATCTTTGTTGCCGATATTCTGTGCTAATTATTGGAAGTATGTTACATACGCAAAACTGGTGTTGTAACATTCATATGTCCCTTGGACTTTAGGTATAGCTTAACTATATTTCCTAAGGACGTTAAAAGCACCACGTTTCATATGAAATCGGCTATATCCATGGACAAAAAATATACTTTGTGCTGCAGACAAAGCAACAGGGACTTATTGGCATGAATATGTTTATAAATAACATATTACCTTATACAAATTCAACGGAAGATATAGCTGCAGCTAAAAGAGCACAAGCTTTCTACACAGGCTGGTAGGTTGATCATTTTGTCGTTTTTTTACCTTTACAGGGCCAGCATCTATTTTATACTAGTTGGATATACGTGGCCTTGACGAAGAGGATCCAAAATGATCACCAATAGAGAAGCTTTTTAGGGTCTTTTTTTGCGAATGAAAGCTTTTTAGGGTCTAGCCTGAACAAGGATGCCATTACCTTATTTTAAACATTTCATCCAACGCCTTTTGAATTTGTGCCAAACTGCCAATGAAACTTATTTGAAATCTTTGATATTTTACTATGTTGAACTCGTCCTATGACAGATAACGTGTCTGAGAGAACATTATGTTATTTAGTAGTGCCAATAGAATTTTTAGGGCCTGAAATAGGCTTGTAAATAGAGAATTTAGATTACACGTACTTTAATACCACATAGCTGTCCCATGGTACTGAAACTACAACCATAAGCCCTTTATTAGTGAAGTTCTTCTGTGTATGTCAACACATTTTTATTTAAAAGTGCGTATGTAATTGTTCATTTTGAAATTGTCAGGTATTATTGGATTTCGTGGTTTACCAATTGATGTATAAAAATCTAAACTTGGCAGCAAGGCATAAAATGAAAGTACATATCATCATCGTAGTATTCAAGAACAAATGTATCGATGTTGTTTCCGTTGGTGGTGCATGATGTATTTTTCTAGTCACGCAACGGTGGGATACTTATCATTTTTTAAGTATGTGTAAACTATTCGCAAAAAAAAGTTTGTGTAAACTTATGGAGCTAGAAAGTTGGATTTCGTAATAGTAAATGTTGCCTTGCATTGCACTAAAATGGTGAGTAAACTTTGGCTCTTTTGTAAATTATGTTGTTTCTCTATATTAGGTTCTTGAATCCTCTTTAGTATGGAGACTACCCAGTTGTAATGAAGGAGTACGCCGGCTCCAAGTTGCCAAAATTTTCTCGAAGCCAGTCTGAGCAAGTAATCAACTCTATGGACTTTCTTGGTATCAATTACTACACATTTTTGTACGTGAAGGATGACCCGCATCATGCTCCCAGCAACAAAAGGGATTTCATGGCTGATATGGCTGCTAAATCAATATGTGAGTTTCATATGTGTTGTATTTTGGGGACTCAATCATTGTTATTTTTCTAGAGTCTATTCATGTCAGGACAAAATATAGGAAAATGTCGGCACTAATATACTAGATTTTGTTTTAGTAACTTTAATATGCTTTACGTCGGTAAAGGATCATTATTGATCCTAGTTGGTAATTTATGATTGCTCATAAGTAAATCTGTTTATTATTGTGGTACGGTGGACAATTGGTCTAGAAAGATGAGCAAAACATAGCTTAATACCAGCACAGAGATCACAAAGTAGCCTCCGAGATGATCATCATGTGCCATGTCAAGATGAGGTGAATGGAGGCCTTGATGTCGAATTTAGCATAGGTTGAGGCCTCATAGGCACTTGAGGTTGATCCAAGCAGAGGTTCTCATACTCTGTTGAGATGTCTTAGCATTCCTTCATTGCACAAACATAGCATCGTAAAGGGGGTCGATGAATATGAGAAACAGAGGGAAGGAGTTACTAATGGAGGCGGTGGTGGTGAATGAACGGTGCCAAAGTTGAATTTTATGATGCATGCAGTAGCAGGTTACTACTTCCTTCATTCCTAAATGTAAGTTTTTGTAGAGATTTCAATATAAATCACATACAGATGTATATAGAAACATTTTAAGTTTAAATTCATTTATTTTGCTCCGTATATAGTTCATCTAGTGGAATCTCTACAAAGATTTATATTTAGGAACGGAAGGAGTAGATGTTCTCCATCTGCAGTATCCCGGTTTTTTTTTTAAAACGGAGGCAAAAGCTTTGCCTCATCCATTAATTAAACAGAAAAGAGTTGCCTGGTTAATAAACGGAAAACCAGGCGAAAACCGTCACAAACCACTAAACGGCACTCGCATAAAACCCCACACACGCCTCACATAGAGGGTCTCGTCAACATCACACAACGGTGTCATCGTCGACTTCTCGTCGACTTCTCCGGAGACAAACGTCGACCCAACCCACACCGTAGAGGTTGTGTGGATACACAAGAAGGCCCGCGCCAGACTCACCATTTTAATATTACACGTCGAATCAGTATCTCTCCAAAGAAAGAAAACTAAGTTCTAGATGGAAACCATCTGATGCATCGACAGACATCTTTTAACGCACAAACATCGTAGGCCGTCATTGGTAAAAACTGCACTTTCACATCACAGAACGATATCTCAACAACCAACAAATAGGTAAAATCTGGGCTGTAACTTTGCAAATACATGTTGACTAGTACGCATAATGCCCATACCCAAAATATTAAGTGAACTGTTTCGAACAACACAAACAGGTGACAGCCAACTCCTCCTCGGTAACTTCATACCACACAAACCGTTTGCCATACCATACCACAAAACCCAGCAATTCCAGCTCCAAAGTTTTTCATGTCCTAAGCAATCTATGCAACACCACAACTGCAGGCCTTAAAAAGCGGCATTCTCGCATCTCAAGATCCGTCTTACCCACGACCACGTCCTGCCATCAAGTACAACAACAGGTCAGTATGTTATCCAGAAAACCGAGAGCACATGGCAGCGGAATCTAAGCGCAAGTAGGGAACATACCGCCTTTGTTGCCACCTTTACTTCCAATCCCACCCCTTCCACGGCCACCACCTTTGCCATCATCTTGGCCACGCCCGATTCCTCTGCCCCCGGGCTTAGTGCCGATGTCTCCTCTTCCTCTTCCACGGCCAACACCTGGTGGCTTCCTATCTGCATATACAGTAGCATGAAATAATTCAGAACATCACTTAGCTCTATACAAGAACAGGGTAAGTTCTACAGGTTATAACAGTAGTAATAAATAAATCACTGTACATGTGCGTTTGTCATTCCCACCAACACAGGGTCCACTGGAATAAATCACTGTACATGTGCGTTTGTCATTCCCACCAACACAGGGTCCACTGGAATGTACAACCAGTGTGTATGTGTATTTACATACAGATGATAATGCCTATTAGTTTTCTATAGTTAGTGCCAGCAGATTTGAGATCAAATTTATCACAGTATTGTTGCTGCAAATATATAAATTCTTCATTCATCATGCTTAGTTCTGAAAATGCGATCAACATTGTGCTTCTAAGATCGATGGCCTATGAAGCTCTTTAAGAATACAAGTCAGACACTGTGTTTGTGCTTAGTGCAGCCAAACTTGAGAAGAACAAAAACTCTTAACCGCTTACAATGTTTAGCCATATGAAAATGACATTATTAGACTAGTATGCATTCACATTATTATACTTCTAACCTGCTGAGTACGAGAGAAGTCAAGTTGCCCCTCAGAGACCACACAATGTCAATTTGCCCATAGTATGCAGTGATGAGCAGTTAGTAAATAACACAACTAGTAAAATGTAGCTATAATTATATATACTTGCCAGTTTATTAGAATATAATGTGTAGACATATAAATATGTGTTCCAATGAACAACCCTCTGCTTCAGCTTTAGCCTTTAGATGCATACCTGATCTACTCTTAGAAGTTTCCTCTTGAACCTTGTCAATCACCTGTGAGGGAAACATAAAGCTCATGCAGTCAGGATAGAAACGGCTGGTTAACCTCACTACAGACACTGATAGCTTCAGCCCTCATAACTGTGAAGATAATATGTAACAGTATGAATAAAAAAAGGGGGGCATGGTAAATGGAGATTTAGTTGGTGCGGTATTTTAGTGATTTAAAGCCAAAGCAATCCTCGTGGGCAGCTAACCAACTATATCGAAGTTTAGAGACTTGCACAGCTAGCTGGTTGGATTATTTCTCTAGAAAATATCAAGTACGAACGCACTACATTGCACAGGATAGAGCTCAATGCACATATTAGAGTGCACAAAACTAGAGCTAGTCTTGCTATTGCACAAATAAATACTCTTCTATTCGGCTAAAACTTCGTCCCTGTAGGTTTTCATTGACCATGGCATGCTAATTTGACCCCTAATTTCTAACATAATAGAGTAGAGGGAAACATTTGAGTTTTGACAATGTATCTACCATATGTCCATATACAAAAATATTCTCATGTGTTGAAGATAGACTCGGATATTTTAGCTATTGTAGGTCACAGAATTTCAATTGCAAAAACTAAATGGTCCAATATTATGAAGTGTGCTTATTATTTATTATTAAGCTTGCAGGGTCTGCATATGCTGTCGTCAAATGTCTGACCAAAACTGATAAGCAAATTTCCAACAATACCAAAACGTAGATTGTACTGAGAAATTCAAGCAATATACATCGCTGTCTTATTTTCGTAAGAGCAGCTAACAATACACAACCAAGGCATATTGTGCAATCACACAATGTAGCGAGTCTAATGACTTGCACACCAACCATAAATATCAACATGCTGCTTATGCAACTGCTATTGGATATCTTACACATATATGCCAACATAGAACCTTATGAAGATAAGGTTGCACAGGGGATACATCCGACAGATGTAAGTCACCAAACGAGCAAACTACATCCGTACACAAAACAAAGACACATTGTATCCGAAACCCATACCTCATCAGGAACCCGAAGATACTTGATTGTGTTCCCACGAATATAGCACTCCGGCATCCTCCAAAACTTATCACCATCCTGCAAACCCAACCATAAAACGTAAGTTAAGACATCTCAGTCTAATCTAGTAAGACAAAAATGTTAAAGAGTCCAAGAGAACACCCAGCAATCTCAACATCAAGCATGAGGTTCTGTGAATAATTTCTTTCAGAAATAAAGAGCTGCCTCCCCTGTTCGTTTTAGCCAAGTAATGTCCTTAACTGATCTTGAGTTGATCGACAGTCCAGCGCAACTAAATGTAGCAAGCCATGCAAAAACTTTGCAATTAAGGGGCGCCAACCGATCCCATATTGCACTGTAAGTGGTGGCTTTGATCGTGCCAGCAAGTAACTCATTGTACGCCAAGCACGCCAAGTACTGTCCTGAGGTGGACAGGTTCCAAATGAACTGATCCTCGGCGCCCATGGCTAGACATCAAGGATCAGTAGGCGTGCAAGCTGGGATGGGTGAGTGCCCCTCGATTGCAATGTTTTTGCATGGCTTGCTACATTGAATCGTTGATGAATTGCCGATCAACTCAAGCATCGAGGCCTGCCACACCCACCGGCGTGCCCCCTCTGTGATCAGTCCACGGAATCAATATACCATATCCTCACGGATCATGTCTTCGCCAGGCAGGTATGGCACCGGGTGCTTAAACCAGTTCTCGCTGCAGTCCTCTTGTCCCCAGCCGGAAAGAGAATTTCAACAGGAGGTTCAAGTCTGCTGTGGAATATGATGCCGTTACGCACATTTGGTGGCTAAGGAACGACTGCATGTTCGACAGGTGATGAACTGCGGTCATTGCAAAGTTTTTGCATGGCTTGCTACATTGAATCGGTGATGAACTGCGGTCAACTCAAGCATCAAGGCCTGCCGCACCCACTGGTGTGCCCCCACTGTGATCAGTCCATGGAATCAACGTCATATCCTCACGGATCATGTTTTCACCAGGCAGGCATGGTACCGGGTGCTTAAATCAGTTCTCGCCGCAGTCCTCTAGGTCCCCAGCCCGAAAGAGAATCTGACAGCAGGTTCGAGTCTGCCGCGGAATATGATGGCATTAGAAAGGGTAGGGCGGCATTCTCTCATCATGTTGGCGATGTCGCACATTTGGTGGCTAAGTAAAGGCGTGTTCGACAGCGCAACCACCAAAGTGTTGGCACTGGTTGATTTAATTCTCATGGCGACCAACTATGGATGCAAGAAGGCGTGAAGGCTATCAGGAGACCGCCACATATGTCCTCCTGACATACTACCTTGGCTAGTATACAGTAAGAGAGCTGTACAGTTCTTTTGTCTCTTCGTAGCCTATTCCTAGTTTACTCTGTCTTGGCATTTTTTAGTTTTTTCGCGTTTTTGGCTTACCGCAGTTTCTCTTCTAATGCGTTTAACATAAAAAAAAATCTTGTGCAAATACACTCAACCACAGGAGGGAGACAGGGAGGGCAAAAATTTACCTTCGAGGTGCAAATAACCTCCCGGAGGTGGATGTTCATCCACGTGTCGCAGTTCACCAAGTGACCATTGTAGGTCTCGCCGTTCTTGAGCTCCACGAGCTGAAACCACGCAAAAAAACAAGTAATCAGGAAACCCTAACACAATTGGAAACAAAAACGGTGAACTATAGCAAGAGCGAAGGCGAATCCAGCCGCCGTGGTCTTACCATGGGATGCCCCTGGGCGGTCTTGAGGAGCGAGAGGGGAAGCTGCGGAAGAATGAAAACACCAAGTTAGACACGACCGCGTCTCCAGCTTTGGGGATCGAGAGGGGAGGGGGGAGGGAGGGAAAGCACCATCTTGAGCGAGATCCGGAGATTGAAAAAAAGTCCGGATCGGCGGATGGAGACGCGGAGCTGGATCGCCGCCGGCGCGGGAAGAAGGCGGCGGCTTCGGGGGGAGATTGCGGGAGCAAAACCCTAAATTTGGCCGCCGGGTTCGTGTCGGTAAGAGGGGGAGATGAGACGAGGCGGAGAACTCGCGAGCCCTAGTAGGCACGGCAAACCTCGCTCAGTACCGAACGGGCTCGTTTACCTTCTGGAGAAGGTTTTTTTTAGCGGGTCTGGAGAAGGGTTGATTTATTTATATAATTCAAAAAGGTTATTTTTAGCATAAAGTTCCTTCTTCTTGCTTAAGAAAAGATAAATGTAATTTCGTTTTAATTAAAAATTTAACGTACACAACTACAGTACAAATTAGAAAGGTGCATTTTCAAGTTCCAATGCAAGACTTCGATAGTGGTCGCTCTATTGTTTGAGCTAGTCTAGATTGAGCAAAAGCTCGACCGAAACCACATTGAATCAAAGATCATGGGTAGGTATAGTCATAAAGATTTGAGCACAATTCACCAGTGTTGAACACTGTTAAATAGCCATGAAATGCCAACTTAAGTATGGATTTCTATTTCCGTGCCCCTCTTCGCTTGGTTCTCCTCTGTTTTGCCCATGCTCTAAGCCAGTCCTTACTTTTCCCCTCCATCGCGTGGCCCACCCTCGCAAAAGCCCAAACAGGGGTTTGTCATTGGGTCAAAGTCTTTGACCGTTACTGGGTGTGGTTTCTGACGTGTGGGACACCCCTATCAGCGGTTGCGTGCTCGTAAATTATGGGCGCATATACTGACTTGTGGGACACCTCTATCAGCGGTTGCGCGCTCGTAGATGATGGGAGCATATTCTGACTTGTGGGACCCCTCTGTCAGCGGCTGCACGGTCGTAGATGGTGGGCGCATATTCTGACTTGTGGAACACCTCTGTCAGTGGTTGCGCGGCCGTAGGTGGTGGGCGCATATTCTGACTTGTGGAACACCTCTGTCAGTGGTTGCGCGGTCGTAGGTGATGGTCGCAGTTACTGGCGCGTGGGACACCTTTGTCAGTGGCTTCACGGTCATAGATGGTGGGTGCAGTTACTGCCTTATGGGACACTTTTGTCAGTGGCTGCACCAACCGAAAAATGGTGGCTTATTAAGCCGCGAAGAGTACTCGAACCCGAGACCATATGCTCAAAGAGAGGCGCAAGAGCCAACCGACCAAGTATGTGTACGTGAATTTTGAAACAGTCCTCGCCATTTTATGCTCTAAACGAAGTGAAGCATAAACCAACCGTTTACTCATTATATGTAGTATACCATCAGGATGTTAATAGTTTTGTTCAAGCCATTTGGTGTGACGGATGCACTTTAGTCAACCAAATTAGTTTAGTACTGAATATTGCTTGGTGAATGGACTTGGGACAAGCAAAGTAACAAAAGTAGGCCACATAAATTAGTTTAGTCCTTAAAAATTATTTGTTTGTGAAGGAAGAGCCTCAAATAATTTTGAAATTTGTTCCATTTTATTTTTCATCAAAAGCAGGCCACATTGTGGACAATGTTTCATAGGAATTTGCAATTATTTTGTAATAAAAAATAAAATTTTTAATTTTTCAGCCCCGGAAATGACATTTGTTTGTGAAGGAAATGCCTCGAATAAATTTTAAAATTTGTTACATTTCATTTTTCATCAAAAGCAGGCCGCATTGGATGGGCACTGACCAGGTTTCAACAACTTTAGAGTAATATTGCTATATTCCATGCATTTAGTTGAGTTTTAGTGAATTATCATAAAAGACCCAAATTTGCACTACAAGTGTGATGTAGATTGCTCCCAATTTTAAAAAATATTTTATGGTACAACAGATGAATTTGGGACAAAGCAAGTAGGAATTCCAAACCATTTTGTATGAATGGTCAACACTACAAGTTTGACCCCGGTTTGAAAAAGAATGAAAAAGGGCTCAAAAATTCAAATACCTTGGCACTGAGTCATCTTATGTACACTAGTTTGTGGGAAAAATATTAAACTTGCAATACAACAAGTCTGAAGAAAAAAAACTTCACAAAATGGGCTATCTAGAATGGATTTGTGTGGATTTCAAGGCATATGCACATGGAAATGACCACATACATGGCAAAATCCATGATAACATGCCCAAATTTGGCACAACTATTGGTGTTACCATTGTGGATAATGTTTCATAGGAATATGCAATTATTTTGTAGTAAAATAAATTTTCCAATTCCCAAGCCCAAAAATGAAATTTGTTTGTGAAGGAAGTGCCTCAAATAATTTGAAAATTGTTCCATTTTATTTTTCATCAAAATCAGGCCACATTGGATGGGCACTGGCCAGGTTTCACCAATTTCAGATTAATATTGTTATACTCCATGCATTTAGTTGAGTTGTAGTGAATTATCAAAAAAAGCCCAAATTTGCACTACAAGTGTGATGTAGATTGCTCCTGAATTTTTTGAAAAATCATTCTATGGTATAATATTGGTGGTGGATGAACTTGGGACAAGTCAAGTAAGAATTCCAAACCATTTTATATGAATGGTCAACACCGCAAGTTTAACCCCGGTTTGAGAAAAAACAAAAAAAATGAAAAAAGCTCAAAAATTCAAATGCCTTTGAATCGAGCCATCCTATGTGCACTAGTTTATGGGAAAAATATTAAAGTTGCAATACAACAAGTCTATTAAAACAACCATCACAAAATTGACATTGTTCTATTGAAAACACCCAATTATCTTTGCATCTTCATGAAATTTGGGTCACCACTTGTCACACACAAGCAAACAGGGCACAAATTGGACATTCAAACATGCATAGATACAAACATTCAAATTGGATATTCAAACAACACAAATTTCATTTAAAGTTTATAATTTGTACACACATAAACCCTAAACAAAGCTACTGATCATCGTCGTCCACGTCGGAGCCGTTGTCGCTGCCGCCTTGAAGTAGTCATCATCGTCATTAGTGGCGGAGCTTGGTGGGGGCCAACCTGGGCCATGGCCCCCCATCTCACAAGAAAACAAGCCTATATCTCTTTCTATTAGGTCTATTTTTCACTATAAATCAGTTGAAAATAATTATGTTTGCCCCCCTCAAGGCCATGCCCCCCATGGTTTTGGCTCAAGCTCCGCCACTGATCATCGTCGTCATACTTCTTCTTGTCCTCGTCATCATTGCTCGTGAGGTCGATGGTGACGTCAGCCACTAAGGAGACGATCGCCGGGCTCGCTGGCCACCACCCCCTGTACTCCGCCAGCCGCGGCTGCTCAGGCTCCGGCTTGGGAATGAAGGAAATATGCCCTAGAGGCAATAATAAAGTTGTTATTTATATTTCCTTATATCATGATACATGTTTATTATTCATGCAAGAATTGTATTAACCGGAAACTTGATATGTGTGTGAATACATAGACAAAACAAAGTGTCCCTAGTATGCCTCTACTTGACTAGCTCGTTAATCAAAGATGGTTAAGTTTCCTGACCATAGACATGTGTTGTCATTTGATGAACGGGATCACATCATTAGGAGAATGATGTGATGGACAAGACCCATCCGTTAGCTTAGCATAATGATCATTAAGTTTTATTGCTATTGCTTTCTTCAAGACTTATACATATTCCTTTGACTATGAGATTATGCAACTCCCGAATACCCGAGGAACACCTTGTGTGTTATCAAACGTCACAATGTAACTAGATGATTATAAAGATGCTCTACGGGTGTCTCCGAAGGTGTTCGTTGGGTTGGCATAGATCAAGATTAGGATTTGTCACTCCGAGTATCGGAGAGGTATCTCTGGGCCCTCTCGGTAATGCACATCATGATAAGCCTTGCAGGCAATGTGACTAATGAGTTAGTTGCGAGATGATGCATTACGAAATGAGTAAAGAGACTTGCCGGTAACGAGATTGAACTAGGTATGAGGATACCGATGATCGAATCTCGGGCAAGTAACATACCGATGACAAAGGGAATAACGTATGTTGTCATTGCGGTTTGACCGATAAACATCTTCGTAGAACATGTAGGAACCAATACGAGCATCCAGGTTCCGATGTTGGTTATTGACCGGAGATGTGTCTCGGACATGTCTACATAGTTCTCAAACCCGTATGGTCGCACGCTTAACGTTTGATGACGATTTGTATTATGAGTTATATGTTTTCATGACCTAAGATTGTTCAGAGTCCCGGATGAGATCACGGACATGGCGAGGAGTCTCGAAATGGTCGAGAGGTAAAGATTGATATATTGGACGATGATATTCGGACACCGGAATGGTTTCGGATCGTTCCGGGTATTTTTGGGAGTACCGGGAGGTTACCGGAACCCCCTGGGGAAAGTAATGAGCCTACATGGGCCATAGGGGAGAGAGGAGGCAGCCCACAAGGGGTGTTCGCGCCCCCTCCCATAGGGAGTCCGAATTGGACTAGGGGAGCGGCGCGCCCCCCTTCCCTTCTCCTTCTCCCTCTCCTTCCCCCTTTTCCCCTCCGAATTGGACATGGAGTCCAAGTCGGTTTCCTCTGAAGGAAATATGCCCTAGAGTCAATAATAAAGTCATTATTTATTTCCTTATTTTCATGATAAATGTTTATTATTCATGCTAGAATTGTATTAACCGGAAACTTGATACATGTGTGAATACATAGACAAACAGAGTGTCACTAGTATGCCTCTACTTGACTAGCTCGTTGATCAAGGATGGTTATGTTTCCTAGCCATAGACATGAGTTGTCATTTTATTAACGGGATCACATCATTAGGAGAATGATGTGATTGACTTGACCCATTCCGTTAGCTTAGCACTTGATCGTTTAGTATGTTGCTATTGCTTTCTTCATGACTTATACATGTCCCTATGACTATGAGATTATGCAACTCCCGTTTACCAGGGGAACACTTTGTGTGCTACCAAACGTCACAACGTAACTGGGTGATTATATAAGTTCTCTACAGGTGTCTCCGAAGGTACTTGTTGAGTTGGCGTATTTCGAGATTAGGATTTGTCACTCCGATTGTCGGAGAGGTATCTCTGGGCCCTAAAGCCTTGCAAGCGTTGTAACTAATGAGTTAGTTGCAGGATGAAGTATTACAGAACGAGTAAAGAGACTTGCCGGTAACGAGATTGAACTAGGTATTGAGATACTGACGATCGAACCTCGGGCAAGTAACATGCCGATGACAAAGGGAACAACGTATGTTGTTATGCGGTTTGACCGATAAAGATCTTCGTACAATATGTGTGAGCCAATATGAGCATCCATGTTCCACTATTGGTTATTTACCGGAGACGTGTGTTGGTCATGTCTACATAGTTCTCGAACCCGTAGGGTCCGCATACTTAAAGTTCGGTGACGATCGATAATATGAGTTTATGTGTTTTGATGTACCAAAGGTAGTTCGGAGTCCCGGATGAGATCGGGGACATGGCGAGGAGTCTCGAAATGGTCGAGACGTAAAGATCGGTATATTGGACGACTATATTCGGACATCGGAAAGGTTCCGAGTGATTCGGGTATTTATCGGAGTACCGGAGAGTTACGGGAATTTGCCGGGGAGTATATGGGCCTTATTGGGCTTTAGTGGAAAGAGAGAGGGGAGGTTGCGCCCCCCCCCTCCCCAAGCTTAGTCCGAATTGGACTAGGGGGAGGAGCGGCGCCCCCTCCTTCCTTCTCTTCTCTTTTCCCTTTCCTTCTCTCCTACTCCTACTACTTGGAAGGGCTCCTAGTTCTACTAGGAAAAGGGGAATCCTACTCCCGGTGGGAGTAGGACTCCCCTAGGGCACGCCATAGAGAGAGCCGGCCCTCCCCCTCCTCCACTCCTTTATATACGGGGGATGGGGCACCCCATAGACACAAACAATTGATCAATGATCTCTTAGTCGTGTGTGGTGCCCCCCTCCACCATAATCCACCTCGATCATATCGTAGCGGTGCTTAGGCGAAGCCCTGCGTCGGTAGCATCATCATCACCATCATCACGCCGCCGTGCTGACGGAACTCTCCCTCGAAGCTCTGCTGGATCGGAGTTTGTGGGACGTCGTCGAGCTGAACTTGTGCTGAACTCGGAGGTGCCGTGTGTTCGGTACTTGGATCGGTCGGATCACGAAGATGTACGACTACATCATCCGCGTTGTTCTAACGCTTCCGCTTTCGGTCTACGAGGGTACGTGGACACACTCTCCCCTCTCGTTACTATGCATCGCCATGATCCTGCGTGTGCGTAGGAATTTTTTTTGGAATTATACGTTCCCCAACAGTGGCATCCGAGCCAGGTTTTATGCATAGATGTTATATGCACGAGTAGAACACAAGTGAGTTGTGGGCGATACAAGTCATACTGCTTACCAGGCTGCCATACTTTGGTTCGCGGTATTGTTGGATAAAACGGCCCGGAACGACATTACGCGTACGCTTACGCAAGACTGGTTCTACCGACGTGCTTTGCACACAGGTGGCTGGCGGGTGTCAGTTTCTCCAACTTTAGTTGAACCGAGTGTGGCTACGCCCAGTCCTTGAGAAGGTTAAAACAACACTAACTTGACGAACTATCGTTGTGGTTTTGATGCGTAGGTAAGAAAGGTTCTTGCTCAGCCCGTAGCAGCCACGTAAAACTTGCAACAACAAAGTAGAGGACATCTAACTTGTTTTTGCAGGGCATGTTGTGATGTGATATGGTCAAGACATGATACTATATTTTATTGTATGGGATGGTCATGTTTTGTAACCGAGTTATCGGCAACTGGCAGGAGCCATATGGTTGTCGCTTTATTATACGCAATGCAATCGCCCTGTAATTGCTTTACTTTATCACTAAGCGGTAGCGATAGTCATAGAAGCAATAGTTGGCGAGAGGACAACGATGCTACGATGGAGATCAAGGTGTCGCGCCGGTGACGATGGTGATCATGACGGTGCTTCGGAGATGGAGATCATAAGCACAAGATGATGATGGCCATATCATATCACTTATATTGATTGCATGTGATGTTTATCTTTTATGCATCTTATTTTGCTTAGATCGACAGTGGCATTATAAGATGATCTCTCACTAAATTTCAAGGTATAAGTGTTCTCCCTGAGTATGCACCGTTGCGAAAGTTCTTCGTGCTGAGACACCACGTGATGATCGGGTGTGATAAGCTCTACGTTCAAATACAACGGGTGCAAGACAGTTTTGCACACGCGGAATACTCAGGTTAAACCTGACGAGCCTAGCATATGAAGATATGGCCTCGGAACACTGGAGACTGAAAGGTCGAGCGTGAATCATATAGAAGATATGATCAACATAGTGATGTTCACCATTGAAAACTACTCCATCTCACGTGATGATCGGACATGGTTTAGTTGATATGGATCACGTGATCACTTAGATGATTAGAGGGATGTCTATCTAAGTGGGAGTTCTTAAGTAATATGATTAATTAAACTTTAATTTATCATGAACTTAGTCCTGTTAGTATTAGCATATCTATGTTGTAGATCAATAGCTCGCGTTTAGCTCCCCTGTTTTATTTTTGATATGTTCCTAGAGAAAACTAAGTTGAAAGATGTTAGTAGCAATGATGGGGATTGGATCCGTGATCTGAGGATTATCCTCATTGCTGCACAGAAGAATTATGTCCTTGATGCACCACTAGGTGATAGACCGATTGCAGGAGCAGATGCAGACGTTATGAACGTTTGGGAAGCTCGATATGATGACTACTTGAGAGTTTAGTGCACCATGCTTTACGGCTTAGAATCGGGGCTTCAAAGACGTTTTGAACGCCACGACGCATATGAGATGTTCCAAGAGTTGAAATTAGTATTTCAGACTCATGCCCATGTCGAAAGGTCCCGAGAAGTTTCCCTGTCTCCTGTTACCATCCGCCTTAGACGCACAGTTCGGGACCCCCTACCCGAGATCCGCCGGTTTTGACACCGACATTGGTGCTTTCATTGAGAGTTCCTCCGTGTCCGCAAAGGTCGATGGCTCGCCTGCAGATCAATCGCGACTTCGGCATATTCGTCACCAGCTCGACTGGGCACCTTGGTTCAACCAAGGAATGCGCCCTATCTCCGATCGTCATGTTCGGATGAGGGCCTTCATCAACATCAGCTCCGATCTCTATCAAGATCATGGAGGAATCATCCAGTGAGCCCGGGGGCTCAACGTCAACAATTCCCTCGAGGCGTCAGGCTTGTTTTCCTGGACAGCGAACTTGTATCCGCCGTCGCTTCCTCCTCGGCGTCGGTTCGACGATTCCTTCGGTGAAATAGTGCGGAATTGGGTCTACAACAACCCTGGAAAATTTCGTCGAGTTCCAATGGAGGAATCTCTGGCAATCTCCGATATACCGGAGCCGCATTGAATCTGGACGAGAATCCGGACGAGTTTAGGGCGTGGTGTCCAGCTTCTAGCTCGGACTTCCTTTGGAAATATCCAACCGTTGATCGGTTGCGGAATTCCTATATCTACCATCCCTCAAAATTTCAGCTCGATCCGACCGTCCAAACTCCGGGAACCTTCCGATTAGTGCATCACTTTTCGGATCTGTTTTCTACGAATCCAACCCGAGTTCGTCTTTTTTATGAACGGATTTGGACATCCTTTTGAAGGAAGTTTTGTATGGGGTATTGTGTTTTGTTTCGAACACATCCCACTAACTTTAAGATCTTTTGAACATGATCATGCTGGTGTCAAACCAGTCCGGAATATTGCTCCACGGTGCGCCGACCTGCGCTGAGACACGTCGTCACATTGTTGAGCCGAGCTCAACTTCTTCGATCATCATCTCGGCAAGCGAACAAGAGTCCGCATCGCGAAGGATAAATCATCACCAACATCGCCGCCCCACGGATTACACGGAGCGGGCATACCGCATCGCCGCACGGTCGCTTCATCAAGCCGGCATCGACCACGTCACGACCTACATCGGTAGGGCCGCACTATTGCTTCTTCAAGCTGGTGTCCATCACGCCGACCTACTTCGACTCATCGGCTGACACTAAGGCTTCATCACGTTAGCTGGACCGGGGGCTTCATCATCTCTTTATCAACCTACTCCGGACACTTGGCGCCACTAGCCGACCAGCCCGTCACGTTAGCGGGCCGAGGGCTTTGCCTCGGCGAAATAACCTTTGCCAAAGATTACCATGCCGTCATTTTATCGCCCATCGTGCAATGGGTGCGCGGATCGAGTCCCGATTCGGGAATAATCTTTCTTGATTGCTACAACAAATAAACCAGGTGCTATTAATCCTAGTATTTTTGCTTGTTTGGGTTCATTTTCCCAACAATTATTACTCGGTTTGTCCATCATATGTACGCAGGTCTATCAAATGGTGGCGATTAACGACGGTTGCATGGTGGTTCGGTCGGTTTCGTACATAGTCCGTGAACGCCGCATTCGAACTCGAACCGACCTGTGAATTCAGGCCTTGCCATGCCTTTACCGCATCACGCCGCCGCCTGCGCCGACATTGACTTCGCGCGAGCCATATTTCTTTTATTACTCACTTTGCATAAATTATTTATTATGCAACGATTTTTTATTACTATTTTTCTCTGGTTTGCACTATTTTTGTGCACAGAAAATGATCCAGCCGGACTATATCCTTTGACGTCACCTCGGCTGGACGGGGGGCTTCGTCAACACTTCATTACCCCATGCCAGGGACTTCGGCATCACTCTGCCGTCCTGCATTGCCCGTGCTATGTCACCACTTCAGAGTGCCGAGCTCTTTGCTCCGCCACCTCGGGACCGGTTTGGGGGATGGAACCTTGTCCCGCATCAAGCTCGGACCGCGTCGTCAATACCGAACACATTAACCAGCTAAGTCGCTTTCATGCTCAAAGCTTTAATTTCTAACTTGTGTTCGGTTCGACCAAGCATTATACTTTTTTGGAAAAAAAGTTGCTTGTAAAATTTTCCTTGTCGAAACTTTGTTCGCACACACTTGACGCGCTACCCGCGCTCATTATACCGGGGCTTCTTTAATGAAGCTTATTAATTCGGGCTTTATGCCCAACACATGTGTCACACTTCCGCATGTACCTTTTATTCACCATTATATGCATCGATATGACTTAAGTTTTGGCCAAGCTGGGTTGCCTGGATCCTGTGCTTACCCCTACATTCCCGATTGTTCGGCTAGGTGGTAAAGGGAGCACCTCTGCGATTATTATTGTCGGGTCACCGGATGTGTACCTCGGTGGGTGAAGCCGAAAGCTAGCGTTCTTAAGGAATACTCGGTCGGTGAACTAAAAGATGATTTCTCACCTATTTATTTACCTGCCCCGGATGTTTTTCTGCTCTTTTCGCTGTCCGGACATGCACTTTAGGGCATGCCTCCTGAGAAAGGAACCCCTAACGGAACTATTCTCCTGGAAGATGTTTCTTACTAACCATGTAATATAACATAACTAGTTGGGCACTTGTCCGATAAAGCACTAATGACCCCTACGCCTGGTCTCCACGCATGCCCCGGTTTTATAACCGCGAGGTATTCGGACACACCGGACTATTGGGTCCAGAGGTTGAAGCGAAAAGGTCCGCTACGACAAACGATCTACAATCCGCTAGAAGGCATTCTACATGTCACCTTACATTTTATAGTCAACTTTTACCCAAGTCACTTGGGGGCTCTTATGTTTATTTGAGCCGTTTCATACTAAGTGTTTTTCTTCTTAGTCGTTGCAAAGTTAAAGCACGACAGAAGCACTTTTTTTCTAAAGTCCAATTTTGGATTGGCACCAACACTTGATCTTGTTCGGACGTCATGTTTTTACCGCGTTTTTGGTTTTCAAGCTTTTGGCACTTTTAAACTATTTGTGTGTTTTCAGCACAAGTCTCGCAAGGCAACGCCGACACCTTTAGAGATTCGCAAAAACATTATCGGATATTGCTATATATGCATCAGTTTGAATTGTGTCTTGGTCAATAGTTGGGTTGCCTGGCTCCGCGCTTGCCTCCTACGCCCGCTTTGTTCGGCTAGGTGTGCAAAGGAGAACCATCTGCGATTGTGCTTCCAGCTCGCATGGTCAAGCACCTCGATGGAGAAAGCCAAAACCGATCGTCACAATAGGTGTAAACTGGTCAGCGATCCGATGACTATATTAAATGACGGCCATTCATAAAATTGGCGAAGTGTTTCAGCTTGACCTCGATCGTCAGCGAACACTACCGGGGCTATTAATCGCCTCCCAAACTAAATCCTCGATATTTTGCTCTTACATTGAGCTGAGGTTTCATGATCATGCTTAGCATGACAACCAAAGAAAGGAACCGATAAGCGGGACTATTTTCTTCGAAGACATTTCTTCTATTAAACAGTAATATAACATGTCTCTCCGCGTACCTTTGTTAATAAAACCGTATGGCCAGATTGCCTTGTTTGTTGTAAATCTTTGCCCTCATAAAGGCTTTATAAAGTAGGATAAACACTCCTCGCTCATGGCCGAGGAGGTTGAAGCCGATGGTCGGTCAACAAAGTTTTGTACAATGCGGATCTGAGCATTAATGACATAAAGTACTTGGATACATTGAGTCATTACACATAATTTGTGATTTACTATGGATATCGATCCTTAATTCGGCCACCCGTGCCCGCATTAAGGCTCGGGGCTCTGGGCTTGGGCTTATTATTTACAAATATTAAAGGGGAACATCAATCCTCGATCGGTGTTGCCACCCGACCGGTGTCTCGGGGCTACTGGATTGCCTGTTCCATGCAGAAAATTTTAAGTGCAATACAGTTTCCAGGAGATTTTGATCCTCAGGTTGGTCGGTCGCACCCAACCCGAGTCTCGAGGACTGAGCACGCCGCTTTTTGTGTCCCTAAGTATTCTGCCGAGCTAGGACTTGATCCTCGGACCGATTTTGCAAATCAACCTGAGC